>JAVCKU010000065.1:4342721-4353307 GCA_032273985.1 Hypsolebias coamazonicus
TATGTTAGCACACCCGTTCTTAAGTCCGAGTTGCTGTAAGTCGAGGGCGCCTTAAGTCGAGGACTACCTGTATTCTGCATCTAGCAGTGCCACCATGAGTGCCGCTACTCGGCGTTTGTCTCAGCCTCCGTCAGAAGGACGAAAGTTTCTACTGGTGCGCTGACAACACAGAGCTGAGGACTTATTGGTTAATTTCCAAAGAATGAATCACAGCAGATCAGGAAAAAAATAAAAACTATCTTAAGCAACTACATCACAGTAGTGTGATGACAATCTGACGAAGGAAGAGGCTTCATCAAAAAGGCAGCCATTTCTGGAAGAAAGATGGTCACGGAAAGGAAAGTACTCTGGGTTTTTTTTAATGAGGAACGCTAATTTTGAACAGGAGTACCGCATACGGCACATTACACGCCTGAGGACAAACATACAGCAATCCACAGCAATGGCCCTAACAAGCAAAGACTTTGTTATAACTTTGACCTTGATTTATGACCTTGAGTCAATTAAAATTGTATGACACTCCATGTAGTGGAAAAAAAAAACCAGCCTTTGTTCTTCCTTTGCTGAAGGGAGGTGACCCCACCTCACTTAACAATTATCGACCAATCTCTAAACTCTGCACTTTAGCCAAGGTTCTAGAAAAAACTGATAAACTCTCATATCAAAACGTATATGGACTCATTTAACATCTTACCTCTCCATCAACCTGGTTTCTGGAAACAACACAGCACGACGACTGCTTCGCTTAAGGTTTTTAATGACATTGTTGAAGCACTGGATGCTAAAGATTATTGTGCTGCCCTTTTCTTAGACCTGTCTAAAGCTTTTGACACTGTGGATCATGACATCTTGTATCAGAAGCTCTCAGAGATCGGTTTCTCAGATCACACCATTGGTTGGTTCTCTATCTTTTAGATTGGAGGCAATGTGTTCAACATAATGGTTATTTCCTCCAATTATTTAACAGTCAACAATGGTGTACCACAAGGCTCAGTCTTAGGACCCACCCGCTTTACAATCTAAATAGGTAATGCATGTCAGAGCATCCCTGATACATCCTTACATTTCTATGCTGATGACACAGTTGCTTATCGTCGAGCAAAAACAGTCGCTAAGGCTTTCCAGCTTTTGCAATCCGCCTTTGACATCATCCAATCAGATTTGCTCCGTCTCAAACTTGTCCTAAACGCTGACAAAACCTGATTTTATCTTCAAATGGTGTCCCTATCGAGTTTGTCAATTCCTACAAATATTTGGAAACTGAAAGTTAAACTGGGTTTCTTTTTTAGAAATAGATCCTGTTTAACCCTGAATGCTAGGAAACGCCTTGCAACTGTGACTTTCCTTACCTCCATTCATTACTGTGACATTATTTACATGAACACTCCTACAAGCACCCTGCAGATGTTGGATGCCGTCTATCACGGTACACTAAGATTCATAACTGGCTGTGATTATCGTACCCACCACTGTACGATGTATTCACTGGTTAACTGGACATCATTAACTTCACACAGACTCTCGGTCTACTGCCTTCATACATCTCCTCCTACATGTCTCTGCGTGAGTGCAGCTACAGCGTGCGCTCTCAGGACATGATTACCTGCAGTGTTCCCTCAGTGCAGACTGAACTAGGCACCTTCTCCTACTCTGCTCCTGTTTCCTGGAATATCTTGCAAAAAGATCTGAAGCTCTCGACCTTGACCTCTCCAAGTGGCTTCAAACATCTGTTAAGTTCATGGGGAAAAAACCCAGTGCAGACATGTTCCTGTTTTTAGTTTTTTTACACCACCTTTTAATCTAGCAGTTTTTTTTGATACTTTTCCTTTTGATTGTCTTTTTTTAATTACCGTTTTTTTTTTCACTTGTTAAAAAAATTCAATTTGTACACATCCTTTATGATTGTCTATGGTTGTTGTTGACCACTGATGTCATCACTCTTTGTTAAAATTCAGGTCTCATGAGTCCCTGCGGCTCAGTGGGATTAACCTGTATAAATAAAGGTTGAATGAATGGTAATTGATGCGTTTATGAAGTTTCGATAGATCATCTTGATCAGATCTGAAGTCATAGGCAGGACAAGGGAAAGTTTGCAGACGTATGTCGACGACACCATAATGTCCGTCTTTGACGGTCGTATATAAACCAGGGCTGCTGATGATCAATTTATGAAGCCAGTTTGTTTTGACTCATAATTTAAAATCAGCAGTCACATTACAGTGTACCAGGTTTATGTTTGCTGGTGGTTTAGGGAGATTGACGAGCCCACCCCCCCTCAGTGGTTTCAGCGGAGCTCGGAGTGGGCAGCCGGCCAGATGACACAGCCGACAGCACACTGCATCTTTGTCTCTTCAGCGAGGACAGCAACAACGCCGCGGCCGGCGACCCCCGCAAGATTGTTGTGACATCTGGCACGAGAATAGTGCGCCGTTATCAGCTGGAGCACTTAGCAGGAGAACACAGCAGAAAGGCCCTCTTCACCTCTGCCTCGAGGTGTCCGTCAAGGAGCCAAACAAGAGCCTCTCAGAGCTCCATTCTCCGTGTGATGTGACCCATGCAGTTAATCCACAGAAATCCAAAGGAACCGTGAGCTCAGGTGGTTAAACTCTAAACAGCCGGTCTCCTTCAAACGTGGCCTTTAGTGTGTGAAATCACACCTTTGCCATTTCCCCCCCCAAAGCTTGAAAAATGTTTGCAAAAGGCAGCTGTGGGAGCTAAATGTGATTTGTGTCTGCTGAGAGGAGCTGCAGGGAGCCCCGACGTGATGAAAAGCAAATACATGAATTTCACAAGTCATATTACAAACATCTCACTAGGATTTAAATTCTTTTTTTTTTAATGCGAGGATTTTCTGAACTTTTAGGATTTCACAAACTAAATGTTCAGAAATAAAACCACTCAAATCAAAAGTAAAAGTGATACACTGAGGAGTTTCTCTTTAAAGAAAACAAAACTAACCTTAATAAAATTGGAAAAACTCATTAAATCTGCTATGCTTGTTTTGGTGAACTGATAAATGGGGTCTATGTGTCATTAAAAAAAAAAATGATGAATTTCTGTTAAAATCCAAATCAGCATTAAAAAAATCTGGTGTGCAGCTATTCAACAAGAAGCCACGTAAATTAAATCTTTAATCTGCAGATCACCCTCCACCTTTCACGCCAACGGGTTAAACTAAGAACTTCTGTTGCAAAATGACAAAGTTGTAGCCGTTTATGCGAAATCATCAAATACAATCACGTACGGTCTCGCAAGATCCGTTAGCGTTTGGCACATGTGCTGAAAATTGTCCAGTAGTTGGTGAAATATTTTGCTAACAGAGAACGATGCCAAGGTTTTGCTTAAAGAAGTTCTTTGCCTAAACGATGTTCAGCTAAGAAGAAGTTGGTGGTAGAATTGGCTTATTCAAAATATGTTTGTGTTTTATACGACCGGAGGAAAAAAAAAAAAACATTGTCGCCTCTCGGCTGGTTCAAATCCCAGTAAATGGTTTATTTTTAAATCATCCCAGTGCAAATCAGAATAACTGCATTAAAAGGCGCCGGTGCTGGAATGAAAACAAGATAAAAACTTACGTTTTAGCCTTTTTGTAATTTTCCAGATTTTTTTTTTTTTTCTATGCACCTATTTCACCAGCTATCACTCATCAGCCGTCACACGCCCTGAAGGGGCCACCAGGGGCCACCTGGCACCCTCAGCAGGAGGAGAGGAGGAGGAGGAGGAGGAGGAGGTGTCAAAACCAGGCAGAAACACACTCAGAACCACAGCCTGCAGGCATCGTTCACTTCAGCCGAACACATAATTCAAGCTCATGGGATAATGTCACCCATTCATCATTTTCAGGGGGAATTAACTGAAGCAGGAGCACTCTCCTCCTGGTCCTCCTCCTCCTCAACCCCCCCACCATCATTCTCTCACACCTGCGACAGCCTGTCAGTTTGGGCCTGATTTGCATGGAACATAAAAACTTAAGCGCACGTCTTGTCAGAACGCACTTCCAGTCGTCTTCGGCTGCTTATTGGCTGCGGTGGCTCCTCCTCACCAGGGTTGACGTTTTTAAAGAGAGTTTCCCTTCGATGCTCCTGCAGGAGAACTGGAACAGAACCGGTCCTCGCTGCAGAACACCAGAGCCGCGACCGGATCCGGGTGAAGCCCGCAGTCAATTAGCGCCTGAGCACAAACATTATCACCCGCCGCCAGAGGTGAGATGTTTTTTAGCCACATCTGTGTTTACCCGTTTGTGGAATGAGCTAAAAGTCTGTGCGACATCGACCCGAGTCAACGTGGCCGACGCAGCTGAGCAAACGCTGCGAGCACAAACACGGCTTTAGCTCATTCTTGTGGTAGTAGCCGAGAGTCATCCCCTACACATAATCCCAACACAACACACTGTGCTACACTTTAGCTTCAAAGTGTGACATTAACCGTTAAAGACAGCTCTGTTAGTAAAATATCTCATGAACCATTTGGCAGATTTCTGTGAACATCAACAAAAAAACAACCAATTCAAGATGGCCACCACACGTGACATCAGCCAACACAGGAATGGCTCGTGAGCTAAACTTTGGTGTGGCAGTAGCCGAGAGTCATCCTAAACAACAGAACCGACATCAAAACGTGGGTGGAAAAGGTGAAACGCCCACACCTGCCTCCACGCCCTTGAGCAAGGCTCCTAACCTCCACCATCCGCTCCCAAACAGGTCTCTGTTGAAAAGGAGTCCTTCAGACTCAATGAGACCACCTCTATAAATAAAGATTAAAAAAAAAAAAACACCAATATAAGCCTTTAAGGTTTTATAAAATAAAAACATCTGGTTCATTCTCTCATGTTTCTGTTGCTGCGGTTTCACACTGCAGCTGGATTCATTTAAAAAGAGGAAACGCTGCAAAGCCAGAACCGGTTTACTCCAAGTGCCATGGGAGCAGGTGGGTTTGGAGGCACTTGGACCGAACAGACGCTCCGCAGAACATTTCAGGTGTCGACGTTTGTCCGAAGAGGCAAACGAAACTCACCGGCCACGCAAACTGGAAGGGGATCACGATCTTTCCGGCCTCGTCGATCTTGTTGGCGTTGTTCTTGGACTTGAAAGAAAACGAATTTCCACCCAGGACCTGCGTGGACCCGGCTCCGAAGCTGCACGGGCCGCCGGTGGTGACCTCCACCTGGTACTCCTTCAGGCACGCTCGCAGGTAGGTGTCGCACTCGTCCAGGGTGCAGCGCAGGTCCGGGGAGCTCCGGGCGCCGTCGCAGCACTCCCCGTCCGCCCGCTCGCCGTTGATGTTCTCCACGGAGATCAGCTGCAGCTCGAAGTAGCCGGTTGACTGGGACACCTGGGAGCGGCACGTCCAAACAAACAAACAAACAAACAAACAAACAAAGAGGACGCAGGTCAGTTTAAAGCTGATGTGTTTTGTGCTGCTTCATTAGATGCAACATTTTATTTTTGCCGTTTCAATCCAAGTAAAATCGAAAGCTGTTGAAAAGCGATCCTCAGAGATGTGCATGAAAAAGCAGGGGCGTAGCTAAAAGGGGGGCCTGGCAGGGCCAAAGCCCCTAGCCTAACAGCCTACATATTATTTGTTTTTTTCTTGGCACTTGAGTAAAATAATAAATAAAAAGACGCTTCTAGGCTACCTGATAAGTGCCCCTCAACTGTAATCAAGTAAACTGGAGGTAGTGATTTATCAGATGAACTAAACCCGTTAAAATGTATAATAAATAGTCTTCAGCTGTGCCTCTATACACACCTAAAATAATTAGGAAAATAAAGAATTAACCACTTTAAACAGCTCACACTTTTTGTTTTTAAACAAGAACACTCTTCTTTTAACCATTTTTAAGTGTACAAATTACTCTAAGGGTTGTTGCGTATTTAAGTTACGCAATTATCGTTATATTTTGTTAAATAAATAAAATAAAAAATAATATGTACTGACCAAAAATGTTACATTTAAATCTGCCACGACTGCCCTGATGTTTAAAGAAACACATCGGACAAAGAAAAAATAAAAATCGATCGACGTCAAAAAACTGAAGTTTTAAAAACAGAATAAATGTTTAAAGAGTCCAGTGATACAATGTGCACAGTATTCATTCTGATCATTGGATAATTTAGAACATTCATTAAAAAAATGTTTTCTGCAGCTGTAATGAGAATATCTTTTTTTAATCTTGCTGAAATCATGTCAATTTGTGGCAAATGTTTAATTTTTTTCCACAATGGGTCTAATTTATCAGTGACGGACTCTGAATTTTGAACTTTAAAATGTAATTAATTTAATTTTTCAGATAATCCTATTTATAAAACTCAATTTTAACTCGATACATTCAAGTATGTTAGAAAAGCCAATTAGTGAGATTTCAAAGGAAGCCGGCAGATTGAGTCTCAAGTGCTCCATCCTGGGCAGCGCATTGGTGACAGTGGGAAGAAAAGACCCTCTCAACTGGAAGAAACCTCCAGAAGAACCAGAACCAGGTTCAGGTTCACAGGTTGTGGCTCAGCCAGTCAGAACCTGCCCTCGTCTGTCGTCAGTATTGAAGCATCGTTAAAATTTCGAGGGTCATCCGTTATTCATCTTTACATTTTTACTCGCTTCCCTGCTTTGGGTCGCAGGAAGCTGGCGTTTATCTCCAGAAGCCTCTGCGAGAGGCGGGGGACGCCCTGGACAGGTCTCCAGTCCATCACAGGGACACAGACGTTCGCTCTCACTCACATATAATTTAGAGCTACCAGTGAACCCAACATGAAGAGTCTGTGGGAGGAAACCGAAGTGCCTGGATCAAACTCACGTGTGCACGAGGAGAACCTCGTCAGGCTGGGAGGCAAACCCGTGACCTTTTCAGCGCGAGGCAACGGCTCTAAGCGTTGCACCACTGTGACGGTTTAAGATGCGGCGTTTTACGGAGATGACTGACCCGAGATTTTTTTTTTTTTTTTTTTTTTTAGCAAACATCTTTTAGTTGAAACGAAGACATCATCAGCGGATAATAAACTCCAGGTACACTCGGCTGGAATCAGCTGAATTTACCGCTCGCGTATTTTACCACACTTGTAGCGGGATTTTGCTAAAGTTTTTTTTTTTTTGCATTTGATTTTAGATTTAGCATTTAGTTTTAGATAGAGAACTTTTATTATAATTGGCTTTTCTATGTATGTAAATGTTCCTGTAAAGTGCCGTGAGACAACTTTGTTGTGATTTGGCGCTTTATAAACTGAATTTTCAGATAAACCTCCTGAAACGTTTGTAACTTTAAAAAAAAAAAAAGTTTGTGAATCACAGCTTTAAAACAACAGATTTATAAGAATATAACGCTCAATATCTAAGCTTGTGAAATTTGGGGGTCCCCCCCCCCCACCGCCACCCTTTCAATCAGGCCCACCTGTCCACTCCTCCCACTACGCCACTGCTCCACAGCAACTTTTGCGCCTCAGGTGAATCTCCCGCAGGATTTAATTTTTATTCATATCCGAGGCCTCATTTGCCAAAAAAAAAAAAAAAAAAAAAAAAAAAAAAAAGGGCTCTAAACTCAAAAACAAAGGATGTGAATCGATCACCGGCTGTCCAATTAATCGATTAATGATCGGCCTGACTCCGACGTGCAGCCTCCGCCCACCAAGTTTGATCGGAGGCGTGAGGAGGGAGAAATAAATGAGCTTTAATGGAGGAATCATTTCACATGACAGAGAATTAGCTTCTTACCTCCGTCCATAGCGTCAGCAGCAGGCTCAGTACCGGGAGGAGGCTCCTAATCCTGCCGCGAATCCACATGTCTCAGATTAATTAGAGTGACATGAGAGGACGGAGGGAGGCGAGAAGAAGAAAATCAAAAAGAGAAAGACGAAGAGCCGCGCGCACCCGGCGTCTCCTGACATCCAAAACGTTCACATGCGGGGTCCGGATTCCACCGAGGCGGGCGCTGCGTGCGTGCGTGCGCGTGTGTGTGTGTGTGCGCGCGCGGGAGCAGGCGGGTGTGATGGTTTCCACGCGCAGTCAGGAGTGTCCCTCCGTCCAATCTCGCCACACAGCAACTGAGATGTGCCGTCGCGCCGCCGCAGCCTGAGGAGAGGACGTCTGCTGTGATTGGCAGCTCCGAGGACCAATCAGAAATCGAGCTGCCTAAAAGGCTTAGCCAATCGGATTTAAGGAGGCGGGCGATGGTATAATCGCCTCCTCTTCTTTAGAAAACTTCATTTAACCCTCAAATTATAAAAATAAATGTTTCACCTGACATGTCTGATGAAAAACTATTTATTAACATGTTCATCCAGCATAAACTACTTTTTTTGTGTGTAGCCTGAATAAAAAATAGCAAATCTTTTTTTTTTAACTCACTTGTCTTTAGTTTTACAAAACTTCCCAATTGAGCTATTTTAAAACAGACAATGCAACATTTGCAACTAAAAAAGGTATTTTGCATCATCTTTCCTAGCGATTACGGTTCATACCGAGCCACAAAATATACCTGCCTGTAACTTTTTATGAATTTACAACATTTTATCTGGCTTTGTGACCTTTTATTAATTATAGTTTTAATATTTCTTTGAGTGTGTTGGCAAAAAAACACAATTTTTTTTTTCAAAAAGTTGTATAAAGAGATTAGCTGAAATAGCCGATCGCCATCTTTAAATCCCTTTTTTAGCTGATTCTGATGTGATGTGTCTACTAATGTTTACTAAATACTGTTTAAAAAATAAACTGGGCTCCTACATACTTGTACTTTAAGTGTCATTCTGCTGCAGACACTTCCATCATATATTGCAAAAATGTGGATTGCTACGGTTACCATTAATTGCTATCAAGAAAACCAAAAAAATGACTTTGTGTCATATTTAATCAAAGTAGAGTCACCTCAGAGGGGCCACATGTGGCTCCAGAGCCGCAGGTTGAAGACCACTGACTTAAACAAACTGCAAAGCGGAGGTGAACTTGAATTAGACGCAGCCCGGAGGGGCCCGGTCGTTAGCCTCGTCCCTCACGTTGAAAGCAAATTAAATGTATCCCTGAACCACAACAAATGGTTCCGTTTGAAAAAGTTTCCTGCACAAGTTTCCCAGATTTATTGACAAACGATCCTGAAATGCGGGTAGGCGCTCAGCGTAAACAAAGTGCTGTCCGGGTTGATCTTTAGTGTTTTTCTTTGTGTCTTCGTGGTTTCGTCAGACCTGCTCCTGTGCCATCACGCCCTCTCGGATCAGTTCCTGGTGGTCCCAAAGTCTAAAAGGAGGTCCAGGGGTGACCCGCGCCACCTGTTTGTAGATCCTGTCTTGAATCACATTTTAACGCAGATTGAGATTATTTTTTTTTATGGTTTTGATCATTTTTATGATTTTATTGCTTTATTTTTGTTTTGAGCTCTTGTGTGTCGGTGTGCAGCACTTTGCTCAACGGTCTGAGCGTAAAAACCAACGTGGGCGTCAATCGACGAAGCAGCTGCTCCTCTGGGCCTCGTGGGTCATTTTGACCCTAGGGCAGCAGGAGGGTTGAACTGTGGGTGTTACATTTGTATTTTTTGCCCCAGCAATGCCAATATTTAGAAATCAGGGGAGCCAATGGCTGACATGACAGATATGTTTCATCCAGTGTGTGTTTTTATTCAAAAAACACCAATTCATTTGTTAATTAGCAGTCTTTATGGATTCTAATCATAGCTACAAACTTAAAAATCGATAATAGAAGTAAACGTCTCACTCGTCTCCTCAGCTCTGGGTTGGTTCAGTCCAGCTCAGCTGAGCACCATTAGCTCATTAGTCAGAAGCTTCAGCTGTGGAGGAAAGCTAAAGTTGGATTTCTGTAAGTCTTGAAGCTGTTCTGCATCGTTTTCTGGCAAAAGCGACAGAAGAAAGGAGCTTTACGTGATGTTAGAGCGTGACATAGCAACACATTTATAAAAAGTGGGAGGTTCATTAGTTTGTTGACTCACTTTATAATATAACCAGATGCACGTTTGGATCAAAACATCACATCTGTTGGACCCCTGACTTGTTTTCAGTCATTTCTGCTGTTTCAGGTCCAAACGCATGCAGCTAGTCACAAACTCTGCTTCCAAAGTTTTATTATAAAGACATTCACTCTCAATATGAAGGGGAAAAAAGTGAAATTTAATTTTTAATTTATGAACTCCATCAATAAGTACCTTTAATTACAGCCTTCATTAGAAAGTATGATTATTTATCCATTCTTCCACCCAACATAAACATTATTCTTCTTTAAATTTCAATTAATAGTCTTAAATCTGAACAAAGTTTTGTGATCTATGATAGAAATTCAATAATTGTAATGAAAAAAGTTGTTTTGGGGTTACTAAATCTAAAAAGAAAACGCTGCTGTCACTAAATTACGATGTACTGTGAGGAAACCTTTTCAAGTTTTGTTCTCATTTTTCTACAGCAATGTTTGTTTTTGTTTATTTTCATAAATAAAATGTCAAACTGGTTCTGAAAGAGCAGGACTGTGAAGCGTTAAAGCAGCTTAGAGCGCCCTCTAGTGTCCAATGAACACACAGCATAAACATAGATAGATAGATAGATAGATAGATAGATAGATAGATAGATAGATAGATAGATAGATAGATAGATAGATAGATA
>JAVCKU010000065.1:4429676-4445003 GCA_032273985.1 Hypsolebias coamazonicus
AAAAAAAAAAAAAAAAAAAAAAAAAAAAAAACAGCGAATACATTATGTACTCTATTTCAACCCTGTTGTCTGAACTTTTATCCACCAGGGAGCAGCAGAGCGTCAACCTTAATTTATTCAACGAAGAAGAATAACCGGAAGTGGAAACACAGCAGCCACCCTGAAGCTTTAAAGGACTGATCAACAGCATAAAATACAGTGAGTGAAGAATTAAAAACACAAATGGAAAACAAATTAAGCACATTAACTCGATGCAAATATATAATCTGTCAACATGTGGCTGAATCGACGTTCTTGATTCGCTGTTTTTCTTTTGTTTTTGGTCAAACCGGATTTGACCACAACATGGTTTGTAGGTCGATTACTTTTTTTTTTTTTGGATCTCGTTCATTAAAAAAAAAAAAAATCAACTGTTCGTAAAGTTTACTGATTGGGCTAACTGACTTATTTGACCAATGCTAGGTCAAATGAAGTGAACTGAATTTTAAATGATCAGACATAAAATACGAGAACATCCGGGTTCTTTTTTAAGCTTTGCTTCGTTATTATGGTTTTATATCATTTATAGACGTTTTTCTTGCAGGATTTTACAGTTATCTGCAAATATTCACTTTGTTATCCACGTTTTCAGCCTACACGTGTTTTAAGGACACACCCCACCACATGCTTAGCGAAAATACTGAAAATAGAGTAATAATAAATAAATTCAGCTAAAAGAAAAGTTTAGAAGACTTTTTGAAAGTGCTGCCAAAAAGTGTTCCTCTTTATTTTTGATTGTTTAGACCAGGGGTCTGCAGCCTTTACGATCAAAAGAGCCATTTCTGCCCCTTTGTTCACTAAATTAAACGTGTCCAGAGTCACAATACCTGCTACAACTGGGATTCTCAACTGGTGGCTCATGGGCCACTTTAAGTTTGTTGGAGGGCGCTTTTCTGGACAGTAGGGGGTGATTTTATAAAACTAAAAATATCTAATGATTTTTAACATTTGTTGATATTTTTACACTCTAAGACAAAATAAAAGACAGTATTCTTGTAAAGAAGGAAAAAAAATACATAGTCTTTACCAAGTTTCTAAAAGCTAAAACAATAAACTGTTTATTCTTATGTGATTATTTTTAAT
The DNA here is from genome assembly GCA_032273985.1 of Hypsolebias coamazonicus. Classification (NCBI taxonomy): domain Eukaryota; kingdom Metazoa; phylum Chordata; class Actinopteri; order Cyprinodontiformes; family Rivulidae; genus Hypsolebias; species Hypsolebias coamazonicus. The sequence continues at coordinate 4,430,799 of JAVCKU010000065.1, forward strand.
TGTAGAAAAATGACGTATCCTACTTTGAAGAAATAAAATGTAAAATGAAAGCGAATATGTTTTACTTCTTGTTTTGTTTCAAGTATTCATATATTTGCAACATGAACTACAGTAGAAGTGCTAAAACGAGCCCTTTTAGTTGTTATAACAACCAATAAAATTCAGTTTGATGTCAGTTTTGATCAAAGCTTGAAAGAGCCGCTGCAGAGGGACCAAAGAGCCGCATGTGGCTCCAGAACCGCAGGTTGTAGACCCCTAGTTTAGCCTCTTAGCTTGTATTAATTTGGGTCAGAAAAGTGGAAAACGTAATTCCCTGAACAAATGCATGTCGCCTTACATGCCAGAGATTTACACCAAGAGCATCATATGCCGATATTCTATTTGATTATCAAGTCTGCGATCGATATATTGTGATATCAAATGCCCACCTCTTTTATATATAATTACATTTACAAAAACAATTCAAATATAATTTAACCATTTTATTTCTATTAGACGCACCAGGCATTTAAATAAAAACTTTTTTCTTAATTAATGATAAATAAAAATGAATGACCTGTTCAGCATAGTCTCACATTTCTCATGTTTAAGTGCATTTTTTAAACCAGTTAACTTAAGTGCCCTGATTACCTTCCAGTTATAAATAAAAAAATAGATATTGAGCTTATCAATGCCGTGTTTCTTCTAAAGGTGAACAGACAAATTTGTTGTGTTTTATCACACGCTGGCACCTGTTGCACACGACATGAGTTTTGTCTGTCGAGCCGTCCTTCTGTCAAAATCCAAAAATATTCCCACGGTGTTCATTAAATCCAGCAGGCGAGTGAATGTCATCATCTGTGTTTTCTGCCTCGTCTGCCATGTTGCTGAGGCGGCCGCAGAGCGCAGCCGCGTGCCTTGGGAATTTCAAAATAAAAGCATATTTTAAAGACGATGAAATGAATCGATGTTTTAGTTTTGCCACAATATAATTGAATTGTTAATCGATGTAAATCGATGCACTGTTACACCCCTGCGTATGACTCTCAGCTACTACTTCAAGTCCGAGCTCAATAATTCTCTAAGGTAGAGCCATTTTTGTGTTTGCTCAGGTTGATTAGCTGTGACCGCCATCTTGATTTGGGTTGACTCCAAAAAATTTAGCAGTTGTAGACGTCCATCTAATTATTGTCTGGGATTTTACTATTTGGTATTTTTCTAACAGACAGGGCTGATTCCATTTTGGGGCACATATCGTGTTTTGTCCGCAAAGTGTGGATCAGGGGCAACGTTTCGCTACAACCTTTACCAAATTTAAGCGGTAAAAGTGGCTGAGTTGTAGCCATTTTTTTTGTGACTGTGACGGCCATCTTGAATTGGATTGTTACCTAAAAGGTTTTCGGTTTTAGACGCACACTGAACGATTTGGCAGAAATATTGTCGCTCCGCCTTTGTCTTTCGAGGAGCAGAGAAGGAAACTAAAAGTTAACGGGCAAAAGTTTTAATTTGGTGGAGTTGACATTGAGGAGCGTCGTGTGAGCAGTGACAGATTCGAACTGGATCACAGCTGCATCACTTGCTTTTGATGTACTTTTCTGTTGTATTACATGAGAGTTTATTTTGTTTGTGTGTGTGTGTGTGTGTGTTCAGGTTATGTCTGCTGGTTGTGTTCGGTGGCTTCTGAGCCACCCAGTGAGAGCTGCGTGCCGTGGAGGGCTTGTCCACTGGACACCCACATCAAGATTCCTGATATACCGCGGAGGTCAGAACGTCGTCCCAGCGACCTGCGGAAGACCTTCGTTCTCCTCAGAAGCTGACGACATAAACGAGACGCCTGCGACAAAGATAAAGAAGCGGGATCCCCAAGCGCACGCCTCCATCAGCAGCGTCGGCCGTAGGATCCCTTACAGTAAGATCCAGGTGATGAGTGACACCGGCGAGGATCTGGGCGTCATGTCTCAAAGCGACGTGCTCAGACTGATGGACGAGAAGAACCTGAAACTGGTGCTGCTCAGCGAACGCAGCGACCCTCCGGCGTACCAGCTGATGAGCGGCAAACAGATCCACGAAGAGCAGATGAAACTGTGGGCGAAACACAAGGAGAAGGCAGGTGGGTCGCTCGGGAGCCCAGATCACGATCGCACATGAACAAACAGGAAGTGAAGAAGAAAAACCTAGACTGACTGAGATTTTGTAGAAAAGGTTTCAGTTGACTTTCTATTGTGTTAAAATACATACACCTAAAAACACTTAGGTCGCCTTGAAAATGGTTTTACACATGAAAAAGGAAATAAAGTTGGCATTTGTGGTCGATTAAAACATGCTACTGTACAAACATTAATTCTGTTTGTATATTTACACACACTGAATGTGTATTCTGTGCAAAGTATGCAGTTTTATTTAGTTTTTGTATGCACGCGGTTCTGCAGTGGCGGTCGGTCCTAGCTCGTCTCTGTTGTCTCCGCAGCACCTGTGCAGTTGAAGGAGCTCACCCTTACAGTTGGCATCGCACCTCACGACCTCGCCACCAAACGGAGACAACTGGAGAGCTGGCTGGAGAAGAAGCACCACATCAGGCTCACGCTGCAGTCAAGGAAAGGCGAGCATGCCAACCTGGTGAGGAAGCTAAAAAAAAAAATGAGCGAATTCATGTCGATGTGCGAATGTTGCTGCGAGACGTTTTTCAACATCTTTCTTGTTCCGCAATTTTTTTGCGCAGTTTCAATAAATCATAAATCAAAACGTTCAGCTCTTTCAGGACAATCCTGGTATGACTTTTGGTTTTGGTGCAACTTTAGCTTTTTGAAATATTTAGCCTTTTCTGCCACTTTGGTCACAGAGAAAACGAATTGATCTCATTTTCCATCCTTCAAATCTTTAGATGTGTTTACAACATTTTGCTGCTCCTTTCACATTTTGTTCTGCTTCAGCTTCTTTCAGCTTCCTTGTGCAAATTTAAACTTTTTTTTCCCAGCTACTTTTAGCTGTTTTGTGATCCTTTCAAATTCTTTCTGCTAACTACAACATTTTTGTTCTTCTAACTTCTTTCTGCTAATTTCTGCTTGTTATGCTTCTTTCAGCTTATTTATGCAGGTTTCAGCTTTTTCTTCTATTTCAGCTACAATTTAGCTGTTTTACGCTGATTTGAGCTTTTTCAGCTAATTCCACATTTTTTTGCACTCATTTCAACTTTTTCCAGCCTAATTCAGCAAAAATGTGCTCTCTCCATTTTGGTGATTGAAGCTTCTTTCTGCCTTTTTTTTTAGCTACCTTTCAGATTTTTCTTTTAGCTAATTTCAGCTTTTTTCTGATAATTTCCACTTCTTTTGTGCTCATTTCTGCTTCTTTAAGCCTAATTGGGAAAATGTGTTCTTTCTACTTGCTTATGCTAATTTAAGCTTGTGCTACCTTTTCAGCTAGTTTTTAGCATTTTAAGCTAATTTAAGCTGTTTTCAGGTAAATGCAAGTGTTTTGTAATAATTTCTGCTACTTTCAGCCTAGTTAACCTCTTTATGTTAATTTCATCTTGTTATGCTCCTTTTAGCTTTTTTCTTCTAGTTTCATCTTGTTCTGCTCTTTGAGCTACTATTTAGCTACAGTATTTTGATGCAAATTTTAGCTGTTTCAACTAATTCCACATTTTTTCAGCTCATTTCAGTTCTTTCTGCTTCCTTCTTGTAGTTTAAGCTTCTTTTTGTCCTTTCGGCTACTTTTAAGCTTCTTTTTTACTAATTTCAGCCTTTTTAAAGCTAATTTCCTAAATATTTTTTGCTTATTTCTGCTTATTCAAACCTAATTCAGCAACTATATGTTCGTTCTGCTTTCTTTTGTTAATTTAGGCTTGTTCTTACATTTTAGTTACATTTCAGCATGTTTTAAGCTAATTTCAGCTGTTTTTCAGCAAGTTATTTTCATGTAATCTCTAGTTGTCATTAGTTTGAGTGTAACTTAGGAGCTGTATGTGTAAAATAAAGATCTATGGTAGAAATATCTGCCCCGCCTTGAACTCCGTTCGTATTATCTTTCTGCAGGACTTGGTTCTGGCGCAAATTGTGGAGCAAATGAACATCGTGGCGGTCTTCGTCTCCAAACCAAAAGTGGTAAAAGAAGGTCGCACAGCCACGTGCGTCCTCCGACCGCTGTCCAAAAAGGAACTGTTGCAGAAAATACAAAAAGATGCAGAACCTTCTGAGGAGGCTCCGAGTGAAACACCTGTTGGTAACAAGGTCACGCCAGAAGAGTCTGCACAGCAGTAATGGGTCAAACGTCTCACAAGTACAACAAAACTGCGCATTAATGTCACAGCTCGGGGCCTCAGACGGAGTTTGGAGACAGTGTCAGGAGCTCGGGGGGTTACAGGGGGTTCTCTTTCAGCTGTTCAGGTTTTCTGTTGTAAATCAGTCAGCTGATTAAAAAACACTCGAAGAAAAGCTGCGAACCAGAATCTGTCATAAAACAGCAGAGACTTCCTGTCTTAAGAGTGTAAAATAACAGGTGGAAAACCACAAACCTGAAATAAAAATGTTCACTACTGTGGAACAAACACACAAGTCAGCTGCAAAACAACTTCAGGGGTGCTGCTCAGACACGTTCTGGATGCTCTGACTGCAGGTCTGGCTCCACTGTTCACACTTGGTGGAGCCCCAAAACGTTTTGCGATGAAATGAAGAAACACACATCCCACTGAGGGATGGAAGCAAGCAACTAACAGTGGGTGTGCTGGTGTTTCGATTAAAAACAACAAGATTTGTATTTTAAAATCTGATAAGTCCCTAAGGTGTAAATGAACATTTGGAAAAAAAAAAAAAAAAAACGGAATCACATTTGAACAAAACTGAATCACATTTGAAAAAAAAAAAATGGAATCACTTTTGAAAAAATGTAATTACATTTGAAAAAACAGAATTATGTTAGAAAAACAGAATTACATTTGAAAAAATGGAATTACATTTGAAAAAAACGGAATTACGTTAGAAAAACAGAATTACATTTGAAAAAAATGGAATTACATTTGAAAAAACAGAATTACTGGAATTACATTTGAAAAAATGGAATTACATTTGAAAAAACAGAATTACGTTAGAAAAACAGAATTACATTTGAAAAACAATTACATTTGAAAAAAATGGAATTACATTTGAAAAAACAGAATTACGTTAGAAAAACAGAATTACATTTGAAAAACTGAATTACATTTGAAAAACCGAATTACATTTGAAAAACAATTACTTTTGAAAAACAGAATTACTTTTGGAAAAACAATTACATTTGAAAAAAATGGAATTACATTTGAAAAGACAGAATTACATTTGAAAAAAACGGAATTACATTAAGCCTACGCGGAACTGGCTGGAATCACATTTGAAAAAATGGAATCACATTTGAAAAACAGAATTACATTTGAAAAACAATTTTGAAAAAACAATTTCATTTGAAAAAACAGAATTACATTTGAAAAAACAGAATTACATTTGAAAAAAACAACAACAAACAAACAGAATTGCATTAAGCCTAAGCGGAAGTGGCTGGAATCACATTTGAAAAAACAGAATCACATTTGAAAAAAATGGAATTACATTAAGCCAAACACAAAGAGTTATTTTCATTATTATTTTTTTAAACTTTTTTAACAGCATAAAACCGAACAACAGAACAATATACAGTACACACAACGGAGATGTGTGTACTGTATATTCTAAAAAAGTTAGGTCTTCTGAATGTTCAATAAACAACAACAACAACAAATAAATAAAATCGTAAAAATGTTTCGTCTTTCATCCGAAAGACTTCTTCAATCTGAGGAGCTGTAATAGCACCTTCTCATAGTGGCTCAACCAATTTGTTGTAGACATTCAAAACCAGCTGTTCACATGATCAAGGAGGACCATCAGCCTAACGATGGATCGTTGGCACCTGATGGTTGTTTGCTGTCCACAGAGGGCTGAGTGATATTAGCAATAACAGCATTGTGAGAGGGGGACAGTTGAACACGGAGGCCTTCAGAGGACCTTAACTTTTTTAGATTTTTCTACCTGGATTATTGAGCATCAGGATGTACTGTTTATTGTTCTTTTGTTAGGTTTTATGCTGTTAATCAAGTTAAAAATAAAAACTTCCTGTTTGGCTTGATGTAATTCTGTTTTTTCAAATGTTGTTCATTTACACCTTAGGGCCACCGTAGATGAGCTCAGTTACATGATTCAAGTTTCATGACGTCATAGCTCACAGGCTGAAGAGTTAAACTAGTAAAAGTCACGTCTACATCTCTCTAACACCAGACCAGCTCAGACTGTTCTGAGCTCACCGTGACCACAGCGGACTCTTTAAAACATTGAACCAAAAGGGGAAACTCACCTGTGCAACTTCCTGCAATTAATACAACCGTTCTTTTCAGGATTTTGATGAACAGTTGGTTAAAACTTAAGCCAGAAAAACAAATGAACATAGTCGTGTTGTCAAAACATTATTTTTAAGCTTAAAAGTTAGAATTTTTTTTTTTCATATTTCTACATAAATTGGACCTAAAACATCAGATTTTCACACAAGTCCTAAAAGTAGATAAAGAGGACCCAGTTAAACAAATGAGACAAAATATTATACCTGTTTATTTATTTATTTATTGAGGAAAATGAACCAATATTACATATTTGTGATAGTAAAAGTATGTGAACCTTTGCTTTCAGTACCTGGAGTGAGACCAGATGTTCTGACACTTTCCTTTAGAATTAATTAATTCATTCAATCTTCATTTAAACATGCTAATCCCATTGAGCCACAAGGACTCATTTACAAGAGAGACCTGAATTCATTGTTCCATCAATGACGGCAAGCCAACCTGGCCCAGATGCAGCAAAAACAGGCCCAAACCATGATACTACCACCACGTTTCACAGATGGGATCAGGCTCTTCTGCAGCAGTTTTCCTTTCTCCAAACATAACTTTTCATTTGAACCAAAAAGTTCTACTTTGGTCTCATCTGTCCACAGAACATTCTTCAACAGTCTTCTGGCTTGTCCACGTGATCTTTAACAAACTGCAGACGAGCATCAGTGTTCTTTTTGGAGAGCAGCGTCGTCTCCTTCAGCCCTGCCATGACGCCATCATTGTTCAGCGTTCTCCTGATGGTGGACTCATGAACATCGATGTGAGAGAGGCCTTCAGTTGTTAGAAGTTACCCTGGGCTCCTTTGTGACCTCGTCGATTCCACGCCTTGTACTTGGAGTGATCTTTGTTGGTCCACCTCTCCTGGGGAACAATGTCTTGATGTTCCTCCATTTGTACACAATCTGTCTGTGGATTGATGGAGTCCAAACTCTTTACGGATGTTTTGTAACCTTTTCCAGCTTGATGAGCATCAACAACTCCACAAAAATCTCCTTGGTTCGTGCCATGATCCACTTCCATAAACATGTTGTGAAGAGGGTGTCCACTCACACCTGATCATCATCCCATTGATTGAAAACACCTGACTCTATAACTTCACCTTCAAATTAACCGATAATCCTAGAAGTTCACATACTTTTACCATCACAAATATGTAATATCGGATCATTTTCCTCAATAAATAAATAAACAAGTATAATATTTTTGTCTTGTTTGTTTAACCGGTCTCTATCTACTTTTATTATTGTGTGAAAATCTGATGTTGTTTTAGGTCATATTTTTGCAGAAATATAGAAAATTATAAAAACGTCGCATTCAAGCACCTCTGTATATTTTAAAGCCGTGATGTACACTTTACTGCTCGTGTGGGGTCACGTCGGTTCAGGAGGTCCGAGAGCTCAGCTCAGGGTGGATTATATTCCTACTACCAAACCTACGTGTGTTAAAGGGGTCGGGGCTCTGAGGGAAAACGGATTCAGTTCAGACACCTGCACTCGTCGCTCTTCAAATCAATTCGATTCCCAAGAGCTGTTACAGATGGGATCAAAGCAACCTGAAAGAGGCTTAAAGCCTTAAAATATGTTTTTTTTACTTATATACTTTATATAAAATGTTGCTGTAAGAGGACATAAAGTCATGAGACTCTTGTGTTAATACTGGACGGACCTGTTACTCGTCTGTGCAGGAACATTTTGTTTGCGTCACTCTTTCACGATTATACAGCAGAATTTAATAAAAGTTATTATAACACACAGATCAGCCTTATGAAAATGCGCGTTGAGTCTAAAATCTTTCAGCCTTCATTTTGTTCGTTAAAAGAGGGAAAGCACAGGAGCGGTTTCTGATTTTACCGTATTTTTCGGACTATAAGGCGCACCGGAATTATAAGACTCGCTGTCGATTTTTGAGATAAGATTTTTTTTAAGTGCGCCTTATAGTCCGAAAAATACTTCTACCAGTTTTTTTCTTTCTACGTGTGAACGTGTTGATTTTATTAAAGCTGTCAACCTGTGAGACGGCAGTGACAATGAGAACTTGAAGAAAAACAAGCAGAAACATCAGTGTGATTCTTTTATTTTATTTATTTTTATTCTTTTTTATTTAGGATTGCATTTGGTAAAAAATAAAGTAAATTTGGCTTACATGTACATTCACTTGTCACAGATAAATGTGTTTTTCTGACCTGAATATCAGCTCCACACTTTATCAACACTCCTAACCGCAGACGCCGTCCTCCAGCTCCATTCTTCTGCCGTAACCAGAGTTGTATTATTTTACTTAAGAACATAAAACCAACTTAACCCCACCCCCCCACAAAACAAAAATAAAAAATAAAATTTGTCCTAGATTGAGTTAGAAATAATAAAATATGAGAACAAAAGCAGCTGAACTAGCATGCATTAAAACATTTGTCAATAAGCCTCGAGGACTTTGTAAGAGGAGAAGGGTTTAACGAAGTGATAGTCCAGGTTGCCGCAGTGAGGACACTGCTGGACGTTACTGTACTCGGAGAAATACTGCATCCCCACCCGGACGTCCACCACCGGCTTCCCGCAGTGTTTACAGTTGAGACGGGCCTGAGGACACACAGGACACGGGTCAGCTCAGGAGACGCCCCGATGGGACTCGTTACGTAAATACAGGAAGTAGTTCTAGAAGACTGATCGAGAGCTCAAGTTTAGGTTAAAGAACAGCTTGCAACTTTTTATTCAACTGGTTTTATCAGATAGGTTGGACTTTTTGTTTTATTTTATTTATAAAAACTAAGAGTTCTACAGTTGGAGCTCAGAATCAGAGGAACATTTAGTGATTTTGGGGTCGGACACGAGCGTTAACTCCTAACTAAACTGATTAAAATATTATTATTATTTTTTTTTTTTAACCATAATAAACTAGTCAATCTTAGAGCTATCTCAACCTTAAAAAAAAAAAAAAAAAATCAAAATTATTATTATTATTTTATATTTAAGGGCTTTCAGATGGGAAAAAAAAACATTTTAGTATTTAAAAAAAATGAATTTATGGAAAGTCAGAATTTATGGAAAGTCTATAATTTTGCTATTAAAACTGGTTTAGTAGTAGTACAAATATCACCACTACCAATACTACAACTGGAACTAGTGTCAGTATTACTAGCATTACTATTACCGGTAGTATTAATACTAATGGAAGTACTATAAGTGTTACTAGTCCTATTAGTACTGTACCCATTCTAGTAATTCTGTGAGTATAGTAATTCTGCTAATTATAATACTAGGTGTGAGTGCATGCAACAGGTCCCTCTTGTAAAAGAGTCCCCGTGGCTCACCGAGGCTAGCCTGTATAAATAAAGGTTGAATGAATGAGTTTAGCACCAGTATTAATATTACTACTACTAGTAGTACTACCAATATACCATTAGAGCTAGTACGAGTGATACAAGCATAACTAGAAACTAGCAGTACTAGTACTAACACTACTAGTTTACAGTAGTAAGTACAGTAGTACAATTTCTTGCAGGATCAATAAAGTTCTATCTTATTTAGGTGTACTATAACTACTCCCTCTAGTAGTAGTTCCACCATTAGTATAGTATTTGTCTTTACAGTACCATTACTAGTATAGTACTCATACTAAAATTATTTCCAATATTAGTGCTACAGTTCATATTAGTTCTATTTGTACCCAACTAGTAATAGTAAAAGTACTAGTAGTACTTCTGTTACTATAGTAATGTACTTTCAGGAAAAACTTTCTAGTTTCCCAGTTTCTTGGCCATACCTATAAAAACATAAACACACGTAAAAGCACAAAGTTAATTAGATTTTTGGCTGAAACGAGTCACAATAAAAATTTAATTGTCAAATCTTCCATCTCAAAAGCTTCAAAAATCAAATGGACCGGGTCAACGTAGCTTTTCTTTTTTTTTTTTTTTTAAGTTACAGCTTGATGCCCATCACGGATCCGGACAGCACGTACCTGACAGCAGGGCGAGGCCGCCAGTATATCGTAGGTGTACATGGTGCCCAGCTGGTGCCAGCTCCCGTCCCAACGCGACTTGCATTTGATGCAGACGATCTTGTGGACGCCTTCCAGACAGTCCACACAGATGGCATAAAGGTGCATCAGCCGACCTGTTGGAAGATGGTTCACCTGCGATTAGCTCATCAAATGATTGTGTCTTTGACAAAAATATGAATAAAGTCAGTCTGGGTCTTTATGGTCCATCACTATGTGACCACAGGACAGGAACACCTGAAACTGATGACCATGATGCCACATCTTCATACTAAAGTGGTTTACTTCTTTAAAGGAGCGACCAGGAAGAAACATTCGGGCCTTCAGCTCTTCCAGTGAGTCAGCCTGACAAATAAAATCCTGGAAACCCACCTAACATAAACATCTATCCATCCATCATCTTCTGCTTGTTCTGGACTCAGGTCTCGGGGGCAGCAGCTTGAGCAGGGAAGTCCAGACATCTCTTTTCACAGCCACCTCTTACCGCTCATCTGGGAGGACTCCAAAGTGTTCCCAGACCAACTGAGAGACGAAGTCTGGCCATGTCCTGGGTCTACCCTGGGGGTCTCCTCCCAGTTGGACCTCCCTAGGGAGCACCCATGAAGTATCCTTACCAGATGCCTGAACCACCTCAACAGGCTCCTCTCCATGTGGAGGAGCAGCAGTTCTACTCTGAGTCTCTCCAGAATAACTGAACTTCTCACGCTGTCTCTAAGGGAGAGTCTAGCTACCCTGTGGAGGAAACTCACTTCAACCACCTGTATCTACGATCTCATTCTTTTGGTCACTACCCAGAGTTCGTGACCATAGGTGAGGGTAGGAACGTAGACTGACTGGTAAACAGAGATTTGCCTCACAGCTCAACTCTCTCTTCACCACAACGGACCGGTACAGAGTCCTCAATACTGCAGATGCTGCACCAATCCGTCTGTCAATCTCACGCTCCATTCTTCCATCACTTGTGAACAAAACTCCAAGATACCTGAACTCCTCCACTTGAGGCAGAACATCACCCTCGACCTGAAGAGAGCAATCCACCATTTTCCAAATGAGGACCATGGCCTCAGATCTGGAGGTGCTGATTCTCATCCCAGCCGCTTCGCACTCGGCTGCGAACCGCTCCAGTGAGAGCTGAAGATCACGGCATGATGACGCCAACAGGACCACATCATCTGCAAAGAGCAGAGATGGACTCCTGAGGCCACCAAACTGGAATCCCTTTGCCTCCTGGCTGCACGAAGAAATTCTGTCCATGACAGTTATGAATAGAATTGGTGACAACGGGCAGCTCTGGTGAAGTCCAACTCCCGCCCTGAAGAGGTGTGACTTACTACCGGCAGTGCGAACCAAAGTCTTGCACCACTTGTTTAGGGACTCTCAGAAAGTAATCCGTGGAAATTTCTGACTAATTTTTACAGTAAACTGAATTCAAGAAGTCGCTTCAGCTAATCAACCTGTGCAAATACAAAAACTGCTATAACCCAATCAAGTTTACTGCTGTTCAACTAAACATTGGTGTGACGGTAGCTGTGAGTACTCCTCAATGCACATTCTGAGTACAGACATGTTACTCTAGCTCTTTGATCAAAACATTGACATGCAAGTTGGTGGACGAAACGCTGTCATTCAAACAATCCTGGATCTTTTTCCTCCACATTTTAAAAGCCCTTTTAAATAAAACAAAATTACTTAAATTAGTGGAAAAGATTAGCATTCTTTGCTAAAGTTAAGCTAATTAAGGCAAAGGAAAGTTGCAACTTGCACAATAAAATCGATGATGGATAGTTAAGAAGCTGTTTGTCCATTTCTTATTAATTTGGACTTTACTGTTGGAGCATATTCACATTTTGCCTAAAGAAAAATAAGTAATTTCATTGTTTTTCTTTTTGCTTATTACCTGAAATTGAAGCTACCAAGGACCTTTCCCTCCATAATTTGGGGAAAAAAAAAAGCTGAATCCCAGATGCTTCATGGCAGACGTCCAAGAGCTGTTTGCACTCCTGTTGTCTCGATACTCACTGTGGCTCTGCACGCCAGGCTGTGCATTCATGCTTGTATGTGCAAACTTGTGCTTGTATGAGTCCCCCACACCCCCCAACACACACATCTATCATTGTGTGACAGGTCATGTTGACCCCAGTTGCCATAGCAGCCAGGTAACCATGGCACCTGGCTGTGACACAGCTGGCTGTTCAGCTGTCGGCTTTCTGCCAGGTCGTCTTTAACATCAGGCCTGCCGAGTGGCACCGAGGTGTTTTAGGAGCTATTCATAAAAATGTCAGCCTTACACTGCAAAACAAATGTCGATACGACAGATATTGGTGTGTTTGAACATAACAAAAGCCTTCTTGTTTTATAGTGACATGTGTTCTTGATTTAATTTTCAAACAAAACAGTGAACTTGTTTTTTGTTGTAGCATATGAAATCAAGTTTCTATGATGGAACTAAGTCACCTTGTGTTGTATCTTGTCATGTTTGCTGGCATATTTAGCCCCTTTGTCCCACGTCATGAAACAAAAAGGGAGACTTGTAAATATCCTCTGTGTGTCCATCTGTTTGTGCATGCTGAAGAGTGAAAACCTGAAACAAGAGGTCCAACCATGAAGAATTACTGTAAAAAGTTAGCTCTTGTGACATTTGTGCTGTACATGTAATGCTCAGAAATCATTCCCATTTTATGCACTGCCTATGTATTAGGTTGAAGGGTGGGAAATTGACAACATACTATGAAGTAAGCTTGGTACATGCTAAGTTAGCATGGTGTAACTATTTTCCATGTTTGTTGTGGCATTTTGTTCGGATAAACAATGTTACTGCAGTGTATCTTCGGCATTAACTAGCATCTTTTTAAAATAAAGAAATCTTCTATGAGCCTGCGGTAATAGATATAGTTGAGTCTTCAGTCAGCATCCAACCATGGTCGTACCCACCAACATCTGGCTCTTCATCTTCTTGCTGGTGTTCGTTCTTCAACTTCAACTTATCAGTCTGGCAATTCATCTTAAAAAAAAAAAAAGTCCAAATCGAATCCACAACAGCAATTGCACATGAGTTTCTTCCACGTCCATGCTTGTGGAATGAATAGCGATTATAAGAATTGTTTCTTTTTACATTCACAGTATCATGTGACAGTACACCGTATGCAACAGGTATTTAATGCTATGTAGATGTATTCTGACAGCTGAACACCAGGAACCACCTAGCATCGTGTAAAATGTTGAATTTATGATTCCTAAAGGAATACTGCTGATACACAGTTCTGAAAAACAAAAGACGAGAAATTATTACACAAAGAAGCACCACAAGTGTGTCACATGTGTTCCTAGCAGAGTGTAACAAAAGGTAGTGCACAAAGGAAATGGGAGGGGAGGAGGCAGATCGCTTGAAAAAATAAGCTTGAAAAATATGCGAAGAATTACACAAATATTTAAAGATACATTAGTCTCAAATTACACATAAAGTAAGATTTGTATGCATACAGAAAGATCCATCACGTTTTACAAAAGCATAGACATAAAAATATTCCTACTTGTGCATACTGGAAAAACTGAATGCATTGTGAAGCTTGTAGTACTCTTGTGTGTCTTATTATATACACAAATATGCTGTTGTATGCTTGTGTGACTACTTTTCAGACTAATTTATCTTCATACCAATATGTTACGTGAACATTTTGACAGACCCAACAACGTTCAGTCAGTTCTTCTGGACAGTTTCCTTTTTGGTTGAGACGTTTCGTCCTTCATCCAAAGGACGTCATCAGTCCGAGGAGCCACAAATAAACTCAGTCCCACAAGCAGCACTCCTTGATGAAGTCCTTTTGGATGAAGGACGAAATATCTCA
>JAVCKU010000065.1:4474782-4487137 GCA_032273985.1 Hypsolebias coamazonicus
CTTGGAAACACATTAAAACGGCGTTCTAAGTATGCTGTTGTTGTTTTACATTGAAAAAAACGTGTTTAAAAAGACGTGAACTGAAACCACATGGCAGCCATAAGGCTGCCATGTGGTTTCAGTTTCAAGTTACAGCCGAAAATCCGGACTTACGGCGCCATGTGGCCGGAGCTCCGAGTTACGGCAAAATCGAGGTACGAACTCCGGAACCCGTTCGTAAGTCGGGGACTGCCTGTATCATGTTTTGACCATCTGCACACAAGACTGGCCTTTTAATGATTAAATTCACTTTGGAACTCATTTTCAAAAATAGGAAATATATATGAATTCTCTGAAAGAAGGCCACTTCCGTTTATTTATTTATTTTTTAAGTTTTTCCACATCATCCCTCTGAGGGTGAGGATAAACCTTCGCACAGACCTCTGCTGCAGTACAGGCAGCTGACTGTACTTATCAGCTTATTGTTGTTGCAGCAGCTGCAGGTGGAACCAGTTTGAACTACCTCAGCTCAAAACGCACAACGATCAAAATGTTAAAGACTGTAATGTTTTCAAACATTTCCAGTCTCGTACCATGTGAAATCGTAAAGGGAACATTTGTTGAGGGTGTTAATCAGACTAAAAGCAAAATATGTTGCAATCAATAAGTTTATCCTGAGCTAGAAATGCCTGAAAAGCTCGTTTTTCTTATTATCTATACTTCTCAGGTGGGATCAGCGATGCTGTTTGTCAGATCAGTAAAGCCTCAGAAAACTTCATTTTACATTTTTCTCCCAGGTTTGATTTTGATCTGCAACGCCTGAGGGTCCCTTTAAGGTTTTATCCTCTAGTCTACAGTAGAAGAAACTTGAGTTATTGTCATCATTTAGGTTAACGTGTGCTTCTTGTTGATGCCTCTTATGCTTTAAAGGGTCAAGATTATGTTATGTGTAGAAAAATATTTTTGATTTGCATTAAACCTTGTGTATTTCCCTTTCGTTCCACATTAGGTGATGGTTATAGCAGTTCAGACTCCTTTACCTCAGATCAGGAACCAACCACCAGACAAAGGTAATTTAGATATATTAAACCATATTTCTGTGTATTCTCACACATTTCCTGCTTCATTCAGGAGACTAGAATCATTTCTAGCCCTGAACTTGGGATGTGTTTGTTTTTTGGATTAATCTTGTTAAATCACTTCCTGTTCATTGTGTTCAGATCTCAATCAGGTGCGTCTCCAGAAGCTCTGAAGGTGGTGGCGCCGCCTCCCCCTCCTCCTCGACCCCAACATTCCCACTCTCGCTCTTCGTCTCTGGACATGAATCGCACCTTCGCTGCCACGTCTGCCCCGGGACAACCCCAACCCTCCACGGCAGCTTTTCCTCCTGCAGTGCCTCCTCGCCCGCTACCCACACAAGTAAAAACACAAATTATTATCCGGCTTTCACTTTTACTGTCACAGAGCTCCTCATCATCTTATTTGTCCTCCTGTCTCCTTGTAGACGTCAGTGCCTCTCACGGGACATCGAGTAGAGGCTGAGGGTGTTCCTGGAGGCGGAGCTGCGCTCACCACCACCACCTCCCCCCAGCAGATTCCTCAGCAGCCCAACTTTGCAGACTTTAGCCAGTTTCAGGCCTTGGCTGCCTCTGAGCAGCCCTCCAGCCTGCCGGAAATGGACAAACACACCGAGGCAGGACAGGTGGGTGCAACCTGGAGGCAGCGTTCAGTATTAATGTGTTGTCTATATCATAACGACGACTGCTGCCAAAACGTTACGTTGTTCTGGGTGAGTCTTTGTAGACAGCCCTTTGACAGCAGTGTGTAAACAAACACAGCGACGTGTTGGGTTTTGAACACGTTTGTTTCAGTGTAAAAAAAGTCCATTCCTCACTATTTACAGTTTATCACCGGTGGCAACACGATTAAAGATGGCTGACAACTAATTTGATACAACAAACTAAACTGGCTATACTGAAGGAGCTGAAACTGGCTCTCATCACATTCTGGAGGATTGCAACATTTGCATTACAGTAGTCTCTCACTAATCACGGGTTACTTTCCAGACACCCCCACAATAGATGAAAATCCATGAAGTAGGGACGATATATTTATTTTAGTATTTATATATATTTCAAGGCCATATAAACCCATCTCACACTCTTTCAATGTTAACAATGTTCTAAACTCTAAAAGAACACAACAAAAGAACAGACAGACTGATGGTACAGTTATTGAGCCCTGGGGGCGGGCTGGCCATTGAGGCTCGGTTCGGGTCATGCTTGATTATTTTAAATAAACAATCCATGACACTCGTGCGGCTCAATCGGGTATAAGACAGATTCTCTGCCCCCTCCTTTCTTTTTCTGAGGTTGTCTGTTGCACGCCCACCTGTTGCGTGTCTCTGGGACACCATGGGGAAAGACAGACCCCACCCCCTACTTCCTCTTTCTCTGCTGTGACAAACAGCCTCAGAAAGAGAAAGGAGGTGGCACAGATAAACAAATGTAGAAAAGAGATGTGCAATATGGTATAAAATTCATATCATGATATGTATTGTGATGGGTGGTGATAACGATATATATATCACAATATGTTTTTGGTATAAACCTTTTAATAGGAATGGAAAAAAAAGCATAGGGTGTCCTTTTGCCAGAATTTATTTTGAAAACTGCTATACCACAAAATAATCTCAATTAAAAATATTCCACTACTAGGTGCAGAGAGTTTTTAAATAATTAACAAATCAAGTATTAGGCTTCTTTCTTGTAGTGCAAAAGATCAAATGTAGTTTTAGCTATATGTTTAAAACAAAAGAACATGTTGTTAACTCTTAACTGTTTCCAGTATTCTTACTTAAGAAATGAAGAGCAACAGAGCAGCATTTTACACTGAAAGCACTTCACCCTCCAACCCTCTAGTGGGCGTTTCCTTGTGCTTTAAAGAGAGCTGGCACAAAATGGCGACCAGTTTCTTCCGTGGCTTTGACCAGAGAGGGTCTTGCAGCAAAATCACACAACACAGCGTTCTTTTCACAGATCAGAGAGCAGGTTTAACCCCTTTTTTTTTTTTTTTTTTTTTTTTTTATTATTTAAAAAAAAAAAAAAAAATTTCTTTTAGCTCAAATGCACTCTTTAAAGCTGACCAACGAACTTTCGACGAAAAAAAAAAGTTTGACGGAACACAGCGTTTTGCGCATGCGTCCAAATACGAGTACGGCAAGCCGGCCATAGTTAGCTTGTAGCTTCGCTACTTAGCGCTCGAAGAAAATAGACTTTAACACCACTTACGCACAATTTTCAACTCAATAAAGTAACAATTAAATCTGACAACTGATTTGACATCAGACACAGCATTACTGCGGTTAGCCAGTAGAAGACAGATCTCTATCACAGGCTGAATGTCTATTGGTTCTATTGTGTAACATATTCATTCATTCAACCTTTATTTATTCATTCAGGTTGATCCCATTGAGCCTCAAGGACTCATTTACAAGAGACCTGAGTTCAACAAAGAATGATGACAACAGCAACAACAGTAGACATTTATAAGAGTCATACAGATTTTTTTTTTTTTTTTTTACAAAATTAAAATAAGATGGCAAAAAAGTAGCAAAAACAGATAGATTATAAGGCGAATGTAGAAAACTGAGAACAGGAACATTTTTTATATCACACATTCCTAATGTAGAATACTGGAGAAAATGCTTAGGTGGAAAAATAAGCATGAATCCATTTTAAAAAGAGAGAGAATGGCTGAGTGCGGCTCACTCAGGTATAAGACAGTCCCCCTCCGCCACCCCCCTCGTTTCTCTTTGAGGCTGTCACAAAAGAGAAAGGAAGGAGCGGAGAGTGGGATTTGTCTTTCCCCATCGCCAGTCGTGTGTCGTGTACAATCTTAAGTTGAAAACCCACGAAAGAGTGAGTCCTTGAACCACAAAGTACAGAGGGACCACTGCATTTATTCAAATTTGCCCTTTTTAATATACTTTTTATTTGAAATAACTGCACACCAGTATAAACTGACTTTTTGTGTCATCAGGTGGACAAGATATCAGAAGGTGCCGGTCCTTTAAGAACTGTGAAGAGTGATGGCCCAGCAGATGAGAGGACCTCGGCTTCAGTCGCCTCTGTACGTCCATGCAGCATTTGAAGCTCGCAAGAGTTCAGAGTTCCCGTCATGATTTTTGTAATTGCTGTTAAAAAATAAAAATGCATAAACGCTCCCCTTCCAGTGAGTGAGGTTTTGTTTTCCCATCAGGCCAAGGGCTCATCAGGACCACTGGCTCCTCCACCAAAACCCGTTCGTCGGAGGTTAAAGTCTGAAGACGAGCTCTGGGCCGAAGACGAGCAGCACGGTCCGCAGAAATCCAGCGTCATAGCTGCCCCCCTGACCGCACAGCCCTCCATCCCCAGGTAGGAAGCTTCAGCTTGCCGTAGCTTTTACTTTTCTTTTTCTGTGCCAGTTCAATAAATATCATGTCGGTGTTTTCAGGTCTGTTGGAAAAGACAAGAAGGCTATTCAAGCTTCAATCAGAAGAAACAAGGAGACAAACACAGTATTGGCACGACTTAACAGTGAACTACAACAACAACTGAAGGTTTGAAGCCCATTAGCTGGCTCGAGACGAGGACGAAGGTTGGCTTCATGTCACTGCGCTCACACTTGTTGTGTTTTTAGGACCTGCTGGAAGAGAGGATATCTCTGGAAGTCCAGCTGGAGCAGCTCAGACCGTTCTCACATCTTTAACCAACGTGTGGTGCAAAACTCAGCTGTCATTCCTCCGAGGCAAGGCTGCGGCCGTCATCCCCACTTTCCTCCGCCTCTCTTTCCTCCCATCATCTTGAATTTCTTCAGTGCTGTTGTGTGGCGTTCACGCTCAATCACACGGCATCCCACCAGAAACCAGACAGACCTGACATCAGTCTAATCAACGAGCCGAGGAGAATTCATCAACTGGCACGTTTCAGTTTCTTTAAGAAGAGGTGAAACGAGGATGGCAGCAATCTGCGAGACGGTTAGGAGCATCGGATGAACTTTAGGTTTCTTGAGACAACACAGCTGGTTGGTGTCTGAGTACTTTACTCTCTGAGCAACTGAAGAAGAAATGCAGAGTGTAACCGTTGTGTTTGTGTGACTGTTTGTGTCCTCGTGTTCACGGTTAGTGAGTTAAACGGAGGCTAGCACCAGTATGTTTAGCTCTGCCACACCAAATTTTATTTTTATTAAATATTGGATCAAATTAAAAGATAGTTTGGATTTTTTTTCCCCCCGGTGTTCTGTAGAGTAATTTGTAGTCGTGTAAGCCTAAAGCAGAAATCACTCAGAAGGTCATCAGTTTATAAAATAAATCAGAAGCTAACAGGAAGTCAAAGCCGGATTACAACCAAAGCACACGTCTGCCGTCTTAAATCAATCCCAGACATTCTTATAGCCCCTCATGCAAACCTTGCATGCTTTGATCGACTTTTTAAACCTCTACGTAGCCAACAGTTTTTCGTTACTGTCATTGACATTATAGAGTTTTACCTCAAGTCTTTGGTATTTACAATGAAGACCAAATCAGCTGTGATTGAACACCAGAAATGATCTGCAGACCCGGACGCACTGGTCCCTTTAACGATTGTTGAAAAACCAACTGATGGCATTGACCAAAAGCTTCAGTTTTGTCTTCTTAGTCCCAGAAACTTTGGAGGATTCCAAACAATTTAGCAAAAGTCTGTCTTTGTGTTTTTCTGCCAGTAGTGGAGACCTCCTGGGTCTTCTCCCATGGAGCCAGTTATC
Organism: Hypsolebias coamazonicus; assembly: GCA_032273985.1. Lineage (NCBI taxonomy): Eukaryota > Metazoa > Chordata > Actinopteri > Cyprinodontiformes > Rivulidae > Hypsolebias > Hypsolebias coamazonicus. The sequence continues at coordinate 4,480,546 of JAVCKU010000065.1, forward strand.
ATCAAAATGTAATGGATGGTGCGATCAGGAAGTGGCATGACTTTGGAGTTCAGCTTGGATCAATACATTGGCTCATTTTTTAAAATCATTGCTCAACCTGGGGTTGCATTTCCTCTTGCGTCCACATCCATGGAGGTTGACTTGAGTCACGCGAACCTTCTGTTTCTTATTAATATTTGCAGAGGAACTTGCTTGGAGATGGTTTTGCAGCCTTTATTGTTAACATGGAGGTCTCTTCTTTCTGAGCTCCTCAGACAGCTCTCGTCTGATTTATCTGCTTCAGGTTCAGCGTGATCACACAACCGTACCAGGTTTCATGTTTGTCCATTAAATAGGCTGATCGATGGAAACCTTGAAGGCACCCGTGCACATGGTCAAACACTTGGTTTAAAACATGCACAGATTGATCGTCTTGTTAGTGGCACCAAACTGTTTTAGCTTATTTTCCCCATTTATTTAAATGTTCTCTGGCACATACCAAAGACATGCAGGTAAACAAGATACAATTACTTTGAACTAAATCACTTCATGAGAATTGACGTTTGATTTTGACGAGGTGCCGACAAATTCGCCTGTTCGTTGAACTTGATCCTGTTGAGTGTCACTCGGGCAGAGTCACTTCACTTTGTTAAAGTAACACACTTCAAAAAGCGTTTTATAGATTTTAAAGGCAGCGATGATTTATATAGTTATTTCCCCCTAAACATGATCTGTTTTATAGGTTTCAAATGAATTGCTGCTAACATTTACCTGGACTTAAATGAAAATAACCCAACATTTATCAAAATAAGAATCTAATTAAAAAAAAATGGAGTTACAAAATAAAATTTATTTCAATTTCACTCTGAAACTTTAGTGAGATTGAGGCTAAAAATATAAATATATGCTTTTAGCTCAACTTTGACCAAGCTTTTAGCTTGTCTCCTAGTTTCTGCTGCAGGTGAGATACTAACTACTTATGACAACTTCATGGAACACCGTTTCATTTGATCCAAACTATCTGTTCTCATTATTTCCATTTTGGTGTCAAATGCATTAATTATATAAATTAAATGGCTCATTAGCTTAGGGAAACAGCTAGTCTGAACTAAAAAAATCAAAATTAAATGTATGGTTTTGGATGGCAATAAAAGGCACGACTTCTAACTTTCTTGGGGAAAAACAAAAATCCTCAGTTTGGTGAGAACTGTTATTTTAAAGTGTCTTCCAGCTCTTTAATTTTTTTTTTTGCCTTCAGTTCTTCCCAGAACCACAGATTATTCTCACATCTGGATTACAGACAGCTGTTTTATGGGTTTATTTGTTATTTAGTGTAAAGTCTTTCACTAGTTCACAAGAATACAGGAAGAGCAGATTTTTATTGTAGAAAAGGTTAAATAAAACATACTGGGCTAGATCCAGAAAGGATCTGTGAATGTTTGAGGCTTTTAATAGCTCACTTGTTGTGAAGGTTTTTATTTTAGGTTTTTTTTTTTTTGTATAACTCATCTTGTGACATGAATTTCAGCTCTTTCCTCTCCTTGTTCCTTCAAGTCTGCATACGTGCTGCGTGTGGTTTGTCTCGTTTTACTTGGTGTTATTGCATTTGATGATAGATGTGACTGAATGGTTTAAACTTTATGCCAAAATGACTGAACTATAACAATTTGGGCTGGGTTTGGAGAAAGGAGGAAAAAAAAAAAAAAAGCAGCCTCTTCTGATTTTATTTCATTTTTCATCTTTATTTCTTCCTGAGCTCCAGTTTTCCTGTTTCTATCTTTTAAAGATACTCATTGCAACCTCGTGAAGACGGGCCAAAATAAAAAAAATTAAAATCTGCACACGCCCTTTCTCATATTGATGACTTAAAATTAAAATCTGTAAGCAAAGTTGGTGAACGGCAGCCACTAACATGTTTGTTTACCTGCAGAAACAGCCGAAAGGACTGAAAATATTTCACTGGTGACGATTTTAACGGATTGGTAGTTGAGTAAATTATGCATTTTTGTTCGTTTTCATGGTTTGCAATGAGCAGCTTTAACCTAATGGGGAAAATCATTTATTGAGAAAAAAAACCATTCACTTGAAGGGTTTGAAAGTTTTAAGCTGCAGGAGGGTTTCGTGAAGAAAGGTGTTGCTGAAGAGGGAGAAGTTTTCCTGCGATTTCTCTGCTGTAAATGCAGATCCAAAGTGTCTGTGCAGGACGAGTTGGTGTAAAAGAAAAAAAAAATCAGTCGTTTTCCAATCAGGCGAGACGGCGCTATGCAAGTACGTGCGATACATCTTCACAAACCAACTCCACTTCAGCTGTTTGTACTCTGATAGTAGCAACTGTGTGAACGGTATCCTCTGGTTTTGTATCGTAGATCTTCCAGAACACAATCTGCTGTACGTTTGTGGTTATTGCCCCGCTTTTTTTTTTTTTTAACTATTGATGGGAAGTTTGCTTTTTTTTTTTTTTTTTTTTTTTTGTGCGCCTTCTTGACTTAAGAGTGTTGAACTCTGTTATCAAAAGTAGCCAAAATTTAAAAACTTTGTCCGAGCCACGGTCCACTTTCAGCTGATACATTAACTAGAATGACCCAGCTGTTTTTCTGACTTCAAAGTTAGCCAGCTGATAAAAGAAGTCTGTACTAAAAGATGTATTTATCAGTTTTTTTCATTTTTAAGAAACAATTATAAGAGATACAATATTTTACATTTAAATTATCATCTTGGGGGACCAGATTTGTCCTGCGGCTCTCGAGTTTGAGATGCGATAAAGAAAACTGGGTTTTATCACCTGGAATGTGCAAAGTGAGGCCCTCACCAGGTGGAGATGAAGCTCAGAGTCCAGTCAGTTAAATGGAAGACCTGAATGACCCAACTGCACTTTGAACTAAACTCCCCTCATCTTTATTTTGTTTTTTCACCTGCATGTTTGTCTTTTTTATTTTTAAGATGCTTGAAGAAATCAAGCTTTTTTTTTATTTTTATTATTATTTGCCCAGTTCTGCTCTAAAACTAGTTTTCACTGTCCTAAATGATCCATTTTTGTTCTGTCAGATCATTTTAATAATTATTTTGTCTCATCATGTCGTGAATCCTCTTCTAAAGCCTTACTCTCCCAACAGGCGTTCAGGTTTCCAAGATGGCTGACTGACCCCTCTCACAGTAACGAGACTTGCCTTTCTTTGTTTGCTGTGTTTTTGTTTCCCTGCTGTTGAGGACGATGGTGTACTTTGTGTGTATGTGTGTGTGTGTGCGCGATATTGTTTCCAGACCTGGATCTAATATCATTTAAAAGCCAATTGAAAGCCCTTCAAGGATTGTTTTGATGTTTGCGTGCACAACGGCTCCCTCCTCATCCCCGAGCCCCCCCCAAGGCAATCCATGCAGGCAGAAGCAATCCATCCAAAATGAAGTCTTTGATGGGCTTTTGAATGCTATTCGCTCCCGGATCTGCGTTGTACATTGTATGATACACACGTTCGGACTCTTGTAAATTTGCATTAATTGCTGACTAACGGCGAAATAATATTCTATTTAATTCCTTCTCTCTTGGCTGTGGGATCCTAGATGTTTGAACTGCATGGATGTACTGAATCTCTGCAGAGTTGACTAGCAGCTGTGTGATTTTTACACAAAAAATAAAACAAATGGCACAATATTTAAACCTGACCCTCTTTTTTATTATTATTCTTCGTTGGGCTGCTTCCTTTAGGGGTTGCTACAGTGAATCATCTGCCTCCATCTTGGTCTCTCCCAGCATTCTCCTCCATCACACCACCCATCTGCATGTCCTCTTTCACTACAACCAGTAACTCTCAGTGGTCTTCATCTTTTCTTAACTCCTCCCTTCATTTGCAAGCATCCAAACCATCTCAGCTTCTAACTTGACCTGAGCCAACTCGTGGTCGCTCCTAATGGACAGCTGGACACCTTCCAGCTCCACCTCCTTTTTGTTAGTGCTCCCATCTCCAGCTGTCCTGTCACAAACCACCTGACGCTGGTCTTCATCTATATCCCCCCCCCCCCTCTCATTTTCATGTCTTGTGCTCTGCCTGTTGCCTTCGTCTCTACTTCTTTCAGCTCCACCTGTCTCGTTCACACACCTGCTTCATGACCAGGTTGGATGTTGACTGTTACGTTCAGCTGAATGAAGAGTGAACAGATTAAAGTGATTTTATTTAAAGTGACTCAGGAACCCTGAGGAGCAAGGACGTGGTGGGATATCTTATCACGAGGAGGATGGTCATGCAGGATGATCTCAGGCCGTAGTGCGTGTGCTGGGAAGGCAGCTGAGGAGACACCAGAGATTTCCAGGGGTTCCTTCAACGAGGTCCAGGCACAGAGTCACAAGGAGAGATGTTGCAAATGCAAAGGAACACAGGTGAGTTTTTTTTTCTCAAAGATCAGAGAACACAAAAGACCAGAAGCACGACTACCAGACGCAGGTTTGATGCTCCAGCGACGAGATCATCTGCTGCCTCTTATACGCCTGGCATCTCATTAGGGAGATGATCCTCAGGTGTGGAAACCATTTGTCTTCAGAGCAGCAGGAAAAACAGGAGGTGTGGGCTTTGTCATGGTCCTGCTGGAAGATGGACCTCTGTCTCAGACTCTCCAGCCTTCCTTCCTTCAACTCGGACCAGTTTCCCAGTCGCCACCAATGGAAAACACCAAACAATGGTGCTGACACCTCCATGCTTCAGTGTAAGGACAGCGTAGTATGATGAGGTGGCAGAGTGGCCTCAAACGCTGATGTTTGGTCTCGTGACCACAGCACCTTCTGCATGTTTGAGGACCTCCAAGTCATCCAGCTTTTCCTTCTTTTAGTGTCTTCCTGCTTCTCTTCCACGAAGCCCAGCCCACTAGTGGTTCTGAGGACCGAGCCGCCCTCTACAGATGTCGCCATCGGGGTCATCTTTGACCTCACGGAGGTTCCTCTGATGCTCTTCTGACCAAGTTGATAAGTTTTAATGGACAACCTTCGTTGCAAGGTTTACTGTGGTGGTAAAATCTTTCAGTGTCAGGTTTCTGTAGTTGTTTTTAATCATCCAACTGATCTGCACTTCTCTGCATCTTTGCTTCTGACTTGTGTAGAGAGTTCCTTGGTCTTCATGATGTCTCACTTGATAACTTTTTACTACTTGGGAGGTTTTGGACTCGTTTATTATCTTCTTGGGATTTGTTACAGCTGGTGACACTTCTGATAAGACTTGGGGCTGGATACACTTAAACGCACCACGTTGGGAGTTTTATATGTATTTTGATATTTGTTTACACACGTTTTTCTCCCATTTAACTTATCTGGACTTGTAGAATTAATGCATTTAATCAGATTAAAAATCTACTGAAAGACTTCCGCTTGCATTAAGACATGTTTTAAATGAACAGACAGGAGGCTTTTAGAAAAGCCCAATCTTAGAAAATAAAAAGACACCAGGCAAAATGTGGCAGGTACTATTAAATCTATTTGTTGCTGCTTAATCGTTTAAATCACTCACATCAACTCCAGCAGAACAACCGTCTCTAATAACTGAACACAGCTACGACAAGGATCAGATCGTTTAAGTCACGGCAACACAAGGAATAAACTTTACTGTAAATATGTGCAAAAATTATATTAATGAACGATAGATGACGACGCTGCACTGATTGTTCTGCAAATACTTAAAACTTTGTCATTTCTGCACATGACCACTGTTAGGAGACCCAGCTCACATATTAGAACTTCCTGTATGTAGGAGGTTCTCCAGATGGGATTCAGGCCTGTTTTCTACTAAATATCTTCTCCTACAGCAGGACTGTGGAACCCTTGGAGGCTGCACAGTGTTTTATTGCAGAAGCAGGACTCGAGCCTCAGGATCCGTGAGTAAGCTTCAGGGTTTCAGGCGCAGTTTGATGAATTCGGAGCGTTTTCTCATTGGCACACGCTGAAGGTTCGGTTGCGAGTCCGGGTGGAGTTTATTTGACCACTCTGCGGAAAAGAAATGCAGAAGGATTAGCGTCGTTTAAAAAAAAAAACAATAAATGTGTAAAAAATGAACGATGCGGCAAAAAAGAGCGGAGGCATGTTGGGAGGCTACGTGCTAACGTGTCTGCTCTCGATCTTCAGATTTAACGTCAGATCAAAAAACTTTTGACTCTTTTTTTCCTGAAAGTGTTCTTTTTGTGTTTTCACCCACACGCTGGTTTCCTTGTAGCGGTCCAGGGCCTCCTGAGCCACCACCTCGGAGAACTTGGGGTCGGTCCAGGGAATGTCCCCCGGCACGGTGAAGTTCATAGCCGGAGAGTCAAAAAGCTGCACGGACACCCTGGTTCCTGCAGCCTGCTTCTCCTCAGCGTCCTTAGACGTCACCTGCAGCACCGACACAAAACATGTCGCCACAGCTTCAATGAGTCAACCAGTCCAATGTGTAAACGGATAAATTAGCTGGCAGATTAAATCAAGACGTATCTGCTGTTCTCGTCGTTTTCTTATTTGACTTATTTTGCTGTTGCTACATTTTCCAGTGTATTTTTATAAAGATTTATACATATTGGCCACGTGGTCACAAATTCTGGTATTTTCATACCTTTTCAGTTCTGTTAAAGTTCTGTATGACTCTTTTGTTTTCCAAAATGATAT
>JAVCKU010000065.1:4717229-4727695 GCA_032273985.1 Hypsolebias coamazonicus
AGAGAGAGAGAGAGAGAGAGAGAGAGAGATATCTAGATATATAGATATATATAGTATGTCATTTTAAACCCTTCCCGCACTCTTGCAATATTCTAAACAATGTTTCTAAACTCTAAACGCTCTAAAAGAGCACAGAATGTCATGATTTCTACTCTCGGCCACGCCCACTTCTCTGCGGCAGAGCAGAGATCAGCTGCAAGAGGGAGCTCCGGAGCTGTGGGCTGCACACAGGTGCAGCAGATGCTAATAATTCAAAATAATTTAATTTAAATAAAAAATCCATGCCGATCCTGCAGCTCATCCATCATTCAGCCAATGTGTGTTTTGTCCATTCTTACTATGAAAAACCGCGATAGAGCGAGTCCGCGACAAATGGACTGCAGCGGTGCGAGGGACTACTGTACTGCAAATATATTTAAGAAAAAATGATTTTCTACAAACTCAACTGGCGTCTGGTCGTCTCTTCAGACCTTAGAAACGGTGCTTCAACTAAACATTGTTTAATTTCAAATTGAATCTGTGTGACCCTCTGACTCACGGGGGTCAAACTCATTCAACAAGTAGCCATAATAGAAGAAAAATAAAACCAACATTTTCTTGACAAAATAAAGTACTTTATTTTCATGTTTTCCCAGATTTCATATGGAAAAATATTCACACAAAACTATGAAACTAACTTTTCATGAGTCAGAATGCTGGAATATTTTTTAAATAAACATTCATTTTTTTTATAGCTTCCATTTTAATAACCTTTTTTTTAACTGGTTTCTAGTGAAAATATTAAAATGGCTTTTAAAAAAAAAAACCAAATGAAAATTCTAATGGCTAAAACATTTCACCTTAAAATTACATAATAGAAAATATGGATAAAATACATAAATTCACCCTGAAATTGTGATATACTCTCACACAAACGCCAGTCAGAGCACAAGTTAGTCAAATTAAGAACAAAATAATGAAAAGGACATTAGAGCAAAACTCTTTTGTAGATCGTATTGTGAGAAAACAGCCTAATTCACTTTTCATTAATCTAAAATATTCATAATTCTCAGAAGAAAACCTTCAATTTAAAGTGCATTAAGTCAAAGAAAATGCCCAAATTTACTGCAAATGTCATAAAACACTTCCTGTGTGTACATGTATTGTATACTTTGCTGTCTAGGTTACTGGTGAGACGGATGAAGAGGCTGATGAGGATGATGAAAACACCTGGGGGGATGAGGGGGATGATGAGGACACGCTGTTTGACATGGACGAGTTTGTTCTTCAGGAGAGCACCGGGTACATGTTACCCACGCTGCGCTTCTTGGCCATATTCCACACGGTTATCTCCCTCCTCTGTCTGGTCGGGTACTACTGTCTGAAGGTACACATTACTGTACCGTTGACGCCTCGGCGGTCGGCCTGTACTGAGGCGTTTTGGTAAACTAAAACGTCGATTCCGTTCGCTTTTAGGTTCCTTTAGTGGTTTTCAAGAGGGAGAAGGAGATCGCCAGGAAGCTCGAGTTTGACGGTTTGTACATCACCGAGCAGCCGTCGGACGACGACATCAAAGGCCAGTGGGATCGCCTCGTCATCAACACGCCGTGAGCCGCGCACGCTTCTGTTGCTCGAGTTGCTTTGTTGCATTTACAGCGCTGGACTTAAAGTTCTTCATGTGGATTTCAGGTCGTTCCCGAACAACTACTGGGACAAATTCATTAAACGCAAGGTGGGCGTGAAGAACTAAAACTAACTTTGTACTAAGAGTTACTTTTTCTGAGGTAGCGTGACATCTGGTGGTTAGATGCTTTTCTAAGGTTTTTAATCTTTAAAAAATTAGAATTGCTTTAATTATTTGTTTTACTGACTTGTTTAAGGTGGACCCTGAGATTTTAGTTTTTAAACAACAGTTAGAGGATAAGTGAAAAGGTTATTTGTGCATGTAGGTGATCAACAAATACGGTGACATGTACGGAGCTGAACGCATCGCTGAGCTTTTGGGCCTGGACAAAAGTGCTCTGGACTTTGACCCCACGGTGGAGACCGTCGAGAAGGAAGCGTCCCTGCTTTCCTGGTGAGAGATCGTTCAAACCAGCCATTCGGGGGACGTGAGGAACCGTCCCCTGTACCCCATCACATCTTCTCATTTCTCACACGTTGTGACAATTTAGTTACGAGTTAATTCAACATCCATGTTTTCAAACTGGCAAAGTACCTGTTATGAAGCAGAGACGATGAAAATGCTCTTTTTTTTTTTTTTAAATAAAGTTTGAAGTCTTTCAACTTACACTTTAGACATTACTTGACCTGAACAAGTAAAACCAGTTTATATATAGTTCTGTCCACTGTATGAAAACAAATTGGACATTTTATTAAGTATTAACCAAATCAAAGTACCGTAATGTCCAGACTATAAGCCACTACGTTTCTTGCACACTTTGAACACTATAATATGTCATTTATGGATTTTTTTTTTTAGCTTCATGCCACCAAAACATTTAGCCTCGTCACACCCGGGTGCTCACATAGCTGTCAAATACAAATCTCTCTTGGGGGGTGGGTCTTCATGACTCAATGAGACTACCTTTATAAATAAAGGAAAAAAAATAAAATCTGACCAATGAAATTACCAAACAGGTCACAGCGGGGAGGTCCCCATTCTTCTTCTTGGTAGGATACTGTGTTTTTATTTTTTTAACCAGCCGTGTTACACTGTTCAGAAAAAAAACATTTACTGTACATATTTGTTAGTTACCGGTACGTATTTAATTAAAATAATCAAAAGTCTTTCTGTGTACATATCTCGTTACAACATGGAAACACACGGACTATGGATGTACAATTTAGTAGGCACGGCTTATATTCGGGTGCGCATAATAGTCTGGAAATTACGGTAAATGTAATAAAAAGCCAGTGAATAGAATTTTGATCTATATTTAATGCTCTTCACTTATTAGAACTGATTACAGATGCCTTCTACTGGTAAACTTGACAACTGGTATTTGTATTTATAGAGCGTCAAGTCTTTTCTGAAAGCTGTAGGAATTGTCATTTCTAACAAAAGCAAATTAATTATTAATGTTCAAATGTACACATCAAAGTAGAAGTTATCTTACAATAAAACAAGTCAGTCTGTATGTAACAGCTTCGAGCAAAACCAAAACATTTGTCCTGCTTTTACAAACTTCATTAAAACATTTCTACAATACCATAGATACTTGTTCAATTTTGGCAACAGCGTCCATTTGACAACTAAAGTTGTTCTTATTAACAGGTTGAGCTCTATTGACACAAAGTACCACATCTGGAAAATGGGAGTGGTTCTGACTGACAATGTGAGTTTAATTTAATTTATTCACAAACCAGCAGGATGAATTTAAAAACCTCTGACAGCTGGTTCATTTGTTACTGATGATATAAAAAAATACTTTAAATTTGTATTCCCTTCTTTAGTCCTTCCTGTATCTGATCTGGTACACCACCATGTCCATTTTTGGACACTTCAACAACTTCTTCTTTGCTGCTCATCTGCTGGACATCGCCATGGGCTTCAAGACGCTCCGCACCATCCTGTCTTCTGTCACTCACAACGGGAAGCAGGTGACTCCTTCTACCAGCAGAGGGCGCTATAAAACAAATCATTGCAACATAAGTGCAGTATATTTGAATTATTTGCATTTTGTTTTTAACTTCCACAAGTATGAACATATACGTCATGCCTTTCAGCACAAGCTGTGACTCCACGCCTTATTTCACGTATTTAATTCTAAAAACAATCTAACGTGTGAAAATTCAAACTAAATGCCTTAAAATATAAAACATCTCAGGGAAAATAATACATTTTGATGATTTGACTTTAAAGATTCTCAGGCATCGAAAAGTAAAATGGGGATGGGAGTTTGTGCAATTTTATGGATGATGCATGACCTGTTCAAAGGGCTAATTAAAATAAATACATTGGGCCATTTTCACTTACAGACGAGGATAAATTTGTTGATAACCTTCTACAGTGATCAAAAAGCTCCAGTTTGCCTCTTTGGGGCTTGTCAACAAGAATTTTGGTGAATTTTGGTTTAACTTTTTATGTTTTCTATCAATAACTGACTCCACTGAGTGAGTCCTCTTCCATGAATTATAATTCAAAACGTGGCATCAGAAAGTGACCTAACATGACCTTACTCACCTGCATGGTTTCATTGCCTCTTTTTCTACCATCCTCACTATCTGATCAACCTGGGGTTGCATTTTCTCTTGCGTCCCCATCCCGCGAGGTTAGGTACAGTCCCATGAACTTTAGACTTTTTATTAATATTGGCAGCAGTGGTCAGGAGGAACATGAAGCTGCTTGGACATCATCTTGTAGGCTTTAAGATGAAGGTCTAAAATCTTCTTCCTGAGCTTCTCAGCTCTTACTTTTGCCGTTTCCGACCAGAACGATACTAAATTAATAGTCTGAAACATGCAAACATTAATTGTCTCTTTAAGGGTACACACAAATCTCTTGAAACTATTTTAGGGTTTCTTTTTAACAGCAAATCCTTTCTTTTTGCAGTTTTTGTTTATCACATAGTAAATGTATGCTGATATTCAGAACTGCTCACTTTTCATTGAGCTGTAAGGCTTTAGCCCCAGAAAAATAAATTTGTAAACCGTTTTAAACCGATGAGCATCTGAGACATCATGTAGATTAAAGAGGGCAACAAACAATAGACGGCACACTTCAAACACAGTATAATTGGATGGATCAGGACACAACGAAACCTTTAACCAAAGAAATTACCTTAAAAAAAAATCAATTTGCACGATTGAAATAACCTTTCAAGACATGGCAGTATGATTTAGATAATGAAACCTGAGTTTTTCTATTAACAGTAAAAAGGTACTTGCACTTATTGGAGATTGCCTCCAAAGTCCATCAAGTGCAAGAAAGTACCAATAATTTAGACAACTTAAAGTCTTTAAAAAATTAAATCTTTTTATAGTTCAAGTTGTTTATGAGGAGGTAACTGAGAACAGGCACTTTTCACTGACCTTCACTATTACATACATAATAAAAAAGTTGTATTTACTTTTTAAATTAGTTCTGAACTAGAGAAATTACATTTCCTGTGAAAATGCAGAGTGAAAACTGAAGAACTTGATGAAAAACTGTTGAAATTACTTTTTTTTAAAAGCTGAATTGTAGCTGAAATGAAAGAACAAGACTTAATTAGCAGAAGAAAGCAGTAAGAACACATTTTTGCTGAATAAAGTATAAATAAGCAGAAATTAGCACAATCATGAGAAAATATGCTTAAAAAAATGCTGAAGTTAGCAACAACAAAAAAGCTGAAAAGTAGTTTAAAAAGGCAGAAAGAAGCTTAAACTACCAGAAGGAAGTGTAAAGAGCTGAAATTAGCTAAAATTTAGACAAAACAGTGCAGAAATAGCTGAAACTAACAGAAAAAAGCTAAAAGGAGGATAAGAAGCTCAAATTACCATGAAAACCTTGAATTTATCTGAAGGAAGCTGAAAAGGTGGAACAAGCTTAAATTAGCAGAAACATGTTGCCCAATTAGGCCAAAAGAAGCAGAAATGAGCACAAATAAGTGGAACTTATTTGAAAAAAGCTGAAACGAGAAAAACAAAACAAAAAACAAAAACTGAAAAGCAGCTAAAAATCCAGAAAGCTTAATTTATCAGAAGTGGAGAGAGAGAGCATTTTTGCTGAATTACGCTGAAAAACGTTGAAATGGGTGAAACAAATGTGGAATTAGCTGAAAAAGCTAATATTTGCTTAAAACAGCTAAATAGTAGCTGAAATGGCAGAAAAAGCTGAATCTTGCTGAAATAAGCTGAAAGGAGCAGAACAAGCTGAAATTAGCAGAAAGTTAAAAGCACAAAAATGTTTTAGTTCGTAGACGGAACCTGAAGAGCATTCATGAAAAAACAGCTGAAATTACCGGAAGCTGAAAATAGCTGGATTTTTTTTTTTTAATTGCACAAAGAAGCTGAAGCAGAACAAAGCGTGAAAGGAGCAGTAGGATGAAAAATGAGCTCAATTCATTTACCATTAGAAACAAACAAACAAAAAAAAAAAAGGCAGAAAAGGCTAAATATTTCAAAAAGCTAAAGTTGCACCAATACCATAGCAGGATTGTCCTGAAAGAGCTGAACATGTTTGATATATGCTAAAATAGTTTGAAAACTGTGGGACGAGAATCGCACCGAAAAACATACAGAAGAAAAATGGATCACAACAGTGTGAATGCTTCATAAACGTTCACACTATTATTTAATGTGTGAGCAAATGTGGCGAACAAAGTCGTACTGTAATGAATCGATGCAGGAGTGAAGGAATTTTGTTTTCCGAATTAAATCTGTGAGACAAATAGTGAAATAAAAAGTAGCAGATTCATGGGTAAAATGCCTAAAAGTAACAAAGTGATGAGCTGCGACATCAAGTCTCGTGAATTTTAATCCACTGATGGAGGAAATAACGTGATGAACTTTAATTTCTGCACGGTTGAAAAGTTTTTCTTCAGAAAGCCTTAGCTCAGCCTTGAAAGTACTGCAGTACTCTGCATCATAATCCCGAGTGCTGACGAAGACACGTCAAAGGGAGGAAAAATAATCTGCTTTTGCGTTTGCTCTCCTTCCAGCTCGTGCTGACCGTGGGTCTTCTGGCCGTGGTCGTTTACCTCTACACCGTGGTGGCCTTCAACTTCTTCAGAAAGTTCTACAATAAGAGCGAAGACGAAGACGAGCCCGACATGAAGTGTGACGATATGATGACGGTACCTCAGCTCGCCTTCAACATAGATTTGGTTTAGAAAGGAAATGTGGGCAAAGTGACAAAAACAAACGTCCAGACGTGGGCGGGAGCCTTTATTTTACTCTGAAAAGGATTCCTGAGGCTTTTATTCTGAATCGGTGATGAACAAGTTCTGATGGCCTTGGCTGGGGTGTAAAAGCAGGATGTGATTTTTTTTTTTTTCTTCTTCAGTTAACACTTCAGCGTGTTATTAACAAATTAATTGAATGAATGTTTTGAAACGATTCACTCCCCTAAAATGCACTTTATGAAGAAAGAACTAAGATGCTCAGAAAAACGAGGTTTCTATTAAATTTCCTTTGACGTTTTAAACAACATACGTAAATGACAGAACCTGAAGAAGCATGAGTTCCTGTCACGCCCTACGGTCGTCTACGGGCCGGCTGTGGCCGAGTGGTTAGAGCAGTCATCCTCCAATGGGAGAGTTGAGGGTTCCATTCCGCCAGCAGTCACATGCTGAAGTTGTCTCTGTGTGTCCCATCAGTGTATGAATGTGACAGAGCTCTGATTGTTCAGTGTACAGATCTAGCAGAACGCTGTATGAATGAGTAAATGAAGCCACAGATAATAGTGTAAAGCACTTTTGAGTATCTTGATAAGATAGAAAGGTGCAATATAACAATGGATCTCAACACTGGTCCTTGAGGAACGCCATCCTCCGTGTTTTTAGTTGTTTCCCTGCTTTGACACATCAGATTTAAATGAATGGGTGATTAACAGGCTTCTGCAGAACATGAGGAAGTAATTAAATCACTGAATCAGGTGTGGAGGAGCAGAAAATTAGAACATGCAGGACGGTGTTCCTCAAGGACCTGGGTTGGGAACCTCTTCTTTATAAGTACAGTCCATTTACCATTTACCCAACCTGCAGCAGCATAAGAGAATTTAGTTTGAAAAACAGGATAAAACAAAAAAAAAGCAGATTTTTACTCCTTATATTTTGTACTTTTTAACCCTGCTGAGACTGAAACTCAGCTGCGGTTTATGTGGTTACTATTTCTCTCTCTTCGTAGTGCTACTTGTTCCACATGTATGTGGGCGTGAGAGCTGGAGGTGGTATTGGAGACGAGCTGGAGGACCCAGCAGGAGATCCTTATGAACTCTACCGCATCCTGTTTGACATCACATTCTTCTTCTTTGTCATCGTCATCCTGCTGGCCATCATTCAGGGTACACTCACTCACTTTATATTCATCTGTGGCTACTCTTCGTGTGTATCATCTGTATTTTTCTAACCGACTTCCTACAGGTTTGATTATTGATGCCTTTGGTGAGCTCAGAGACCAGCAGGAGCAGGTGAAGGAGGACATGGAGGTAAGACTCAAATATTAAAGGCAAAATGCCTTTTGCTTGCCACATTTTAGGCCGGAGTAATAAACTATCATCTTTTGATGATGGATGGAGTTCTAGCTGCTTGTAATTGATTTAGACGAGATGTGGTAGGAATAACTGCTGCCTACTACCACATCGAACATCAGCTCAGTAACAGTAAAGTTGAGTCAATTATAAACGTGTTTGTGATGGCTAACGTCAATTAACTGCAACAGTCTTCTTAACTGAGGTGACTCCAAAAGTGAATCAGTTGTAGATGTAAAACCATCTAGAATCCGCCTAGTGGTTCATGAGGTTTTGGCTGACAGACATGATGATGACAACTGTTACTGCCAAAGTTAAACATTAGGGTACGTACTGAGAATTAGTCAGCTCAATATCTGTGAAACTGAGTTAAAGCTTTTTTTGTGTCTCCTAAGATCAGTTGGCTAAATCAGCCTTTTGTCGTCAGCAGTGGTTATAAAGATTTAATATCCCCGAAACATTTAAAAAGAATATCAAACGATAAGAGATATTTACGTCTCCAAACTGTTTCCAGCTAGGTTATCGCTGCAGGTAAAGAAAAACTCTGTGACGTCACAGGTTTTATTTTCTATACAGCTGAGGGTTAAAAACTTGTAATAACAAAAGCCACTTCTGAAAGTCACCAAACTAAAAACCTAATTACTGGTACTGCCTGTGGATCCTACATGTTGGCATGTTTAGTTTTGCTACAGATGCTATCCATGAAGATAAACTTTGTGATGTTTGTTAATACTTTTCAAACAGCCTAAATAGGGCTATTCAACTGGTGGCCCATGGGCCAAATCAGGCCCATGGGTGAGCTCAGTTCGGCCCAACAATGGGTTCACATTTGGGGGGAAAAAAAAACAACAACAACTACATTTTAAACCATAAAACAAACTTACTAAATGACAATAACTGCTGGATGTTTGGCCCCTGAGCTCTTGGCTCTCAATAACTGTGGCCCTGAGTAATTTAGTTGAACTGCCCTGGCCTAAATCTAGATTTAGGTTTACTGTACTTGCTGCTGTACATGTCGCATCAGTCCAAATGTGTCCAATAATGTGGGAAAAAACAAATAAGTTGCTTCACCATATAAGTCGTGTTTGTTATGTGTCACTGCTGACCACCAGTAAATGTGGGCCGGTGTTGTGCCAACAATCGATTGGCTGCCAAATGGTGGCCGCGGGAGCATGTACGGGAGGACTTTAACAAGAATTTAACAAGATTAACACTTAAAAACAATTGTTTGCTCAGAATTATAGTAAAGGTGTGTGTCAATTGAACTTTTCCTCAATAAATGCACTTATGGCGAAAATGCAGCTGATTTGACGTTTGCTCCAGGAGTTCTGGAGCAAGACGAAGGTGGCTTGGTATGGCAAGCCAAGTGTCTCATTAATAGCCACTTGGCTTGCCATATTAGTCAAGGGCCCTCTAGCGGCTGAAAATGGTTGTGTTCAAAATTTTCAATGTCAGAATGAATGAAATTTAGATCTCAGCCAAAAATTGGATTAAATCTGGGAAAAAATGTGTATAAGTCACAGGTAGTGTTGTAGTACTCAAGACCGGGCTTGGTCTTAAGACCGGTCTGAAGACCACTTTTTGATGGTCTCGGTCTTGTCTCGGACTCACCTGCATTTGGTCTTGGACATTGAGGACTCAGGATTTTATTTCAAGACCAGTCAAGACCACAACTGTTGAAATATCACTAACTACCAGAATATTGTCCAGTTTATTTGTTAACATCTTTGTTTTTATTGGATGCAAAGTGTACTGGTTCAAATCCAAATGATAACGTGACTAAATGCCACTGTCATGCCCATCCACTTTCTCTCACATGCGTCACTCCCAGTGCGGCCAGATTGGATGGTTTACTGCCATTTGGGCGGTTTTCATTCTGATTTTGCTGGGAACTCTGGGAAGATTTTTGTTGAATTGTAGCATTTTGCCACATATTGTTAAATTACCTTGACTTGTACTGATGTGCGTTTATGTTCAAACAGCAAATATACTGTAACAATATATTGACTGGACAGATTTTTGTCTGATATGGTGATTTTTAACAGATTTTTGTGCTGGAAAACCTCAACCATCTGGCAACACTGGTCACTCCAAGAAAATGATTGTCTGGGCGTGGCAGAAGATGTCTGCCTAATAATCAGTTATAATATTTGGCTATTTAAATCACAAATAATATACTGTACTTGTAACTAATGCAACTACATTACATGGTTATCTTGGTCTTGAGTTTGGACTTTTGAAGAGTGTTTTGCCACTGCAGTTTTTTAAGACTTGGCATGTGATGAAACTGCTTCCAGTTTAACAGTTGTGTAAT
>JAVCKU010000065.1:4733072-4744195 GCA_032273985.1 Hypsolebias coamazonicus
TTGTCATGGTGGAAGACCCAGCCACGACCCATCTTCAATGTTCTAACTGAGGGAAGGAGGTTGTTGCCCAAAATCTCAAAGTACATGGCCCTGGTCATCCTCTCCTTAATACAGAGCGGTCGTCCTGTCCCATGTGCAGAAAAACACCCTCAAAGCATGATGCTTCCACCCCCATGCTTCACAGTAGGGATGGTACTCATCATTCTTCATACTCCAAACACGGTGAGTGGAATTAAGACCAAAAGGTTCTATTTTGGTCTCATCTGACCACGTAACTTTCTCCCATGACTCCTCTAGATCATCCAAATGGTCACGGGCAAACTCAAGACGGGCCTGGACATGTGCTGATTCAAGCAGGGGAACCTTCTGTGCCGTGCATGATTTTAAACTATGACGTCTTAGCGTATTACCCACAGTAACCATGGAAACAGTGGTTTGGAGATGCAAAATCTATGACAACTTTGATCATCAACTGGTGGCCCATGGACCACTATAAGTTTGTAGGAGGGGGCATTTCTGGACTGTAGGAGTGGCACGATCAAACTAAAAGGATCTAATGATTGTTAAGATGTATTGATACTTTTACATTTTAAGACAAAAGTAGAGGAAAAATAAATAGTTTTGAGCAATTTTACAGAAATTAAAACGCTGAAATAGACGTATGTGAGTTGGACAAATTCATTAGTCTTCACTTTGAAGTAATATATCATAATGTTAAAGTCAGTATAAAAGTTTGTTGGATCTGTAATTGAATTTTTAAATAAAAACAATTACCTCCATTTACTTTGACTTTATTTTTTAATTGTTATCAAATTGACTGACCATATTCCTTCCCAGCAACTTGTATTAAAGATATTCCCTAAAAACTTCTGGTGGATTTGAGAGAACCATGCCATCAAATTTGGACGTCAGCTTAACAAAGTAACAAACTACTAGCATGATTGAATCAACATGTTGTATTCCTTGTATTAGTAGAACCACATATTTGAAAAGTAAATGACAAGAAAATGTGTGGAACCAGCCCTTTTGTTGTTGTTGGTATAAAAACAATAAAAATCTGTTTTGTTTAGGTTTGGGTCAAAGTGTGAAAGAGCCACTGCAGAGGGGCCAAAGGGCACAGAGCTGCAAATTGCAGACGTCTTTTCTACGCTGTTGAAAGCTTTAGCTCCATTTAATTATTTTGTTGGTCTTTTTTTTTAACAAACATTAAGAGGAAACCAACTATCATGTTATTATTTGCAGATCAAAGCTTCCTGAAGCTGAACATGAACCAGACTGCCACACACAGATGGTCGGTCAGTGGGAGGTCTGACGGAGGCGCTGCAGTCAGTCGCAGCCTCTTGCTTTGTTCCCTGCCCTCTGTCTGAGTGTTACAGACACTCAGCCTTCATCTACAACCATCAGCACCATCTGCGGCAGCCCTTGATTGCTTGGCTGTGAGAGAAATGAAGGAGGTCAACGAGGAGGAGCTACCTGCTGTCAAACAGGCAGCAGAAGGACGACTTATGAATGGGAGCATTATGGAGGGCACAATGACTGCGAGGCACGCCGATAACTGAACGAAATAGGAACGTCAGCTTTAAGTGACGGCTCAGGAGCTGATTTCTTTACGTTGGGGCCATGAACATGTCTGATATCAGCGATGCCAACTGATTTCCCAGCTCGCTGTTAAACATCTGAGCACGTAAATCCTGGATGTGGAGGACAGGAGATCAATTGGCATCACTGCTGGCATCTTAAGCAGATTAAACGTCAACGGTGAATATTCCAAAAGGGCAGAAGCACAGTGATAACGTCAAGAAACCAGACGTCGTCCATAAACAGCTGGAGGAACTTTAGTAACAGCAAGAAATATGTAGAAATAAAAGAGGAGCTTGTGGACTGAGTTGATTATTACAGGAAGTTGAATATGAGAACATTAGATTATTATTAGGATAAAAACATGTTGGCAATCTCTCAAAGCAGAGAAGTGACAGAATCTATAACGGACATTTTATCCAAGGTTTACTGTGCTTTTTTTTTTACAGAGACATCCATTTTTTTTCATACCCTATAGTTAGGGTTGGCTTGGGTTTCCAGAGCTATCCCTTAGTTAAGCTGCTATAGGCTCAGACTGCTGGAGGCTCACATTTCCTCACTCTGCTACTGTCTCTACTTGCTCTACTCTACCTGTTTGTATTTGTAATTATTTCTATCTTAACATGTTGTTTTGTCTCTCTTCCAATAGAATGTAAACCTGGACCTAGGCCTGTCACGATACTTTTTGTCGGGCGATTAATTGTCTCAGAAATTATTGCGATAAACGATAAAATTGTTTGAAATTTGACAATAATTAGTAATTATTGTCAAATTTAAGAATAGAGTTTGGTTCATTGTTGAGTGTTGTACATTTTCTTGACCACTGGATGGTAGTACAAGACCATTTGAACCGAAGGATGGATAGTGAGGGAGCAAGCAGCGTGTCTCTAAGAAAAATGGGAGGGATGCCCCCTGATGTGACCTGGGCTGTCTCTCCTTTTATTTCAGTTCTCAAAATGGCAGATGCTCGGTGTGGTTTGAGCTCTTTAGCATAGCATTTTTCACACAAAGCTTTTAATAAAAAAAAAAATCAGTAAAGTTCTCAGCTTCTTTTTTGCAGGAAAAAAAACTTTTTACACGAAGGCACAGGTTTCAACTCTGAATTTTGGAGCTTTGACAAGACGGAGGTTTTTTCTCAAGGTCTGCCTGTTAGCTTAACTTGTAGCTTAGCTTCTCAGCTTAGCTGCTTTTAACGATCCAAAAACACCATTTTGGACGATTAAACAGATTTTAAAGAGGAAGGGAGGGGTCAGTGAAGAACACCGGAGTTGAGCCTTTTGTAATCCCGTGTCTTCAGTAGAAAGAGACACAAGAAGAAACGATAAAGCCGATAAATGAAAATGAGGTTGATAACTTTCATTTATCATGCGATTAATTGATTTATTGTTTATCGGGACAGGCCTAGCTACCACCGTAAACGTCAGTCCATCTAGTGAGCTACATATTTTGAAAAATGAGCAACATGCCAACTTCCATATAGAGGCTGCATCTAGGATTAAGAAAGGTCACTGTTGAAAATTGGGTTGCAAAATCAGTGATGGCTGCCATCATAAATATTAATGTAAACCATTTGACAAAATTATGTTTTCTAGTTTTTATTGTTGTTCAAATGTATGGTTTAATTCTTAAATGATTAGGATGGCCGATAATTAATCTGTGGTGGCCAAGGCCACCAATGACCACCCCCTGTCTCCACCACTGCACATGGTTGTGCATAAGAAGAATGCTCCTTCCCCTCACCAGGGTTCATCACTGCACCGTCTCAGATGAGCAAAAAAAAAATAAAACTTCCTCTGTTCTTCACAGTGTAACTCATATCCACTTGAATATCTTTCACCAAAAACATTTAGGTTTACTTTCAGTTTCTGTTCAGTTCGAGTCCAGAAAACGTCAAACATTTACTGTTCAAATCCCTCAGCGATGGTCATTAAGAGTACCGCTTGCATCTTTAAGTGCAGCGTTCTTTGACACCGTCCCAACACTGCTGCTGCTTCTGGATGAGTGAAGCTCTCACCTAAATGTGATGTGGCTCAGATTAGATGAGCAGATTATCAGAGGAATCAGTTGGTCTAATGGAGCTCAGCTCAATAATGGCCTTGTGTGTTCAAGTGACGTAAACTGATTTATTTTAACAAGTCTGTGCTTTTTTTATTCCAGAACCATGTTTTACTCCTGAGCAGTGGCGTGTGTGGATTAATTATTACAACGTGACTGTGTTTTGTGTTTGAGTACAGTTGGCAGATTAAAAAAAAAAGCTACAATCCAACTTTCAGTCCACATTGATCTTTCCACATCAGTTTTAGACCTGGTCTTGGGTAGTGTCTCAAAATGGAGGTCACGTTTGATCTCACTGGTTTCCTACAATTGTGTGTGAGCAGAATGACCACGTGAGGCCTTGCTGGCTCTGAGTTTAAAGGCTCTGCCAGTCGTGTGTCCAATCAAACCCCTGAGCTGAGCTGTTTGCAGTTCCAGTATCCCATTAGTGTTGGCGGTTACCGTCCACCCATCGACCAGTTATGTCACACAGAGAACATCTGCTGCAGGAAAATCACTTTATTTTCTGGGCTTGGGGATTGGACCCCAGTTAATGACCGCAGTTTATGTCGAGAGAAGGAAAAAGCACATTCAGGTTTTTCTTCCAGTTTCCTTCAGTGGAAACTTGGAGGCTTTCTCTGTGTGTGAGGAAGCAGCTGGCTGCGCTTCATCGGAGCGAAATCTGTTCAATTTTTTAAAGTTTTGTCTTTGAAGTTTACTTTGGAGCTGCTCTGAGGTCATCTGTGGCAAAACCAGCTCATTATTCAAGTTAAAACCAGGCAGTGGTTGTTGAATACTCAGGTTTCTGGATGAAAGCGACTCAGCGGTCAAACGTACTGATGCTGGCGTGAAGAAAGGGCCTGCAGGTTCCCTCATTTATCTGACACTTTACCACCGAGCGACTAAAGACGTCACATGTAAGCTGTTATTTTTTGTTTATTTATAGATGGCATCTTTAAAAATGAGCCCAAACACATCAGGTTAGTCTGTTCCTTTTGTTCTTTATATACATATTTTCAAGTTGTAAAAAGAGTAAAAATTTTCATGACAGAATGTCTTTAAGAGATGAAAATATGGCAAAACAGGTTCAACATCTGGAAACCCCTCCCGCTGTAGTACACGCCACACCTTTCAGCTGACGGACTCCTCTGTGCACAATGTCTGTGCTCAATCCAGGAGTTTTGGTCCATTTGACAATCTTTACATGTGTCTGAATGAAATGTGCTTATTTGCCGACTCCCTCAGCCAACCCTGTTCTTACTGATCCTGTTTTATTTTAAGCCTATATTCTGTATTTCTGTAAAGCACTTTGTGACTTTATAAATGAAGGTGCTTTGTGAATCAAGTTTACTTGTGTCGAGAAGGGGCAGACAAAACTACTGAATGAACAAAATGATGAGATTTACATCACGCAACTACATCAGTGAGAGCAGATTTCTTGGTTTCTGATAGAGTATAAAATCATTTCTACAGTTATTTTGTCATCTGTAGCTGAGACTGATTCTCAACATGTTTCCTAAACACAATCACACCTTGGTGAGACCCCATGAGATTGCACACAAAGTTTTTATCTACATAAAAATTTAAGTGCAAATACCAATCAGTCCATCAAAACAGTGGGACTTCATCCCAAGTGGCTCTTCCATGAACTGTTGACTTTTTTTTGTCACTTCGGCTGTTTTTGTAGGTTAACAAACACGTAGTGGCTGGCAGGACCTTTGCTTGCAAATGTTTGATTTACGGACAAATTATTATTATGAGACAGCTATTATGAAGATTCTTTCATTATTTGTTTGTTCCACTGACATCCATCCATTATCTTTTACCCGCTTCTTCCATTTTGGGCCATGGGGGACGCAAGTCCATCACAGGGCAACATAGAATGAACGAGACAAACCAGTCACTCTCTCACTCACATGTAGGGACAATTTAGTCATCAATCAGCCTAACAGGCATGTTTTTGGTCTGTGGGAGGAAACTGGAGAACCCAGAGAAGACCCACGCATGCACGGAGAGAACATGCAAACTCCACCCAGAAAGGCCCCCAGACCGGGAATTGATCCAGAGACCTGCTTGCTGAGAGGCAGCAGCTCTACCAGTTGTACCACCGTGCTGCCTCCCAGTGACATTTAAAACACAAATAAGGTGATCTTGAACACTAGCTGAAATGAGCAGTAAAAGGGTGTGAACAGCTCAAAGGGGTTCAAGGATGTGAAGAGAGATCTAATTTATTTTCCATGAGAAAAACATGGCAGAAAAAGCTAAATATGTCAAAAAGTAACAAATGCATAAATCCCTAAAATCACAGCAGGATTGTCCTGATTGAGCTGAACCTTTTGATGCACAATTGTTGAAATAGCCCAAACATTGTGGAACAAGTGCTGAAAAATACACAGAAGAAAAATGGATCTGAATAATAATACTGAGATGAGATCATAGATTGCAGAACAATAATATTTATATCCATAGATTGAAGAACAACAATAATATTGACCCCCATAGATTGAAAAACAATAATAATATTGTGATCATAGATTGAAGAACAACAATAATATTGACATTCGTAGATTGAAAAACAATATTAATATTATGATCATAGACTGAAGAACAACAATAATATTGACACCTATAGGTTGAAAAACAATAACAATATTGACATCCGTAGATTGAAAAACAATATTAATATTATGATCATAGATTGATGAACAACAATAATATTGACATCCATAGATTGAAGAACAACAATAATATTGTGATCATAGATTGAAGACAATAATATTGTGATCATAGATTTAAGACAATAATAATATTGTGATCATAGATTGAAGAACAACAATAATACTGACATCCGTAGATTGAAAAACAATATTAATATTATGATTATAGATTGAAGAACAACAATAATATTGACACCCATAGATTGAAAAACAATAATAATATTGTGATCATAGATTGAAGAACAACAATAATATTGACATCCGTAGATTGAAAAACAATATTAATAGTATGATCATAGACTGAAGAACAACAATAATATTGACACCCATAGATTGAAAAACAGTAATAATATTGACATCTGTAGATTGAAAAACAGTATTAATATTATGATCATAGGTTGAAGAACAACAATAATATTGACATCCGTCGATTGAAAAACAATAATAATATTGCGATCATAGATTGAAGAAAATAATAATATTGTGATCATAGATTGAAGAACAACAATAATATTGTGATCATAGATTGAAGACAATAATCATCTTGAATCCGTGTTTAAGGACACCTGTAATGTCAGTCAGTAGACGCACGGTGTCGCAGTTGAAACCTAAACTGGTTTTTAATTGTTTCTTTTTTTTTTTTTTTTTTTTTAACCCATCCATGGCAGAGTGGATATGCGGCCAATGGGCTGAGTGGGAAGGCTGGTGGAGCGGGTGGAGCCGGGCGAAGCATCCGAGACTTCTCTCCAGCAACTATCCATCCGGAGCAGAGGCTTTCTTCATTACATCCTGATAATTCTCATGTTTGGAACGGAACCGCCTCTCTGGACCCTTCTTATCATTTAAAGGAGTATATTTGCGGCTCGGGTCGTGGCTGCACGTCGCGCGGATGAGGAAGAAGGTTCGGTGAAACCAGCACACTCACTGGCGGTTCTTTTGGACTCTACTGGTCCTGGATTTCCAGAGGAGAAGCGAGGAACCGAACATCTTTCTTTCTGCTGGGTGAGTCCCAAACCCACAGCTCCAACAACCCGCTGGACCATGGATCAGAACCAGGATGGGTTCATTCAGGTTTACAGGAGTGGGTCGGTGCTGGTTCTGGTCGGACTCAGTTGCGTTTGACTGGGTCCAATGAATGAAATGTAACCACCAAGATCCTGCAGGAGCTCGAACTTTATACCATGGACCTGGAACCCGGGTCCAGGTATGCTACCAGAATCTTGGTCCTGAAAGACAGGTGCAGGTACCAGAACCAGGGTCCTGACCAGGGTCCAGGTACCAGAACCATGGTCCTAAAACACAGGTCCCGGTACCAGAACCATGCTTCTGACCAGGGTCCAGGTACCAGAACCATGGTCCTGAAACAGAGGTCCAGGTAGGCCTGCAGGTAGGAGGACTTGCTCTCAGCTGGTGGTGGAAGTTGTTTCCTGTCAACACCACGGGTCCAGATGTCTCCATGTTCTTCCGCTCACATTGTGTTTCAGAGTGTTCTTTGTGAGGAAAACTGATCTGAGTTCAGCAGCACCAGTGTTCTGATCTCAGGAGCCTCCAGTCTTCATGCTCTTGTCTGAGGGTCTCCATCTGCTCCAGGGTGTGGGTTTGTCTCTCAGACAGGTGGAGCTGCTGGAGGCGGTGTGAGCAGGACAAAGTCACATGAGGTGGCACTACTTGGATCTCTAGACCTCATGTTTCATTCAAAGGGAGGATGGAGAGGTGGAGCACAAACACTGAAGCTTCAAATTCAGGAGAAGTTGGTGTCATGAACGAGACATGAACGTTCTCTGCAGGTCTCTGCAGCAGCACCTTCATGATGCATTTAAAGGGATCTCTGATTACTTGGGCATCCATCCATCCAGCTAGCAATCCGTCTATGTCATTTACCCAGAATGCATTTCATCATAAAATATTTAATATAAATATAAACAACCCACCCTACAGTATTTTTATATCTCGTTTTTAATTTTGACGTAACTGTTTATCACATAAGGTCTATTGTTCCAACTAGTTGAAGACCCCTTCAAGGCCAGTCAGTATTGGTAGTTATTCTGTCAAGAAAATCTTTGGTTGGGAGAAAGAATCAGTGATTTGTTGTGACAATAGTCGACATACAACTTCCTCTTTTTAGTTTAAATTTAATAATAGTAGGGGTAATGCCAGAACTGGCTTTCTGTTTGTTGTTTCTGCTGTCAAGTGGCACGGTGGAGCAGCGGTTAGAGCTGTCACCTCACAGCAAGAAGGTGACAGAGTCACCTACCAGCGTTTCAATTTTTAATGGGTAACTCTAACTTGTCCCCAGGAGCAAATGGTTTTTGTGTCTCTGTGTCCCTGTGATGGATGGAAGGCCTGTCCAGGGTGTCCCCCGCCTCGCACACACTCACTGCTGGAGACTGACATCAGCTCCTTGTGAAGCAGAAAAATGAAGCGTGTAAAGAAAACGGATGGATGTCAAGACACCGTACAGTCTGTCATCCATTCTTCAGAGTTCCACAGGTCTGGATCTTACCAAACCAAGATTTCACAGCGTAACGTTCAAGTCCGTCAGGATTTTTGAAACTACGCAGTGTCTGATAATGGTACGAGAACAAGCAACTGGAGGGATTGTATTTCCTGTGAAACTGCAGTGTGAATGCTTATTGCTGAATAATAGCTGTTGAAGTTGAAAGCAGGCTGTAAAGGTTTCATCACTAAACTTTAATGCGTATTGAATTTGAGCAGCTGACATTTGCTGAAAGCAGAAAAAGAAACGCAAACACCAGCAGAAAAACGACAGAAACCTGGGAAAAGCCGAATAAAGCAGAAAGGTAGCAGAATAAGTTGCAGAGGTAGAAAAAATACAAAGAAAACCTGAAATTAGCTCAAAAAAGCTGAAGTAAACAGAAAGAGGCCGAAATGAGCATAAAAAGCTGAAATTATCAAAAAGAAGCACAAATTGTAGAAATTAGCAACAAAAAAGCAGAAAAAGGCTGAAATTAGCAGACAAACGCTAAAAAGTACTTAAACAGGCAATTAAAGGCTGAGCTTAACAGAAAGAAGCTGAGAGGAGTAAAAAAAATAGCTGAAATGAGGTAAAGGATGTTAAATTTCGCACAAAAGCCAAATAAAAAAGACTGAAGCTCTCGACACTGGATTTTAAACAGCTGGCAAAAACCAACGCAGACACGTCCCTGTTTTTAGTGTTTTACATCACTTTATAATGTAGCTGTTTTTTTGTATATAATTTATTCTATTTACTTTTCATTTTATGCGCTTTTTATATGATTATCTACTGTTCTCTGCACCTCATCTGTGTTCTTTGTTTAAATCAGGTCTCTTGTAAATGAGTCCTCGAGGCTCAATGAGACTAACATGTATAAATAAAGGTTGAGTTAAAATTGTTGTACTCTTGCATCAGTCACAACATTGGACGAGGAGCAGCTGGTCTGCCTGTGTTTTTACCACAGTCCATTCAAATAACCTGGTGTGGAAAAGCTGCAGTTTAGCGACTACTGCTGTAGAGGGAATAGTTATTTGATCTCCTACAATCCAGCCTGACTTCTGATTTCCACAGAAATGTTATTTTCCCATTTGCTGCACAGTATACTGTACCATTACTTGTTTAATTTCATACTCCTGATATCAACGGGTTCTGTGTCCAGAATAATTTTTGTTCATTCCAACCTCTCTGCCACCAAGGATAAGACCAAAGAGCTGTCAAAGGACATCAGGGACCAGACAGTAGATACACACAAGTATATACAGTAATGCACTACCAGTCCAACAACAATGAGTTTGAGAAGATGGCAACTGTTGATGCAAATATTTAGATATCAAAGAAATATAAAATGGCCTTTGGTCTGGCGCTCCATGCAAGATCCAAAATTACCCAAGATGAGCTTGTTAATCTTCTGAACCAGTTGGGGCTACAGTCACCAAGAGCACTATTGATAACATACTAGGCCGTAATAGATTGAACTCTTGTTGGGTGGTATTCCAAGTAATCCAGCAAATCCCAAGAGTTGAAAATAAACCAACTGGACATCTTTCCTTGATTGATAAAGAATAAGAAAGTCTTGTGAACATTTAAAAGATCCAAGGAAGATTTGGAGAACGTGCTGTGTTCAGATGATATCAAAATTAAGCTCAGTGGCCACAATCTGACCTGTAGTGTTTGGAGGAAGAAGAAAGCATAAAGAGTCAAGCATGGAAACATTAAGTCTAATAAAGTTAAGTCAGGTCCTCTGGATGGATTCTTCTTTGTAGAAACGTTTCATCTTTAATCCAAAGATTTCTTCAGTCTGAGGAGCTGCAACAAACTCAGTATTATAAGCAACCCCTTCACAATTCATTGTTAGCTCCCTGATGGTTGCTTGCTATTCACAGAGGGATTAGTGATGCTAGCAATAACAGCACTGTAAGAGGGGGACAGTTGAACACGGAGGCTCCACCCCTGTTTCATGATGGACAGGCTCTCTTGACAAAGGTGACTTCCTTTACTCTTCGCTCATGCCCCATTTGCACTGCCTGTACTCAGCCTCAACCATGGGAACCGGGAAAATGGGAAAATCAAAGTTAAACTTTAAATCAAAGCTAAAAATAATCTGTATACAAGAAACAAATAATCTGTATACAAGAAAAAAACAATCTGTATACAAGAAACAAATAATCTGTATACAAGAAACAAATAATCTGTATACAAGAAACATATAATCTGTATTCAAGAAAAAAACACTCTGTATACAAATGGTAAATGGAGCTTACTTATATAGCGCCTTCCAGCCCCCTATGAGGGGCCCCAAAGCGCTTCACAGCACCAGC
>JAVCKU010000065.1:4760975-4773471 GCA_032273985.1 Hypsolebias coamazonicus
GAAATTTTGAAACAACATATTTTTCCCTTAAAATGATACATTCTCTCAGTTTAAACTTTTGATCTGTGATTTGTGTTTTATTCTGAATAAAACATTAGATGTTGGCACCGCCACATCATTGCATTTAGTTTTTATTCACAATTTGTTTAGTGTCCCAACTTTTTTGGAATCCGGTTTGTATATCTTCATTAGAAAGTAAATTTCCAGTCATTCAGACTCTTTTAACTGTCTTCTAAAGTCATTGTTTTGCCTTCCAGCAACATTTTCTGTCATTTTACACATAAATGTCATGCCCTGTGTGCTTCGGCTTTCCATTCAGTTAACTTCGCTTTTAGTTTCTAATTCACCTTAATTCAGAATAAATTTATAAAGACACTTCTTAGCACCTTTTTTCTTTCGTCTTGCCAGAAATTGACACTTTTCCATCAACGTAAACAGGAAACAGCTGAGGCGCTGCGCTTTTGTGTCCTCTTCCTGTCTGTTTCTCTGAAAACTAAACCAAACCACCTGAGATGAATCGCACCAGGCGCAGCAGGGTGATCATGTGGTTCGAGGTTAGCTAGCTGCGTTCTGTTTACAAGCATCTGGGGGCTTTAAACGATCACGTGACTTTGAGTTAAGGACGCTTTTTACTTCCTTCGCTGATGATTTATTGGACAGTAATATTTGCTTATTACAACATCTGTTTTGCAGACTGCAGATATAGCTATGCAGTCTGTGATGCAGCAGCGGCTTGAAGTCGACAGTTTGAGGGGAAGTGTGTGAATTTGAGGATGTGAGTCTTGTGCTCTGGTTCTTGTGAAATGGCTGCCATCACAGCGGGGGATTTTCTCTTGCAGTCAGCAGAACACTGAAGGTGACTGATGCAAGTGACCTTCAGTCCAAACCAGTGTTCATTGAAGTGAAGCCAGTCTACCGACTGTGGTCTACACCATAAAATGCAAGTAACTAGTAACAGAATAAATACAGCACCATCTACCATTGTTCAACATAGACAGTGACTTTAAAGCAGAGTTGGGCAACTTAAGGACCGGGGGCCAAAAGTGGCCCTTGGAAAATCTCCATCAGGCCTCCAATATCCTAAGTTAATAATAATAATAATAATAATAATAAAGATTGATTTTTTTTTTTAAAGGCAGCAATTTTATGAACAAGACTTAAAGGAATTTTAAATTAAAACATCTTACGTAAAATTTTAAAAAATATATTTTTAAGCCATTGTGTTTCCAAAGCTAGACTGAATTTAAAGACTTAGAAACACAAACATATCAATATGTTTTTTTGTAGTTCCGCTAACAGGTGTAACATGTTAAGCTAACATGTATAACATGTTAAGCTATCATGTACAGTAGTCCCTCGTTCATCACAGGGGATCTGTACCCTGAAGCCCCGCCATAAGTGAAAAACCGCAAAGTAGGAATTAGTTGTACAAGTAATAAGTAGTAGTTCTAAACTCGTGTGTCTAATCCAATTGTGCATCATGTCCGGTCTTATTTTGAAAAACTGTGATAGAATGAGTCCATGAAAAATGAACCGCAAAGTAGGGATGTGCGATAGGGCATAAAATTCATAATACGATATGTATTGTTATAAGTGGCTGTAACAATATACAGTATATCACAATATGATTTGGGTATAAAACTTGAAATAGGAATGGAAAAAAAGCACAAGTTGTCCTTTTATCATCATTTATTTTGAAAACTGCTATACCACAAAAAAAATCTCAGTTAAGAAAATTCCACCATCAGGTCCAGAGAGTTTTTAAATAATTAACAAATCAAGTATTTGACTTCTTTCTTGTAGTGCAAAAGATATCAAATGTAGTTTTAGCCATATGTTTTAAACAAAATAATATTTTGTCAACTCTTAATAGTTTCCAGTCTTCTCACTTAACAAATGAACAGCAACAGAGCAGCATTTGACACTGAAAACACTTCACCCTCCAACCCTCAAGTGGGCGTCTCCTTCCGCTTTAAGGAGAGCTGACACAAAATGGCGACCAGTTTCCTCTGCGGCTTTGACCAGAGGTTCTCGCAGTAAAATCACACAACAGCGTTCTTTTCACAGATCAGAGTGCAGGTTTCTGTAAAGCTGACCAACGCTTACTTTAACATTCGACGTTAAAAAAAAAAATAATAATAATTTGACGGAACACAGCGTTTTGCACATGCGTCCAAATATGGCAAACTATGGCAAGCCGGCCGTAGTTAGCTAGTAGCTTCGCTACTTAGCTCTCAAAGAAAAGACTTTAACACCACTTACGCACAGTTTTCAACTCAAAAACGTGACAATTAAACCTGACGGCTCTGATTTTACATCACACACAGCATTAGTGCGGTTAGTCGGTAGAAGACAGATCTCTATTGTAGGCTAAATGGCTATCGTTTTTACCGTGTACCGTATATATCACGCATTCCTACCGTGAAGTAGCAAGGGACTACTGTAGTTCCTAAAATTGATGTTGTCTTTTAAATTTCAGTACACGCAGAAAAACTGCATGACAATAAAACAAGGATTTTCTTGGAAGTACAAAATTCACTCCTTCAGAGCCACATTTAGCAACCACTTCAAGTGTTTTTAATATTTTATCTCACTGGAAGATATGACTGCAAAGAACTTTGCAGCAAACTAAATCAACCAGCATTAAGGTAAAAAGGATAGACTGCAGACTTGTTTCATGTTGTTTCATCAACACTCCTAAAAGCTGACATATGCCACAGGGAATACACAAACAACCCAGGCTAACCAATCACAGCTCTTCCAGGTCCCTGTAGTCCAGATTTCTGAGGAGGCAGGTTGTTGGTACTTCTGGTAAAATTGATAAAAAGTGTAAAGATCCAGACTGATAGCAAGAAAGCTGTTTCAGGCTTCAAAGTGCCAAATGTCAAAGGACGACACAAACAGAGTCTATGAACATGGGAAGCAAATACACCATGAAAGTGCACGTGTAGGAAGAGGTTTAAGGTCATCATCACTGCGCTCAGACCAGAAATAGTCAGGAAATTGCTAAAAACTAAACAGGAGAAGCTGCAAAATTTCAGAATAATTTGCCTTCATCTTTAATTACAATGTTGCAAAATACATACAAATAAGTACTTCATTTTACTGAATGAATCAACTTCAACAGCAATTTTAAATACCGGTAAGCAGGAGCTGCTCTGTTTTTCACTCTTTGGCTTTTAAAAGTGAACCATCCAAAACTAAAAAAAAAAAAAATATATATATATATATACTGTATAATAAAATAAAATTAGCACAGATGCAGTGTGAATAGTGAGTGCTATTGAAAATTGATCAAATTTGTTGAAAAAGCTCCAACTGAGCTGGTTAAGCTAAAACAATCACAACAGAAGTGAAAAGCAGCAGAACACAAGCTAAAAGCTAAAAAGCAGAACAGTAGCAAAAAGCTAAAATTAGCAATACCATTGCTAAGAGTACCAAAACAGGAGCAAATCACATGTTAAAGCTAAAATTTGCAAAGCAAATGCTAACAGTAGTAAATTTGTAGTTAAACATAAAATGAATGCTAAAACTAAAGAGAGCAAAACAGTAGCTATAATTTGCTACCAACAGCTACGAGATGCAGAATGGTAACAACTAAACCTTGCAAAACCATAGCTAAAACCTAAACACAGGAGAACTGTAGCTAAAAGCAGCAGAAAAGGCTAAAATCTAAAGAAGCACAACAGTAATTAAAAGCTATGCGTCAGGGAATTCCTTAACACTGTCTGAAAAACAAAATTCCCTAACACGATAAGCAGTAGAACTGTACAATAATTTTAGGATTACTGAGTGCACCTGAATAAGCCACGCCCACTAAATTTAAAAAGAAAAAAAAATTGTACATATAAAGGCCGCACCTGTGTACAAGCTGTGTATGTCCACGTTGCAACACGAGATAGTTCCACAGAAAGATTTTTTTTTAACTTTTTATTAAATACTGTAGCATGGCAGCACAGCTACTGAGAGATGCAGCACTTGTTGTAGATCAAGCATCAACCACTAGATGGCGTTTTATAGACTTACTATTCAACACACGAAGACAGAGTGAACCCCACAGGTCTTCATGACAACTACCTCCCTCACTCATGGACTCTACTGAATGGCCCAACACAAACTAACATATAATGGACACATTAAGCTAGACAAACAAAAACAAACTAATCACTAAAAGAACAATGCTAAACAGCTAACCAAAATGAACAAACATAAATTCTACCCATAATCCCTTCCTGAGGCCATGTGACCGACAGTCAAGCACAGCAGAATGCTACAATACGTACCAGAAACAACATAAATACGTACAATGTCTTCTTTTTTTCTGAACAGTGCCAGTAACACGGCTGATAAAAAATTAAAAAAAATAAATAAAGTAGCCTACCAGGAAGTTATTGATCACCATCTTCCATTTTCCTCCTATGCACTGTGCCCCAAACGAAGTTTTCCACCCCTCCCTGTTCTGTAACTTAATTGGTCAGAATTTTGTTTTAACTTTATTTATACAGGTAGTCTCAATGAGTCCCCAGGACCCCGCCCCCACCCCAAGAGAGATGTGTATTGGGCAGTTATTTGAGCGCCTGGGTGTGACGAGGCTAAATGTTTAGGCTGCATGAAGCTTATTAGACTTTAAAAAAAATATCCATAAATTAGCCACAGCATTGTACAAGTCACGGTGTTCAAAGCGTATGAAAAATTTAGCAGTTTATAGTCTGGAAATTACGGTAGATAACAGCTATTAGGAGCACAAGAAGACAGAATTAATACTGGCCAAAAAAAGAAAAAAGTTTAAAAAAAAAAAATAGAAACTTCTAACAGAAAAACAGTTGTGTGTATGCTGACTCAGTGTTTACACGAACACAAGACTTTGATTATATTGTAAACAGCTAAAAACATGAGTCAAATGTGAGATGGGTGCATTAGGTGCCAAGGTCAGGACGACTACATCTGATGAAACTCCTGCTCTGCTTTAATGAGCCAGAACTACACTCGCTCTGAAGATCCTCTGGGACTGTGAAGAGCCCATGGGCCCAAACAGACTTGGATTGAAATTAGCAAAGACAAACAAGTCAGCCAACATTTAAAGTTTCTTAAGACAGCAGAACTAATTAAAACACAGAGGCAAGTTCAAAACGCGACAGGATTCATTGGCGCATTTGTCGCATACAGCCAACACAAACAGGAAGAGCAGCAGCACTTAACGAGTGCTGTGACAACAGCCAGGCCAGGATCCTGTTGGTGTCTTACCTGCTGACTCCAGCAGCACATGGTAGTTTGTTCCTTTCTGAGTGGGTGTGTCATCCTCTTCCTCCGCCCTCTCTGCCTCCTTGTAACGATCCCAGTTTGACTCCAACTTCCTCCTGGAGAACACCTCCTTTCCATCATCTTCATCTTCAGCCTCAACCTTTTCTCCCTCATCTCGGTACTAAAGAAAAACAAAATGGAAAAGGTGCCATTTCCATGACGATGTGTTAGAACCGTTGGGAAATATCACTACTAGGCCTGTTGCAATAAACAATAAATCAATTAATCGCATGATAAATGAAAATTATCGACCTCATTTTCATTTATCGGCTTTATCATTTCTTCGTCTCTCTCTCTTTCTACTGAAGACAATGAATGACAAAAGGCTCAACTCCGGTGCTCTTCACTGACCCCTCTCTTTCTCTTTAAAATCTGCTTAACTGTTCAAAATTGCATTTTTGGATCATTAAAAGCAGCCAAGCTGAAAAGCTAAGGGACGAGCTAAGCTAACAGGTCGACATCGGGAAAAAAACCTCTGTTTTGTCGAAGCTCCAAAATTCACGGTTAAAACCCGTGCCTTTGTGTAAAAAGTTGTTTTTCTCTGCAAAAAGAAGCTGAAAACTTGTTTACTTATATTTTTTCAAAGCTTTGTGTGAAAAATGCTAAAGAGCTCAAACCACACCGAGCACCCGCCATTTTGAGAACAGAAGAGAGACAGCTCATGTCATGTCAAGGGGCCTCCCTCCCATTTTTCTTAAGGAGACAGTCTGCTCGCTCCCTCACTATCCATCTTTCAGTTCAAACAGTCTTATACAGCCATCTGGTGGTCTAAAAAGGTACTACATGCAAAACAAATTAACATTTCTTCTTAAATTTGACAATAATTACTAATTACTGACAAGTTTCAAACAATATTATCGTTTATCGCAATAATTTTTGAGAAAATTAATCACCCAGCAAAATTTGTTATCGTAACAGGCCTAGTGGAATCCATGTTAAACTGGGGTGACTCCAAACGTTAAACAGTTATAAATGTACCATATTTTTCAGACTATAAGACGCACCGGATTATAAGGCGCATTAAGCGAAACAAAACAGTCAGATACGTCAAACTTTAGTCATCTCATTCACAATAATCACATAAAATCTGTTAGAGGTCAGTAAGCCCAACTAGAATAAATACATAAGGCACACCTGATTATAAGGTTCACTGTCAACTCTTGAGCAAATTAAAGGATTTTAAGTGTCTTATAGTCCGAAAAATACAGTACTCCCATTGATCACTTAAGATAATTGCATCAAATTCCATCTGGTGGCTCCGATGACATTTTATTAACAATGATAATGGCAACATTTTTAAAAACAAATCTTGCGTGATCAGTTAAAGCTTGGAGCATGTGTTCAGAATGACTCTCAGTTACTACCACTTTAAATTTTAGCTAAATATCTGAAATATTGTTTGTGCTGTAGCCATTTTTGTTCTAGGGTTAGTTAGAAAACATTTAACTTCTGAGCAGCTAGATTAATTGTTGTATTTATTGTTCCCTCGTTGAGCCAAAAACTTTAAATAAACGACAAACAAACAAGTTGAGAAACAATCCAGCTAAACATTTTGAAAAATTACCGGTAAGAACTCTGGGTTCAAAAATAATTGCAAATTTCTACATTTATCTTATTAAATTTAAAGATAACACAGCAGATAGGAAAGATAATTTATAAATGTATAATAGACAGAAAAAAAACACTATGTTAAAAACATGAAGCAATGCACAGGTATCACTTTGTTGATGACAATGTGCAAGACGGCTGCTTTACTGTTGTATATTGAGTCAGTATATTCAAGAATCTTCGTTTGACTTGGGAGATTTTAAACCATTTCAAAAATAGTTTATAAGAAATTATGTTTATTCCCTAAACATTTGTACAGTATTTAGTCTTGTATATGCTGTTATTGTTTTATCTTGTGCAGAAAATTCTTATTCAAGAATAATCACTGAAAAAGTTAAGCTCATAAGCATTAAGATGATGTGTGCAGATTAATTTTTGTCCACTTTTAAGTTGTTTTGGTTTAGTAAGATGTTTTGGGCTCTCCTGGGGGTGGTCATAAAGATTAATTGTACTTTTTGGTCTTAGTCCACCATCCCTGTTACTTCATAGATAAGCGAGGAGAGACTGTGGTTGGAAAATAAAGTAGGAGAACATTTTACATTTAAAGTCTGGCTTCAGTGTAGATTCAAATGTAGAGATAAATACTGTTATTATACTATCACTTCATTTGGTTGAGTTCCCATTAACCCATGCCTTTCAGTAATTACTGTATACTATACAGCCTAACAAAATGCTTAAGTTAAATAATGCTCCTGCTTGACAAGTCAATTTGATGGTTAGTGCCAAAACTGGACAGAGTAAATTCATCTGACTTGTATGTTTCTTCATGCTTATCTTAAGAAACTTTTTCATAATTGATGCCAAGGAAATGTGAGACATGAGTCAATTAAAACTGTGTATTATATGTTTCATGTTATTTGCAAATGTCAGACAAATGGTGCATTTCTCTTCCCACCCCCAGCTACGTCATTAAAGACCACATGGTAGGTGTGGATGCACCAGGGAGATTTTCATGATTGCAATCAAGGAGACCCTATGCACAAAAAGTTATTTCTATGATTGCAATCAAAGGAGCCCCTATTGTTTCTCTTCTAATTCTGACAGGAGCATCATTGGACTGAACATCATTGTGGAAATAAAGCTGAAGCCATGGTGTCATATTAAATCCTCTGGTTTTGCACCTGTGAAAATACTGTCGGAATAACTCCAAAGCCTTATTCTAAAAATAACCAAAATACTAGTTTCATCAAAGTTCATATAGCATATAAACTTCTCATTAAGTGTTTACTAGTAAGGCCGAATTAAAGGTCACAGCTTGTTTGATCTTCTAATGTTGTTGGATTGTGATTTTTTTTCGCTGGCTGTCCAGTAATACAAAATTAGTTGACATTTATAGTGAAGTTTGGTGTAGCGACAGTTGTCGGTGGAACGCTGTCTCACCCGTTGAGGGAACTCCGCGTGGGAACCTCCTCCGCGTCCACGACCCCGGTAGTGGTCCCGTTTGCCTCGGCCACGGTGGTGGCCTCCTCTCCCCCGGCCTCTGTGTTCACCGTCGGCGTCGTTTCCACCCCGGCCGCCTCTCTTCCAGCTCCCTCCTCTGCCTCGGTTACCTTCCATGGTTGCTGCAAACGGGGGACGGTTTACTATGTGACACCGCTAAATGAGCGATGCGGGTGTTACATAGAATAGCGTCCCGCGAGTACCAATATTTGAGTCTACAGAAAAAGGCACTTAGTTCAGTTAAAATTTTCTATAAATACTGTACATTATACTGTATAGTGTATTTAAAAAAACAAACTATTAATTTCATACAATTTACTTAGTATTTTACAGTCTCTTGATTACAAAAGTAAAATGTTTGATCAATTCAAGGTAAAAAAAAAAGTTTTTTTTTTGTCAAACTTTTGGTAATAGTACAAAAATATAATACAGAACATAGAAACAATTACAAAAGTAAAACAGAAAAATAAAACAAAAAGCAACAATTAAACAACAATATATGTAACAATTCAATAAACAATATCATACATAAGGGTCTGATAACAAACCACTAAGTCCATCCGTCAAAACTAAATGTACACAAAAGTGTCACAAAACTAAGAAAATTGATAACCGGAAATGTCCATATATGGTAAAACAATTATCAATACTGTTATTTTTTTATTTAGTTTTGTTTGTTTATTCTCATAATTAAAATGTTGAGTATATCAAATAAAAAAACTTTGACTTTGAAATACAGTAATATTTAAAATAATTTCAAGTTTGTCAAGTTAGATTTATTTTAAAAAATAGGCATTTTAAGTCTTAGCCTTGCTCCATTTTTCTATTAGTTTAAAATAGTAACGACTGCTTAATTAAAAATATTAATAATTTCTGTGCATTTTTTATATCTCACCATTGTTCTCTTTTTTTTTTTTGTCTTAGGCCAGCAGCTGATTATTACCTTTTTCATCTGTAGCACAAATAGACAACACAAGATAATGGATCCCCAAAACAGCACTTTTGGCAATTCTTCACAAACTCACAACCTTTGGGAGGTCATAACCATTGCCACGGTGTCTGCCATCGTTAGCTTGATAACTATCGTTGGAAACGTGCTGGTGATGTTGTCCTTCAACGTAAACAGCCAACTTAAGACTGTAAACAACTACTACTTGCTAAGTTTGGCCTTTGCTGACCTAATCATAGGAGTGCTGTCCATGAACCTATACACTACTTATATATTGATGGGCTACTGGTCCTTGGGGAACCTTGCATGTGATCTCTGGCTTGCAGTAGATTACGTGGCCAGCAATGCTTCAGTTATGA
The DNA here is from genome assembly GCA_032273985.1 of Hypsolebias coamazonicus. Lineage (NCBI taxonomy): Eukaryota > Metazoa > Chordata > Actinopteri > Cyprinodontiformes > Rivulidae > Hypsolebias > Hypsolebias coamazonicus. The sequence goes on from JAVCKU010000065.1 coordinate 4,770,633, forward strand.
ATTTACTTGTCATCAGCTTTGATAGATACTTCTCTATTACAAGGCCCCTGACTTATAGGGCAAAGAGGACTCCAAAGAGAGCCGCCATCATGATTGGACTGGCTTGGCTGGTGTCTTTTGTCCTCTGGGCACCACCTATTTTGTGCTGGCAGTACTTTGTAGGAGAAAGAACAGTGCCTCTGGACCAGTGCCAAATCCAGTTTTTAACTGAGCCCGTGATCACATTTGGAACAGCCATCGCTGCTTTCTACATCCCTGTCTCGATTATGACCATTCTCTACTGCAGGATCTACAAGGAGACACAAAAACGGACAAAAGACCTTGCAGAGCTGCAGGGACTTGCGACAGAAAACGTTCCAGAAAAAGCGAAACCACAGAAGGCCATCATTCATTCATGTTTTCATTTCACCAGAGAAAGTAGAGACCAGAGTCAGGCCTCCTGGTCGTCGTCTAATCAAAGTAACGCCACTAAAACTACCATAAGGTCTGATGAAGCATGGGCAAAAGCAGACCAGATCACTTCTTTTAACAGCTATACGTCATCAGAGGAAGAGGAGCATCATGGGTCCACAAATACTCCAGAAGGCTCATTCAAGGAGCAACACACTGGACAAAGCAACGAGAACGGGCAAGCATCAGATTTTACGGAGGAGCAGTACTTTTCCACTCCTCAAAAGAAGAACCATAAAAAGTGCATCTCTTATAAGTTCAAACCTGGCTCAAAGGGTAAAAACGGCACCTCAACAAGTCCAGCACCATGCCCTGCTGAGCCAGAGGAGCCCTCCAAAAAACAAACCTCCACCTCCAAACCTATAGACCCCTCCCTGAAGAACCAGATCACCAAGAGAAAGAGGATGGTGCTTGTGAAAGAGAAAAAAGCAGCCCAGACTCTCAGCGCTATCCTCCTGGCCTTCATCCTCACATGGACGCCATACAACATCATGGTGCTCATCTCCACTTTCTGTGCAGAGTGCATCCCCGTGTCTCTCTGGCACCTGGGCTACTGGCTGTGCTATGTCAACAGCACCATCAACCCCATGTGCTACGCTCTCTGCAACAAGACCTTCCAGAAGACTTTCCGCATGCTTCTGCTCTGCCGCTGGAGGAGGAGGAGGAGAGGCAAGGACAAGCTGTACTGGGGTGGGCAGAATCCAAATGTCAACAGTAAAGTGAACTGATGGCCACAGGTTGTCAGATGTCATCATTGGAGTGATGTGCTGCATGTGGCTGTGGGTCAAAATGCATGATGGTGGGACAATGAGCAGAAATTAGAAGTGACTACATGGCTGTTTGTGATACTTTAAAGTAAGAAAGGTTCATTCAGTGCATTCTTGCTGTTGAAAGTGGAAGACGGACATGCCTCTTATTTTGAACATGTCATGACGTGTCTCCAAAAATCTCCAATTGAAATATTTGTAATCGGGTTGGGCTTGGCGGCACGGTGGCACAGTTGATAGAGTCGCCACCTCTCACCAAGAAGGTTGCCAAATCGCTCACCAATAGGTCGCCAGACCTGGCCCGGGACCTTTCTGGGTGGAGTTTGCATGTTCTGTCCGTGCACGCGTGGGTTTTCTCTGGTTTCCTCCCACAGACGAAAAACATGTATGTTAGACTGATTGGCAACTCTAAATTGCCCCTAGGTGTGAGTGAGAGAGTGAATGGTTATTTGTCTCTATGTGTCCCTGTGATGGACTGGAGACCTGTCCAGGGTGTCCCCCGCCCCTCGCAGTGATTGCTGGATATGGGCACCGGCGATCCCCATGACCCAAAATGGAAGAAGCAGGTAAAAGATAATGGATGGATTCTTTCTTTTATGATTGCCTACTGTTGTCATCATTCTTTGTTAAATGTCTTTTGTACATGAGTCCTCGAGTATCAATGAGAGACTAACCTGTATAAATAAAGGTTGAATGAATAACGTTCACAAGTTATGTAGTACAAAAAAAATACATTTAACTCGTTAATGTTCCATGTACTGTATACGTTCGCTGCGCCATTTTAACAAAGAAATTGTATTTAAGCGTAAACTGATCGAAACTATTCCCACACAGCGCATTCCCCTTCTCATCGGCGGCACGACACTTTTAAACGTAGCACGGCAATCGACGTGAGCTGTTTCTATGGTAACAGTGACGTCTATGACAGCGATTGGCTAACGTTCGATCGTAAAGCGCTGCGGTGCAGCTGTCGTGGTGTCCGCAGCTGACAGTAGTCACAGAGATTTTGTCAAGAGATTTTTCCAAACGTTTTTACCATTTCTTCAAATATATATCCAAAATGGCCGAAAAGTTCGACAACCTCGAGGAGCATCTGGAGAAATTCATCGAGAACATTCGACAGCTAGGAATCATTGTTAGCGACTTCCAGCCGAGCAGCCAGGCGGTGCTCAACCAGAAGCTGTGAGTTGTTCTTTTTACAATGACCGAACTCTGCTGATCATCACGACGTTGACCCGAGATGTTCACTTTGTTCTTTTAGAAACTTCATGATTTCTGGTCTACAAGATGTCGAAAAGTGCCGTCAACAGCTTCATGAGATCAACGTTCCCCTGGAGGTGTTTGAGTGAGTCCTGAAGCTTTTATATGTGTGTGTGAACGTATATACATACAGTATACGTATACAACCTAGGGTGTATATATGTAAATACAGGTGCTGGTCATAAAATTAGAACATCATGAAAAAGTTTATTTATTTCAGTCATTTCATTCAAAAAGTGAAACTTGTATATTACAGTACAGTATATTCATTCATTACACACAGACTGATATATTTAAAATGTTGTTTTTTTTAAGTTGATGATTATAACTGACAATGAATGAAAACCCCAAATTCAGTATTT
>JAVCKU010000065.1:4848641-4862697 GCA_032273985.1 Hypsolebias coamazonicus
CCCCTGACTAGACAGTTTTTCCTTAGTTTACACATATCTCAGGAAATTTTACATAAGTAGGTCTGCTTCCAGGCCAAACAGGGGAGTCAGCTTCAGATAACCCACAGTTGTTGATTTTTTTCAGGCAGACTGTTATTTCTCATCAGCCTTGAGTTCTGCTGGTACTTTTGATCCAAAATGGCCAGATTTGTGGGAATTCCACTGGTCTGTGCTTATACCCTCCCTCCAAGGTCTATTCCAACATGCTGGTGAGTCCCAGAAGCTGCAAGTGGCCTTCAATTCTCACAAATCGTTTCCATCTTATGGTTTAGCCTGTAACTTAGCTGATTTTAAGTACTCGAATCACGAACCAAACCTTCACACAGGCTATGCCATGTGTTATGTTATGCCATGGCCGAAACTGTTGCCACCGTCTTCATTAGCCGATATCTGCTGGTGCCAAAAAGCAGAAACTCTGCTATCATGATTCAAGTTACTGTATATAAACATCTTTGTCGTCCTCCTGAGACAATACGGAAAAGCACATCAGCTTTTAAACTCTCAATGGATCCATGACGTGTCCTGCCACGTGCGTCTCAGTGGGGCATGAAGGCTCTCCAGGACACTGTCGCTTTGTTGAAAATGTTGTCGATTGCGTTGAAAGTCCAGCTGACCAGATCCATGACAGTAGTTTTACGTTTTGGAAGATGTGTAATAGGAGCTCTGATACACAAGACAGAGAGCAAAAAAAGCAGGAGGAGGATGGGAGAGGGAAGAAGGCGTCCGTCTTGCAAGAGAGCAAGTGACGAAAAAAAAACGAACCAAGAAAATTAAAATAAAAATTGCAAATGCATTCAAAGTGTAACTGAAGCATGTCTAAATTGATCTCATGAATAAGTTTAATTCATGAGATGAAATGTCTCAACTACAACCAAAAAAGAAACCATCCAGATGACCTGACTTAACTTTACTGGAGTTGATAACAACATTTTTGCTGAGTTCTTCTGCGAGGAATCCTGAGAACCAACAGTAGTATATCACAATTTGAGAACCGTGGCCTTGCTATGAGAAATTTTCATGTTTCTCCTTTACCTTTCTGAGTGTACTCTTTCATTTGATGGACGGATGAACAGATGACCTTATTGCTCATTGAAATCGGTGTATCACTTACTCAAGGATTGTCATGGTGTACGGGCAGGGCAGCTGATTCTTGGGTTCGATCCCCGATCATTGCACATCTCATGGCATCTCTGAGCAGGACACCTTATCCCCAGTTGCACCCTGGGTGCTTTCCATAGCTGCCCACTGCTCCACCTGGTGGTGGTTGGGCTAAATGCAGAGAGACACTTTTGACATTGTATGGGAACATACAACAAAGATAACACTTTATTATATTATTTGCTGTCTCTTACAAGGCAAATGTGATCAGTTGCCCATTTTTATTGCACAATCATTTTACCAATCACTTCAAAAGATGCTAATTTTTTTGGCATGTTGAACAACAAAAAGTAACGCCTTTAGCAACAATCAGAATGTAAAACGATTGCGTCAGTGGGGTTATTTTCCAGCTGCTTCACTCATGATTAAAGTTTTTATCTCTGTTTCTGCAGCGGACATTAAATCTGAGAGCTTTGTTGACCCTGGAGGCACAGACACAGCTCCAGTTTTCTCCCCAACAAGAAACATTAAAGTGTGACAAGACAAATACCAAACTCCAAATGAAACCAAAGACAAGCAAAGACAGGAAAAGTCTACTAATGATTTTCTGTAAAAAGAAAATCGTCCCACGTGTTTGTTAAAGATTTCTCCATCTGAGAACGACAGAAAGCAAAGCAGCGAGTGGACAAGCTCTAACAAGCCTGAACATCTGTCCTGAAGCTTGGTGCAGACAGAGATGTGTCAAAGGTTGCACAGATCTTTCTCAACTATTGCTTTTTATTTATTTTGTTTACCTTCACTTGTCAGTTCTTTATTACAAAATGTTTTATTTGTGAAAAGCAATGAGAATATTAAACTGACAGCCATGAAAGGCAATTAAAAAATGATCTTACATATCATCTTACTTATATAACACAGCCTCAAACTGCTATTGAGGTTTTTATGCATAAATGAAGCGAACAATGTTATGACTACTATTTTGTTTTTACAACAAAACATGAAAAAATTAGAAGTTTGCACTAGTTTTTCCAACATAGTTTTATTGTTATAAGGCTTAAATTTGTGTCTAAATGATCACAAATGAAGTAAATGAAAGCCAGCAGTGATGATATGATACATGATCGTAGTAAAATGAACTACTGGCAAACATAATTTTTTGTTTCTTCATATTTTACTTCCAAAGACTTGAGTAAGAGTTCTCAAAACACTTAGGTCTTTCAAATCTTTCCTTTGCATATTGAAAAGGACTGAAAGGTTTAAAGACCATCGTAATTTATGTATTTAATTAAAAGCCGACCACTTCTTAACAAAAGGCAAATTGCCTGAGCTTTAAAGCATCTTCCACTGGGAAATGATGAAGTTTCTGCAATCTTAAGTAATACTGTATTATATCTTGCGTGATCTCACTTGACCTGTTAGCACTTGACAGGTTGACAGTCGACCACATCCTCACCACATCTCAGCTCAATGTGTGTAAAATGCACTGAAGTATAGCTGCTTTTGTGTCGGCTAGGCTTGATTAGCTGTGGCAGCCATTTTGATCTGGGTTGACTAGAAGTTAATTAGTTACAGCTGTTCAATCAGTAATTACTTTATTAGAGTTTAGTTGAAATCTGTGTATTATTAATGAGATTATTGAACAGAAAAAAAGGGCAGTGTTGCCAGGTATAGAATATATTTTTTAATATTATACAACAGTTTGAAGGTTTATACAGTATATCCAACAAAGTTAAGTCATGTCCTCTGGACAGTTTCTTTGTGTTGAAACGTTTTGTCCTTCATCCAAAAGACTTCATCAGTCCAAGGAGCCACAACAAACTCAGTCCCATAAGCAGCACACTCACATAGTGGGCCAACCAGTTCGATGGTGATAAGATGATTTCTGGAGTCCGCCCTCTCCCCCGTCGACTCCTCTGAGGCAGCCATGATGTGGTGCTGCTCTCTGCAGCTGCAGCCTCAAACATCTGTCTCCCCATGTCTGTTGTTTTCTTTTCTTGACAGATGTACTGAAATGAAATTTCCCTTTGGGATCAATAAAGTACATTGATTGATTGAGTGATATATAAAGGTGTTTAAAGCCTTCCCACATTCTTGCAATGATCTAAAAAATGTTTCTAAACTCAACCTCTAAAAGAGAGAATGTCATGATCTGCTCTCTCTGCCACCTGCCAGCGCTTCTGGCCACGCCCACTTCTTCAGCCATGCCCACTTCTCCGCTGCAGAGCAGAGATAACATGCTGCAGGAGGGAGCTTCTCCCTGCACATGTGGGCTGCACACAGGTGCAGCAGGTGCTGAATAATTTAAAATAATATTTTTTTTTTAAATCCACGCTGGTCTTGCGGCTCATCCATCATTCAGCCAACTGTGCGTCATGTCCACTCTGACTTTGAAAAATCATGAAAATCGAGCCGCGAGTAGCGAGGGACTACTGTACCATAGATAGTTCAAACGGCCAAATGTTTCTTTGCCCCCAAAAACATTTTTATTCACAATAACACCCACACATTACATCTGATCTACCAGCCTGATCATGTGTTTGAGCACCTCTTTCTTATGCGCACATTCACCAGTCACAACAATAATAACTTGGGTTGGAATACAATGATTTTACAATGACAGTACAGTATTTTGTCATTTTATATCTGGCAACACAGAACCAGGGTCACTCCAACAGTTAAAGCCAAGGTTTGACGCAAAAAAAATGTTAACCTCAGATAATGTGTTGAGGACGATGCTCAGCAACTACCACACCAAGTTTTAGCTCAGTATCAGTGAATGTGGCAGATTTGTAGCTACTGAAACTATCTGAGTGTTTTCTAAGGTCGGTTGTTGTGGCATCCATGCTGAACTGGGTTGACTCAAAAAGATGTTCCATTGCAGAAGTCAACAATAATTTTCTGATAATTTCGTTAAAATTTGTTTATTTTTTTTACGAGTTGTTTCTCTCAAGATATAGAAAAATGCACAGATGAACAAAAACACGTCTGCTCCATCGTTTCATTGTGTCCGGCGCTCATCGTTGAAATTAATCAACGCAAATGTAGAATTTGAAAAAAAAATTGTTTAAACTGTTTCAGCACAAACCCATATTTTTCATCTTGTTATTGGTACAGTTTTATTTTTTCACAACTTCATATTACAACAGATAAAGAATAAAGTCTGCCTGATTTTCTGGGTGAAGCAGTACGAAAAATTTTTTACTCAAGTTTTTGTTAAATCCCAAACTGTATTACAGTGTTTGCTTTTCATGATGTCACCAAAAGAGCTAATAGAAATGATTGTCTGTTACGCCACAAAAATGTACGCTGTTGCTTTTACTCCATAGAAGTTTTGTTGTTTAGCTTTTGCCAGTTAATAAAATCAAGCAACGGCAGCCAAAGCAGCTGAAGGCGATAAAATACAACAAAAGAAGAGCAGTTGTGTAATGTTGACGATACACAAACTGTTCAGTTTCACAAGCTTGAACAAGAAATAATTTGCGGTGTTGTCTGGAGAAACTCAATTTGACCTTATAATTGCATATAAAAATCTAAAAACCCTTTTCAGTATGCAGACAAACAAAAATGCACTCACAGACTCAGGCTAAAACATTATTGCCGCTTTTCTTCTGGCAGCGGACGATAATGACAGCATATGTGTATCAAAGTACAGACAAGAGTTCTCTTACATTAAAATTTGTATATTTCCTATTAAAACATATTTGCCTTCTTAAATAACTTTGATAAATGCTGATGTTTCTCAACAGGGATACAAAACGTATAGACTCAAGGTGGCATGTGTACTTTAGATATGACGCCAGCACGTTGTAGAATGCTCTTTTGTATGTGAGTCAGAGTGAGACAGGAATGCAGTTGTGGCCTATTTTAGGATTTTAAAGAAACATGAGGTCTGACCCTGAGAACGTCTGACGTAAGACTTTGTCAATATTTGGAGGTAAACTCCCCCATCTGTCAATGGGCTTGTCTGGATGGTTTATGGTGCTCCGTCAGAGGGGATCACGTTGCAGCGACTCAATGAATGCCCCAGTTTGTAACCCAAACCTACACAATTAATAAGAAACAGTATGTTCCAACAGAAAGTTCATCTGAGGCTGCAAGAAAAGATGCATTAAAAGACCCAAAATGAGAAATCAGATTGAATAGCTTTTTCACACTAACAAACGTGTTCACTAACTAAATCACAGAGTCCTTATTTACTCAACTACCATATTTTCAGCCTGTAAGTCGCAGTTTTTTTTTCATAATTTGCATTATCCCCTGCGACTTATACACCGAAGCAACTTATTTATGGATTTTTCCCATATTTATAAACCAGTTTTTGGTTGAGATACAACCATTCATTCTGACTGAAAATATTAAACACTACTATTTTCAGCCACTAGATGGCACTCGAGTAGTATGGCATGTTATTTGTCATGTAACAAGTAAAAGTGGCTATTAATGACACAATCGGTTTGCCATAGCCTGCCACCTTCATTTTGCTCGCTTGGAGCGACCGTCAAATCAGCTTCCTTTTGCAGCGCCGCCCCAGCGAAATGCAGTTGATTTGACCGTCAAGTGCATTTATTAAGTAAAAGTTTGACTGAGACACACCTTTGCTATAATTACAAGTAAACAAATAAGTGTTTTTAGGTGTTAATTTTGTTAAATTCTTGTTAAATTCCTCCCATGCATGCTCCTGCAACCTCCGTTTGGCAGCCAATCGCCTTTTGGCACACCGGCCCACATTTCCTGGTTGTCAGCAGTGACGTGCAACAAACGCAACGCATCAGTGGTGACACATGATAGATGCTACTTATAAAGCAAAGTGACATATTTATGAAATTTTCCATTTTATTAGACATATGTGGACTGATACGACCTGTACGGTGGAAAATATGGCGTTTTATATTTACTTGAAGAACGAACCAGTTTTGTCACTCCTTGATTTGAAATCACCACATAATATGTCCAAAGTGGTTATTTAAAGGCATCAGAGAGAAATTAAAAATTAGTCACCATGGGATTTCAGTGGTTGGAAGCCACCTAACAATTTCTTACTGTCAGACTTTAACATCAGGACTGATCAGGCTGTCAAAAACGGCTTTAAACATTCTTGGATTTATAGAGGGAGGTCAGAGAAAATGTCAACCTTTAGTTTCAGCTTGTGTGACTGTCTGCAGAAAGTCAGTTAATTTATTCTGCCATGATTTATGTCAACTGGATATTTGGTGGCTACATGGTGGCGCAGTTGGTGCACAGTGTTGCCTTGGAGCAAAAAAGGGTTCAACTCTTTTCAGGGACTGTTCTGTGTAGAAATTATGTTCTCTGTCTCTGTGTGTGTGTAGGTCTTTTAGTACTCTGGGTTCTTTCTACAGTCCACACACGTGCATTTTAGTTTAATGTGTGCCTCTAAATTGGCCCTAGATGTGAATTTAAGCGTGAATGGTTGTTTGTCTCACTGTGGATCCGAGATCGTCTGGTTTGTGTCTAGAGTCTACCCCACCTTTTGCCCATTTGATTGTTGGAGACAGGCACCAGATCCCTACAACCCCAAGCAGGAAAAACCAATTAAAGGACAGATGTTTTGTTTTTTTGTTTCAACTCACCAAATACACTTGGTTTAGGTTTAGGGCTGTGAGGAGAGGCGTGTTTTTAACAGTTTCATCACTTTGTTGCTCAGTCTAACCTGAGGCATGATAATCTGGCTGCAGATTACGAGAGAATCTCCACAGAAAACTTGTGATGTGCATCTCCACTGGACCTCCACATTAATACTGGTAAGGGTAGTGTAAGATAGGTTGTCAAAAGTTAGAGGTATTCTTCCCAGCGTGTGCAGTTACAACTCTCCCACTCAAAAGAAAGTACTCCAGATTGAAAGCATTAAAGTTAGGATCTGGATTAGGGCAACGTAACAGCTTAGTGGTTAGCGCAGTTGTCTCACTGCAAGAAAGTTCTGGCTTCAATCCCTGGATTGGTCTGGGGGTCTTTGAACACAACATGCAGCCTGTCTTCAGGCAGGCCTGTCCGGTAGGCAACAAGCCAGCAGTACAGTGACTGGAACAATCCTTACTCCAGTCTTACAGCCTGATGCCCAGTGCTTAATTTGAGCCTGATCCTGCCAGAACAGGATCCGGGAACTCTCTCATTTCGACAGGGTGCGTTCCGGCAACTGTTTGCTTGGATCCGGTAACTCTCGGGCTTACTAATAATAAAGTTATGAACAAATGTGACTGCCTTGAACTGGGGCAGGCTGGCTATTGGGAGCACCGGGACATTTACTGGTGAACTAGCTCACTCAGTGGTTGTCGAGGGGCTGGACCAAAGGCTTGGTTTGGGTCGTGCTTGATTATTTTCAATACACAATCCCATTCAGGTATTCACCTCACTGAAGCTCCCTGAAGCAGTAGCGATGGGGAAAGACAGACCACCCCCCCCTCCCCTTTCTCTTTCTGAGGGACAGAAACTGAAGATTTTTTATGTGGAGGTTAAAAGACATATCCTGATCAAAAAATAACACCAAGGTTGTTTTTTTTTTTATTAGACCTGTAGACCAAATTAATGCCATCCAAAGGAAGTGAAAAGCTGCAAAGGTTATTCCTAAGATGTTCAGGTCCAGAAAAACACAACTTTGTTCTTGTCTGGGTTTAAAAGCAGAAAATCAAGGATGATCCAGGTTTTAATGTCTTTAATTCATGCTTGTAGTCTAAGTAGCTGATGGAATTCATTGGGTTTCCTGGACAAATATAATTGTGCATTATCTGTTTAACAATGAAAATTTATCCCATGCTGTTTAATGACATTACCTAATGGAAGCATTTATAAAGAGTACTTGTCCAAGCACTGGACCCTGAGGAACTCAATGACTAACTTTAGTGTATGATGAAGATTCATTATTTATATTTACAAATTGGAATTGATCTGATAAATATGAGTTACATAATTCTAGAGCTGTTCCTGTAATTCCAATATCATATTCAAGTCTCTGTAGTAGAATATTGTGATCAACTGTATCAAATGTAGCACTGAGATCTAACAGGACCAGTATAGACACAAGTCCATTGTCTGAGACCATGAGAATATCATTAGTAACTTTCACCAGTGCTGTTTCAGTTCTATGATGAGTTGAGTTTTTGAGATGAAAGTTAGATTAGATATACAGTAGGTCTATAACTGGCCAGAATTCCTGAGTCAAGATCAAGTTTCTTAAGTAAAGGTTTAGCTACAGCAACCTTAAAGCACTGTGGTACATAACCATTTATCATTGACAGATTAAGCAGATCCAAAATGGGGATAATTTGATCCAATTTTCAATAACTTTATTTGACAAACAAATATTTATCCAGATAATGAGCTTCATTCCTCAATGTCCAGCTGATGATAACTTGTATGTCGGTGCCAGATCTTGGAACTGTATAACAATCAGATTGATTTCCCCCCTTTTTATTTTAAAGATTCTGTTATTTGAGAGTAAAAGAGCTTCACTGTGAATCAAAGACCAGAACACAGACCTGATGTTCTGATGCTCTGGTCTTTACAACCTGGAGAAAAACATTTTCTCTGAATAAAAACAGGATCAAATGACTTGACTGAGCCACCGAGGCTGCAGGCTGTTGAGGGAATAAACCTTCCTGGCCGTTCTGAGGGTTTAATAATGACTTCATTGCTCTCAGCTTTCTGGGTCACGATCACAGACTCACTTAAACCCTGATGTCTTATCGCAGCAGGTCATGGGAAACAGCACAAATTAAGGGGAAAAAAACATTGGACTTCCTTTAGCTTTTATTTTATTACATGCTGGTATTTTGCAAGTGTACATAAAACTATTTGCTTGGTAATTGTCATAAAGTATTTATTTATTAAAAATACAATATTTTAAAAATCTCATAAACACATTTTATTGACAATGGTATGCAGTTTAAATATTTGATATGTTTACTAAGAAATGGTAAAATTAAATAAAAGTATTTTAAACTTGATGGAGGCAACACATATAAAAGTTGGAACAAGGTTAACAAAAGTCTGTAAAAGTAATATGTATGAATAGGAAACCACCAAAGGAGTAGTTTGCATGAATATCCCATCATCTACAGTTTATAATATCGTCAAAATATTTCAGAGAATCTGAATGAATCATAAAAGACGAGACCGAATATTAATTTTGCAGGCCTGTGGTTTTGAGGCCTCAGGGGTCACTGCATCTAAAAACAGTTCTGATTCTGTTCTGGACATCACCACATGGACTCAGGAACACTAACACAAATCACTGTCTATAAACACATTTCACTGCACCATCCACAAATTCCGAGGGCCATTTGTGGCCCTTGGATCGATGTTATGCGGCCCACAACTGCAGTTAAAGAATGGAATAATTTTGATCCACAGGCTTAAGAGGTTGATGCAGATGTAGATCTTCTTTAGATTTAATAGTGATACTTTCAAAATTTTTAGGTTTAACAGCAAAACAGATTGAAATAATCTTCTCAAAGTGAACGCTAGTAAATACAATACAAATATTTAGCTCTAATTCATCCCTTTATCCTACAACAAACCTTCACTGACTTCTACCAAAAAGTAGATGTTTTGATAATAATTTATAAAACTTGGCTAAATATAACAAGTGTTTTCAGTGAAAATAATTTCAGTTAATTAAATAATCAACTGGGAGAAATTGGACATTTAAAAACATATAAAGTGGTATCATTGACATACAAGTTGATCAACTTTATCAGCATTGCTTCAAACCTTCTGTGAATCAGTTTTAGCGACTGCCTGCTGGACGGTTTTTCAGAACTTCGATGACCTTTTTGGGCCATGGTACGAATAAATAATTTTTTAAAAAATAAATAAAAGGTTAATGTTTATGGGGCTCCTAATGTTCTGGATCTACAATAACTTAAACAAACCATTTAGCCTTTCTCCAAAATATTGTTCAAGTCATTGAGAGTTTAAAAATGAGGGGTGGGGAGTCTGGGGGAAATAAAATCACACTTTAATTTTTTTTTCTCTTATTAAATTCAAAATTTCCTGCCCACATGTCCTTTCAGACAGTTTTGGCCCACCTAGGAAAATGTTTGGACACCCCTGGTTTAAGGCTTGACACTACTTAAGTTTTCTTATCATTAAAACCCAAATAAACTTGAAGCCATCCAAGCCTCACTGTCATCAAAATTCCTGTAAAAGAGCTGCAAATCCGACTGTTTTTAACTTCTACGCTCCAAAATACACGCTAATGCAAATATTTGGATACCTGCGTTTCTGTCAAAGAAAGAGTCAATTCTTACAGCGGCACAAAAATAAAACGTTTCTTCCAAATTTCTGAAAGTCTGCAGTAGCTGGAACAACCTCTCCATCCATCTTACTTTGGGATCTAAATTGCATCAATTGGACTCAGACAGGTCACCCCTGGTTCCTCCCTCCTGCCTTGGATGGTGCACAAAGCAACGTGTGTGTGAAGCGTGACTGTGTGAAACACAGACATACAGTAAGAGAAAGTCACGGTGGTATGCCAACAATGCAAACACAAACAGAGATCATGTTACCAGAGCTGGGCTACAAAGAGCCTTCACATGTTATTTTTTTTTCTCCTTTTGGAAAATATTTTGAAAGACTAGACGTATAAAGTACATCAACCAAGAATGGTCACATTTTAAAAACAACTACGATTTTTTTAAATAGTTATCTAAAGAAAACAAAATACGTATTGTACCGTATGTTCTCACTGTGGGTTGACAGCAAGGATCAAGAATTACAAATACAGGCATTATAAGATACTTATGATAACTGGATGGTCAGAGATAAAACATATTGAGGCTCATTGGTGCATCTGACTGTGTACAAAAGAGAGAATATGGACAAAAATATTTTGGTGATGTGAAATATTTGGAGATGATCACAGCCACAGAATCAGCCACCCACAACAACAAAATCACAGAGTGTGAAGCAGAACAACTTAGTAACAAAGTATCAGCCTGCTCCAGCAACACCAAACCAGCTGTATCTAACATCAGCAGAGAGAAGAGGGACGCGCTCACCACCCTCAGCAAGGACAAGAGCATCATCCTCCTCCCAGCAGACATGAAGGTGCACAATGATGATGAACCAGAAAGACTATCACGAGACAGTTGTGACACTCCTTAGTGATTTAACCACTTGTTTTTATTTATTTATCTATTTTTATTTACCCTTTATTTATACAGCTAGTCTCACTGAGTCACGAGAACTCATTTTCAAGAGAGACCTGTTTTTGGGAGCAGATGGTGGGGGTTAAGGGCCTTGCTCAGGGGTCCAGAGTGGGGCGAATGAGGGTGGAGGCAGGTGTAACAGAATCACCGCTAACAGTACCATGCTGCTAATGGGACCATGTTGCTAAGAGAACTTCACTGCTAACAGGACCACTTTGCTAACATGGTGCTAATGGGATCATGTTGCTAAGAGAACCTCACTGCTAACAGAACCACTTTGCTAACAGTACCATGCTGCTAATGGGACCATTTTGCTAAGAGAACCACACTGCTAACAGAACCACTTTGCTAACAGTACCATGCTGCTAATGGGATCATGTAGCTAAGAGAACTTCACTGCTAACAGAACCACTTTGCTAACAGTGCCATGCTGCTAATGTTGCTAAGAGAACCTGACTCCCAACAGAACTCAGCTAATAGGACCATGCTGCTGTAGTAATATGTTTTTGCTATAATATTTTTCACTTTTGGCCCCTTGATTTTGTATTTTTGTTGCATGCTTTGGTATTTCTTGTTGTTTTTTTGTCAAGACGGTTCTTCACGTCCTGAGCCTTTCATTGCATTGTTAACCTTGTGTTGATCTGCATCTAAACCTTACTATAAATCTCAGATTAAAAAATAAAAATAAAAAAAATCTTTAAAAATCTGATTATTTTTTACGTTGCAGATAACAAAGGATGTTGGTCTGAACTCTTGGGTTGCTGAGCAAGACCTCTTGGGTTTTCGTCTTGCTCACGTTTTGTCACATGGTCTGTGAGTTCTGAAATTTCAGTCTGACACTGACGCTGCTCACATCTGATATCGTGAGTGGAACTTCAAATCTGCTTTGCCAAACTGCTCCCTGAAGTTTACCTTACACGACTTCTGCAGACAGTTTAACTGCTGTCATTTTAACAACAGTGTGCTGAGCCTCCTCTATGTTAAAAACTACTAAAGATTCCACAATAAAACTGTTTCTAAAAAAAAAACATCTAGTGTGAACTATGAGTTAACCATTTAGAGCTAAAGTAAAGTAAAATGGGACGTCTTGTTTTTTTATTTCTTCACAGCAGTTTGTTTAAAACAGCCTCATAAGTTACAAAAAATCAAATATTATTTTAAAGAAGTGGCTCAGATAAGTTAAAGTTGGGTTCTGTAGAAAAGTTAAGAACAATAAATATATTACCAGCTGTAAATATCTTTTCAAACAACCTCAGTTTGCATAGAAGTAGTTTAATTCTGACTGGATTGACTAGCTAACGGCTTGTTTGAGTGTGGCCAAAACCAAAGTTTTATCTTGAAATGATCTTCTGGGGTCAAAAAAAAAAAAAAAAAAAAAATACTCTTACTGTTATATTTACAATATCTATTACAAAAGAAAATAAAATAATACTCATAACTGAGAAAGAAGTAGTGTCAATACATCCTTATATAAAATGATTTTTAGTTTTTCTGTAGTTTAACCAAAGTTATTTAAAGTTGCGTGTCTTATTTTGGAGGTCAGAAGCTAAATCTCCTTTTATTACTTAATAAAAAAAACAGTGTTCAGTAAACATTTATACAAGCTAAAAGTAAATTTGCCTGGTTAAAGTGTAGCGTAATTTTTATTAAATGTGCCTTTGACTGATCTTTAATTCAATCAGAAACAAACTCCACACTGAGGTCATTCAAAGACCTATCTACAACAGGTAAGATATTAATGGTTTGCAATGTCTCCACTGAACCCACTGTAAAAACTTTCTATTTTATCCCTTTAATTCCGGGTCTCACCGATTTAGACCAGATGCGCTGAGTCAGCAGTGTTTTCCTATTTATAGATTCTTCCACAAACTTTGGTATTTAACTCGTTCGTAAATCAGCACTTTCAGTTCGGTGGAGAATATTTGATGCTATGACTTTTAGTTTTTGTACTTTTAGACTTATTTAACTTTAGTTACAAACTTTGTTCTCATGGAAATACACTAAGATCTACACTTTTCATTCAAAACATGTTATTTGGGGACTTCCTTTAGTGTAAGGCAGGCACCTATTATTATCCACCTGACTTCAGGTTTCTTAACTTTATTTACTTATTTACATCTCACTCTTCAGTCAACTGTAATACGGCCCGAAATGCAACTTGTACCCCGACAAATGTTATATCAAAATGACTGGCTCGGCGCTATGATGTGTGCTATTACTTTTATTGGCGTTTTGAGTTACCACGACGACGTAATTTGCAAACAAAGACAACTTTTTCCCCGTACAAAGCGCCTGACAGAACACTTTACTGCTGTGAGGTCACATGACTAAGAGTGGAGAGCTCCCTGAAGAAAACTTCACTGTTGCATTTGTTTGAAACTCACAGAAAGGAATCATCACATGCATCTCTAGAAACGATTAATGTTTGGAGCCATTTTAATTCAAGATGGCTGACACAGCTACCTCAACAAACACGAAATTGACTATAACTCATTGATTTTTTTTGCCATTTTGAGCTGAACTTAGGTATAGTGGTAGTTGAGAGCGAACCCCAACACACACTGTCAAATCAAAACTTTCAATTGGCAGCAGCGCAGTCCAGAGGTGGCTCCAGGGGGGAGCTAGGGGGGGCTATAGCTCCCCCTGGAAAAGTCACAGCACCCCTTAGCACCCCCAAGAAAATGTCAGATTATTTTCTTTTTTCATCTGAGTTAATATTCTTTAAGATGTGGTTGTTGTGATATTTTCCCAGTAAG
>JAVCKU010000065.1:5011676-5027076 GCA_032273985.1 Hypsolebias coamazonicus
TACTACTTACTACTTGTACCACTACTTCTACTTTGCGGTTTTTCACCTATCGCGGGTCTTCAGGGTACAGATCCCCTGCGATAAACAAGGGACTACTGTACCTCAGCTAATTTTACAGCTACTGAGCTAACATCGGTTGCAGTGGTAGTTGAGCATTGTACTCAAGCCATGCTTTGAACACAACACATTGTGACATTTTTGCTTAAAACTTTGGCTCAACTAATCAGCCTCATCAAACACAAAAAATGGCTCCTATGCTGTAATTATTTACAGACACCGAGTTAAATTTGGTACTAGCTGAGACTGACCCTCAACAAATACTTTGGCATATAATGAGGCACATAATGAGGCAAGTGACATCCATTCCTTCAGAAATAACAGATTGAATTTAATTTTGTATTAAAGTTACATTTTTTACTAATATATTTCTGTGCGTTAGAGACAGAGAGAAATAGAGAGAGAGAACTGAATGACCCTGCCCAGTTCAGGAGGAAGACACCATCCATCATCATTTAGAGCTTCACCAAGCATTTATTCTGGATTTATTAGGAAATACACCAGCTATTGTTTTAATTAAAGGGATTTATTTAGAGTTGACGTTTTTATCTGACTTCTCAGTGCATGTTTATCTGATGTGATTCATTTGTGTAAAAGAGGCTGAAAGTTTATTATTCTGCTTGTCATGTCCACTGGTTGAGACCATACGACTCATACTTTGGACCAGTCTGCACAGGCAGGTGGGACTTTTAATTCCCACATCTGGGCTCATTTGCAGCTAAGTAACATATTCCGAGAGCGACGTTGGATTAAAGATGTAATTCCTTCACTGTGCCTCTCCGCTGCGTGCATGAAAGAGGTGGGCTGTGTGGAGGCTGCAGGTTGGACTTAGAGGACGGGGGTCTTCGAGGTCATGACCCCTGTCAGAGCATAATTGGAGGAGGAGGCCCTGGAGGGTTCTGGACGAAGCCCGGTCTAAGCTCAATGTGATTGAGTTTGACAACGGGGCACAAACCTGAGGCGTGGTCTCTGCACAGGTCCTCAAGCAGGACAAAGATGTCTCCGTTCTGGAGACGCGACAAGAATTTGGGCTTCCTTGATCGATTCCGAGGGATTTCTGACACACGCATGAAAGTTTAAATTCAGGTTAATCTGATAACTAGTTGAGTTATCGCCGAAGAGGATGAAAGAGAGACGAGTGCATCAATCTTCAGAGGAGCGGATATTACTCCTCCTCTTTGAAAATGACTAAATGTGCCGGAGCTTTTTTTAGCCCTTTGCCCGGATGTTTACAGATAAGACCCCTGCCCTGAATGTCAGCAGCAGCCATCCTGGGGCCTGATTAGATTTGGGGAGGGTGATAAATGTGCCCGAGTCAGAGGGTGCCATGCCTCTGGGGCATTTCTTTCCTGGACCTCGAGCTGTCCTGGTGAATCAGCACTCTCCCCAGGGAATGAGGGGGTGAATTGGGGAAGTGTGCAGGGCGAGGCCAGGCTGGGCCGCTCACCCTGCCACAGGAGGTGCCTCGGGGGGGTGGGGGGATTGACGGAGGGGGCAGAGGGCTGGTGCCAGGGTCAGAGCCTCCCAACCACGAACTGGGACTTCTCCCAACCCCAGTTGTTCTTCTATCAATGCCTGCTTTTTTCCTCTTGTCAAGGCCATTCTGAAAACATGGGATCAGAGTGAAAATAAAGTATCTTTTGTGCTGAAGTTTACTGAGATAATTTAAAAAATCCCACGAGGAACAATGCTTACGCCCCATCAGCAGCCTCAGCCAGAGTTCATCCCTTTGATAATGCTCAGAAACATAAATGTCTGCATGTTAAAAAAAAAAAAAAAACACTTCAGTGTGTGTTTGCTGTGCTCCACAGGCAGGAGCATCCCAGGTGATTTTCACCAACCCTCTGGAGATTGTTAAGATCCGACTGCAGGTGGCTGGCGAGATCACCACGGGCCCCAGGGTCAGCGCCCTGAACGTTGTAAGAGACCTCGGCTTCCTCGGCCTATACAAGGTGGGTCAGCACCTCTGCAGCTCCATGACGTCTGCAGAATCCACCTTTGCTAACGTCGCACAAGGACAGAGGAAGGTCCAAAAATACAATAACATCCTTTTTTCTCCACTTTTACCTCTTTTTACATTAAAGTGATAGTTCTGATCTTTGAAGTTGGGTTTTGTGGAAGGTTATAAACAACAGAGCTCTTGGAATGACCTCAGTTTATAGAAACATTTTAGTTGTGATCAGAGTAACTGTGCTAAAGTTAGCCAAGCAGAGCTAAGACTAAAGCGGAATGCTTCCAACTTAAAGCAACTTCGCTCGTGAAGTTTTATTTAAAAAAAAAAAAATGTTTTCTTTAAAATGAACATTAAATTGTTGAAATTTTTCAGATTGAAGTTGTTTTAGGACGGCTTGTAGTCAAGACCACCTAACTTGAGACCAAGTTGAGACCAAGACCTCAAATTTTGGAGCTCAGTCTTTTCACAGGTTCTCTGTCTTACGCTATACTGTCACAATATAGTGACAGTTTTAACAGATATGTAAAAAACGTATGTAACGTTGATAAAACATATTTTTTATAAAAGTTACTGCAACTTTAAGTTTGCTTTTGAATACACGCTTCAGCTTTTATACATTTCCAAAGCTACTTAACAAATAAATCAGACATTCTGTGGTTTTTGCACAACAGTGTTCATGTCATGACCCACTGACACAAAACTTATGTTAAACTACTCTACTAGACCGAACAGACAAGGCACCCACATTTATTTCTTGTTTGAAAGCATTTTCTAATTTTACATAATTTATTTGTTCAAAAATCATGGTTTTCGCTCAATAACTAATTAGAAAATGCTTTAAAATGAGAAATAAATGATGGTGTCTTGTGTGTCAGGTCTATTAGAGTAGTTTAACATTAGTTTTGTGTTAGTGGGTCAAATGATGTAAAATATGTTAATTTTTGTTTCTGAAGAGTGTTTGGTTCAGTAATTTGTTGACGGCCCCTAAGCGAACCATTACATCTTGGAGGAAGGCAGCTCACTGAAATCAGACTGCCTGCTTCGGATCTAACGAGAAGAACACACAGAGCTCGAATGTCCAACGTCCAACACAAAACTAACTTCACCGTGGTAGAGAAACGAGGTTCCAGCATGGCACAAACATTTTAGAAACAATTTGAATTGAGTAAAAAAACTATTTATTAACTGATTAAGTCGTGTTTTAGACTGCTGATTATGCTTACAATGAGTCATGTTATCACTTTGAATGGGTACATTTTGCATCCAATAAAATGAAGGATGTTGACAAATAAACTGGACAGTATTCTGGCAATTTAGTGATATTTCCACAGTTGTGGCCTTGACTGGTCTGGAAATAAAATCCTGAGTCCTCAATGTCTGAGACAAGACCGAAACCAAATGTGGTTGAGTTCGAGACAAGACCAAGACCATCAAAAAGTGGTCTTGAGACCGTTCTCAAGACCTAGACCGGTCTCAAGTACTACAACACTAAAACATAGCTAGTGTCAGATAGTACTAGACCATATTTTTATGTAAATGTCTATAAAATCAGCTGAGTTTAAGCACTGTTGTTTGCTAATGTTGCTTAACTGTAATGGCTGTCTCGAATAGGACTGACTCCAAAAGTTTATGTACCGTGCACTAATGACCCGAAGATGTGCTTGTCTAGCACATTTTCTCCTCTTGGGTGTGTCATGTCTTCTTATGTAATCTTGCTTTTCTCTCTTTGTTTTTTTTGTTTTGTTTTGTACAATTTTTTGTGCTTTACCCTTTCTGCCATTTACGGTCCTGTCTTTAATATGTCCTTGCAACAGTACAGAGGGATGCTGAGTAGCTGTGCGACTTAACGGTACATAATACTTAAGAACAAAGAGTCTTTTCTTCGCTGCCATGCAGAGTCTTGTCTCTGGGCTCCCTCCACAGGCCTCCAGCACCTTCCACCAGCAGCAGAAGCACAGGGACCTACTGGGTGGAAATCTCTCGGCTGTTTGGCACACTGAGTGCTCTCTGTTCCCGGACACATGCCTGCACTGCTGCTCTGCTTGGCTCCTTTTGCATTCCAGGAGCCTCGGGCAGCTGAAAACCTGCAGTAGCAGCCTGCTGGCTGGCTGCTTGACTAACCGGCTTCTGAAGTAGGGAGTTGCATTTTTTTACCTTAAGTGAGCGAGTAATGACAACATATTGAAGTTAGCACCTGCACACTTTGATTTGAAGTGTCAGACTCAACATTGCTGTCAGCGTCTGACAATAAAATCACAGTTGCAGGTTAGGTTGACATCCAAACTTGGAAGTGTTGCTTTCATTGTTAAACTGCCTTCTGTGTCATTTCATTAATTTAAGGAACATAATGGCAGCACATCATAATTTCATTAAAAAAAAAAAAAATCCCCAGAAGCTCTAAAATATCGTGTAAAGGCAGTGAATGCTGCATAGATTCTTCAGCACAGACGTGAGCTAATGACTTTGTCCTTTCTCAGGCGTTCTTGCATGAAAGCAATTAAACTAACTGCTTGAGTTTTCACTTTTCAGAGATTTGGCTGGTCAATACTCTGTCCTCAGCCTTTCTTTTCTTCTCAGGAACTCAGTCGTTCAGTCATCTTAAGCAGTTAACCAACTCAGCAAGAGCACTTTTTTGTTTATGGTTCTCATACATTTTGTCCAGAACACATTCTAAGATGGCAAAGGTCTTTTTTATAATTCAAACCTAGGCTTCCTTTGTACTTTGTCCCCAACATGGACAAATGAGGAAGTACAGGTGGAATAAACGGCTGGCTCAGATCCCCTGCATGTGCTTCGACTAGCTGCTTTTTGGCAGAATTCAATACCCAAACTGTCCTGCCAAAACTGACTTGCGTCACTCTCTTCCCACCTGCGTGCACCACATGCAGGTACGTCTCTTTAATCTGCTATCGTGGACTAAAAAGATGGCTTGCAACGGGGGTTGCTGGATGTATACGTCTAATAAAAATGTTTGACTAAATTAATGATTGGTCTATATAAATGTATTTTAGTGCAACACCTTGAATTACATTTACTGACCTGAATGACCAAGGAAATAAGTCTTCAAACTACAATAAGAAGAATAAATAGCCACATACTGGATTCTCTAGGCGTCAAAAAGGAGTAACATCTGATTACCTGGTATTACATGGTTGTTTTTCTTTTAGACGTAGACAAGAGTATGAGACATTACAGTTGGTATCAAATTTTCTTTTGCAAATGAGACGTTTCACTCTTTCATCCAGCCTCAAGAGCATCACATGCAAAAATGAGCTTGTGTTTATGTATGTACTGTATATGTTGTCTTATCATCAATACCAACTGTAACAGAATCCAATCAATACCCATAACTCCAGAGTTTTTGACACAGGACTGACTGTTGAACATTTTCCTCTTTCATCCAAAAAGTAGGTTTTGGCAGTTTTTTTTTATTTATTTTTTTTAATAATTGGAAATGAGGCTTTTGTGGCATTGTTCTGGTTATGAGCTCCACTGCCTTTTGGAATGACAACGGCCCCGTCACCTTCTCTTGAGAATATTTCTGTTTGGCAATATTCAGCTTGCCTAAAATATGATCATTCAAATATATATCATTCATTTCAGTTATTGTTTATGAGACCAGTCTTAATGATTACCAAATATCAGATGCTATAACAGTTATAGGCTATTTGCAATGCACATCCCCAAATGGTCTTTTAGTAACATAAAGAGAAGAGTTTAAAATGTAGATAATAAAATAAAATGTTAAGACATTTGCATTAAAACAAATAACATCAAGAAAGTGTCAATTATGTCTTGACTACAAGTCTGTTCATCCTTAAAAACTGCTTCCGTCTTACTTTAAAATGAGCCAGATGCATTAATTATAACAGTAAAAAAAAAAGGTTTTGCTGACTCATGTTTTACCCCTCTCCCTTTACATCTTACCAACACATCAGAAACAGTATGTTTTATTGTTACGTCAACTACAACTTGAAGGGTTTAAGTTAATAGTTCTTGTGCCAAAGTGAGGATCAGGGATTAAAGTCTAGATGGAAGAAGACTGAACGATGCTGCCGCTGGTGGATGCAGTTTACAGGACGCAGAAGAGGGATAATGGACTCTGTTATTTTTACTTTTCTTGGTATTATCAAACTAACTGCCAAATAATAAAAAGCAGAAGTGGTCTTTTGTCATTCATTTCTGTAGCCATTTCACTCTTCCTTTTTCTACTGTGTTGCTTCTGGTTACGCAATCCTTGCTGAATGTTGACAGTAATCCGTGCTATCCTCCCCCCCACCCCCTTTCTCTATCCCTTCATCTCAATGTGGCCTGGACAGGTTAAGCCGTAGAGGACTCTCCCTGGTTGTGGAAGAGAAAAGATGTGCGATGGAATGGTAGCGTTTCCGCCGAGAGCCCTGTCCTCCTCTTCCTCCGCTGCCTCCTCTTTGGCCCACAGGCTGGCAGCTCCTGTGCTTCTCCTTTTTCTCCTCCTCCCTCATGGTCACACAGCAGGTAAGTCACTGAGGGACACACACTTTTCTCCTTGTCTGTGCTCCTAGATGACAAACACACACAGTAAACTGATGTTACATCTCTTGTGAATTCAGTGAGGTTTATTCTTTCATGCGTTTCAAGTCTGTTAGGTTAAATCTTTTACCCTTGGCTTGGTCAGGTTGTGCCTCTGAGCACCTGCTGAGATCTTAATCTTAGACTGGCTCCATTCACCGTCCTAATGTCACAACAGTTTTCTTTACTGCTGAGTAAAAAAGGACAGATTGTTGTAATAAGGTTTGGTTCAAACGTGACATTTATCATCCTTTGAGGCCTTTTAACACCATTAACCAACGATTATTGACCCAAAACATCCCACAGATCAGGTTTTGTACTTGAGCAGTGGAACTTGAATTGAACCATTTCATTAGAAGCATTACATTTTATTTTTTTTATTTATTTGGGGGAATTTTAATTTATGAAAAATGGAGTAAGTCTTCCTCATAAATGCATCATTTTTTTTATTATGAAGCTTCTCTAGACATCCACGTGCACTCTCCACTCAATAGCCAGCTTGTGAATTGTGCCAGATGTCCTTCCTCAGAAGAGCAATCTGTGTGAATCTGCATATAGAGTTGGATTTACAGCTCTGAAATACTGTTGAGCCTTAATTGTTTTGTCTTTTTTTATTTATATAAATTATTAGATGGATATAGTTGTGAGAAACCGCAACAGTTGGACATTTAAAATAAGAGATGAGCTTGTGAGCATGGTAGGTTTGAGGGAGGCAACTGATCCGAAGTGCATCATCTCTGTCCGTCTTATGTAACATGCATGATTCATGTGGAGGCCGAACGACCGATATCCTGCTTACGTTGTACGTTCAAATTCTCCCTTGATCCTGAGTGACATCAAAAATGTGTCCTCAAATCCCTGAACCACGTGGTGTTTTCTGTACGGAAGTGTGTTTGAGTCCAAAGGTTGTTTTTATGTCTTGTGTATGTAGTTCTCATTCATTTAGGCTCGTTTGATCAGAGACTACACATGAAACAATTTAACGGTTGGTTTATAAATGGGACTTCTACACAATGACTAATTTGCTTATTTAAAGCCCAATTTTTTTGTTAGGCTTAAAAATAATAAAATTTGTAAAGCTACTAATGCAAAAAAGCAAAACTTCTAAAACCAACAGGAAGGCTAACAATAGAGATAGATTTTAGTATGCAAAATGAGAGATGGCAATTTTAATCGACTAATATTTGTCACTGCCTGCCTGTGCCTATTTTTTCAGTTACCAAGTAGGAAAATGATGCAGCTGCTACAACCTGCTTAATGTAGTGCACAATTTAATTTTATTTTGTTTGTGGGAATTCTCTTAAAAATGGTTTTTACACGTACAAGTTCTTCTAAGAGTTGTTAAATATACATTTATTTCAGGTAAGCAGTTATTGTTAATTTTTTTTCAATGAAAAATACATAATGGCTCAAAACATAGTGTTTTATATCAGCCATTGGCTGCCCTGATAAGTATCAGCCATTGAATAATACAAATCAGCCTGTGTATAAAATATTCTTATTTGCAATAAGTACTGGTAAGCATAAAGCTTTTTTTTTTTTTTTCCATTCAACCTTTATTTAGGCAGGTTAATCTCATTGAGCCTCAAGGACTCATTTACAAGAGAGACCTGGATAAAAACTAAGGATGATGACAACAGCAACAATACAGCAATCGATTTTCCTTGGACAATCAACAATAGACAATCATAAGAGAGAAATACAGATTTTTTTTTTCATGTGCATATTCGTTCAAATGCCAACACAAGAGACTAGACTGCAACACAGCTGCTATTTTTGGAGAAGAGATAAAAGACAATAGCAAAACTATTTTATCAGTTTGGTTTATTTAGCAGAGAAAGAAAATGCCTAGATGCCCCTGTTATGTTGGGTTAATGTTTTTACTGGAAAGATTAATACCTTTTGTATATCGGTTAGGAAGCAGCTTCCAAATATAACTGGGTTTTTTTGTTTTTCTTTTTTTTTCTTTTAACAAACCATCCTGTTCAGCAACAAACTACTAAACACACAATGGGTTTTGTGTCTCCAAAGGAAAAGATTATCTGTTAGCAGGATTTTCAGAGTAGTTCATGTTTTTCTGAACATATCTGACGTCTCAGTTGTGTTGTCTGCTTAGTGTTCAGTTCCTAATATGGTGTCAATTCTTCACAGCATGTGGTATGTTTCTGAGGAAATAGGCCCAGACAATGAGTCAGAACTGGAAGGGAAAGGTGGGGAGGACTCATAGCACCACCACAGGATCTGATCCCACAGCATGCTGTCTTTTCTAACTGTGTTCCATCTGTGGAGGCAAAAAGCAAAAAAGGTTCAAATCACTGCTCTGTATCCAATTAAACTAATAAATGTTGCCCTCAAAACCCCATTGATCTGTGAAGTTTAGCTAAAGCTGCACATGAAAGTGTGAGTAAGGAACAGACATTTCCCACAAAAAAGCCTGCTGTGTTCTTTGGGTGGTGGTCACGTTAATGTATGGTCATGTGTGAGAACAGGATATGGGATGGGGAGAAAAGGGTAGCAGGATTTAAAACTAAAAATGGCAGAGGGAACAGACACAGCAGAGGCTGCCTATTCTTTGTGATTTACTTGTTTTTGACAGTGATTGTTGTGAAAGTTGACAGACTTTTTCTTTTCCACACTGAGGGCGATTGCACAAACAGATTCTTTTGTTGAAATATAAATCAACGTGTAGGACCATCTGAAGGACAAAGTTTTTGTCTCTTGGAAGATGATGTCATGAACAAAACTTGACAGCTCTTTTTTGTCTGTAATAACAGAGTTGGTGGCTAGCAGAGCGTCACTGCTCTGACCACAGAGGAAAATATCTGAGCGAGCCATGCCTTACATTTGGCATCTGCTATGGTTTTTTTTTTTTCTGACCCAACACAACCGTGTGCAAATATTAAGAAAGTATAGTGTGCAAATTTGACTGCGCACTGCTGGTTTTCAGCCATAGTAAAGTTAAGGTTGGGTTTACGATCTGTGCAAGCTGCAGGAGAGGGAACAATGGCTCCTGTGCAGCTCCCAGTTCAGAATAGGTCCCTGAAGTCCTGTTAGCAAGGCGCTTTACATGTGGGCCGAAGTAAAGCGACACATTGACTTTGTGCTTTTTGCTGAAATTGGAGAACAAAAAGTGCGTTGGAGCATATTGGAGGCCACAACAAGATACAGCTGCACTAGATCAGCAGTGTATTGAGTGTATTGTACAGGATGAAGCCCCTCTTTTCTATAACGTCTCTGTTCTACTTTTTCTTCTCTCTCTCTCTCAAAGGCCTAAGCCATTAGCCTGGCGATACTGGAGGCCATTAGGAGTAGTATGGTCAAATTCATCAGCCTTGTGCTTTCATTACCTGTGTGTTTATCACCTGAACAATCAATCCCTACTCTCACCCAATGTCATTTAACAGCTTTCCCAACAAATCAAGCCCTAAAGAGAAGCTTTAAATGGGCCACCAGACAAAGAAAAACATGCTGCAGTGCAGACAAGTGACTCAAAAACATTTCATTCACTTTGAAGTGTTGTCCAGATTGTTCTAGACCAGAGAAGATCACATATGGTCAGAATTATTGTGGCCATGACTTAGCATACCCACCCACACTAAGCTTTTTTTTTTTTTACTACAAAGTACTGTATGTGATTTGTAACTCCTTTTTGATTTTTGTCATTTTAGGAGACTGATTGTGTATCGTCGTATTTTGTACACATTGTTTTAATTGTACTCTTGCCGATATGTGAGCCCTTTGCAGAAGACACCTGCTGTATAGTAAAGGTTAATGAATGTCAGATCAGGAAGTCATGGCAGGAGACACACAGCTGTAAAATGAGAGATCCGAAATGAACCGATGGACAAATCTACCTTTGTGTTATAGCACATACTCTTCAAGCTTATTCAGTACAGTAGATGTAATGTCCAAATAGTTGCTATTTTATTCCCAAAAGGGGGAATTGGGTAGAATGTCACTTTGTGTTGTTCAAAGCTTTGGTTCGAGGCCCTTTCCTCTGAAACTGAGAATTATTTTGAAGCACCATAAGACATGGGGAGCAGAGAGACAAGTTTTAGATTGTTTTCAGTGAAATGTGTGTGTGGTTGTCTGAAGCAGCAGGCAGTCATAATGATTTCCAAAGGGCCTCATCGAAGGGACCAGCCCACTGAGTAGAGGACACCTCAGAATAATGAGCTGCTAAATATATCCCCAGCCTCTTGTCTTTTGTTGCATTTCTCTCACTCATTTCCTTTTTTTAGTAATCTTATTAGCAAATGTAGTAGGTTTTAACTATCTATGTGTTTATTATTTTTGTCTTTTTCTGTCTCTGTATGCCCTTTAGTTAGATTTGCATTACCGTTAAGTTTTGTCCTTGAATATCTTACCTGGGTACGGCTACCGTATTTTCCGCTGTAAACCTTGCACCGCCCTATAAGTCGCATCACTCCAAATGTATCTAATAAAGTGGAAAAATCCATAAATGGTCACTTCGCCGTATAAGTCGCATTTGTTATGCGTCACCACTGACACGTCGCTCTTGTTACGCGTCACCGCTGACAACCCGTAAATGTGGGCCAAACTCGGAAATGTGGGCCGGTGTTGTGCCAATGCCAAATGACGGGAGCGTACACAGGAGGACTTTAACAAGAATTTAACAAGATTAACACTTAAAAACAATTGTTTGCTCGAAATTATAGTAAAGTTGTGTCACAGTCTTAACTTTTCCTTTACGTGGAAACATGAACGCACAGAGGGCGACTCGCTGTCCATTTCTTCGAAATTTAGCAAGATAACTACCTAAAAACAAATTTGTTTGCTCGACTTTATAGCAAAGGTGTGTCTCAGTTGAACTTTTACTTAGTAAATGTACTTCACTGGTCAAATTAGTTGCATTTCGCCAGGGCAGTAGGGCTGGACAATAATTTGATATATGTCGCAATATACTTTTATTCAGTTACGGCAATATTGAGTTTTAAGCACATTTTTGATATTTCGATATGATTACAGCGTTTCACTGAGGCATTTTTTTTTTCTGTTCGGGTTGAAGCGTCCACTCCAGTTTCAACCTGAACAGAAAAGGCTGTGACAACTACGTAAGTGCGTGTTGACGTAGATGTTGCGCAGCGCTCGAGTCCAGAAGGCATTAGCGGTAGCAGGCTAAGCTAATCTCCAATGCACGTTAAGTTTTTGCTTCAAAATGAGTGCCCATGACCGTCAGAATGTGACTGAACAAGCAAAGACAAAGCAGATGACAGTTGATAAGATAGGAAAGACTAATTTGGCGGTGTGGACGTAGTTCGGCTATCTAAGATCCCATAAAGTGCAGGTTTCAGTCAGTGTGCTACAAAATGCGACGGAGAGTCGTTCCAACTAGCGGTGAGAGCACATTAATTTGTTCCATCTGAAGAGTTTCCACTTGATAGAATATGATGACTCAGAAGATGAAGTACAAGAAAGTTTGAGCCAACGTGTCCCTAAAACAACACCCCCAGCTGTATCAAAAGAGAAACATCTGCGTTTCCTGCATATGTTAGGTTATGTTGTTGTTTAAAATTAAAACTATTAATGTTGACAAAGTTGAGAGTTCTATGTATATTTGATGGTGATTTCAAATTTCTTTGAAGGCTAATACAACTAAAAGGTGAACATTAATTTATTTGTACAGTTTGTACAGTTTTTCTGAGGCTTTTATGTTGTTGATATCTATCGAATTATAGCATTATCGACTGAAATTAAGAAATATATTTTGATAAATTTGTGGCCGTATCGTCCAGCTCTACGGGGCGGTGCAGCGAAATGAAGCTGATTTGACAGTTGTTCCAGGCAGACAATGGTGGCAGGCTATGGCAAGCCGATTGTGTCATTAATAGCCACTTTTATCTATTACATGATACAACGGCATGCCATACTGCTCGACTGCCATCTAGCGGCTGAAAATGGTAATGTTCAATATTTTCAGTCAGTGAATGGAAACTGTCATATCTCAGCCAAAAAATTTTTTATAAATATGGGGAAAAATCCATAAATACGTCGCTTCGGCCTATAAGTGGTGCAAAAAATACGGTACATCCAAGTTTCTTCTTTTGTTCTGTCTTCTTCTGTCGTGTAGCTTTCCTCTCTCGTCTCACCTCCTCTTAATGTGTGCTTGTCAGACCTACTGAAACTGTGTGGGCTGTTTTTCTTTTTTTCGTCACCCAGTCAGCAGCAGCATCCTCTTCAAACAAGCTTGTTGGCTTGCACAGAAAGCACAAAGCATCCTACACACTCGCTGAATTTGTCTGTAGGTGAGACATCCAAGATGTGCCAGACC
Source organism: Hypsolebias coamazonicus (assembly GCA_032273985.1). NCBI lineage: Eukaryota > Metazoa > Chordata > Actinopteri > Cyprinodontiformes > Rivulidae > Hypsolebias > Hypsolebias coamazonicus. Next base: position 5,024,528 of record JAVCKU010000065.1, read on the forward strand.
TGTGAGCAACCTAGATCAGAGCTCACGATGCCGCTGCGGCGCAGATGGGTTTTCTGCACAAAGAAAACGGGAAACTAGAAAATCTTAGAAGCTACAAGCTTCAATCGTCATGTTTTACCTGCTGCATGTGTTGGTGTGTGATAGAATTTGAGTAAAACCTTTTATTTTCTTGCTTAGTTGGTTATTTATCTTCGATTTACCGTTTCATTTCTTTTGGTTTGAAGCAGCAGCATTTCAAAGTACAGTAGTTAACACATTATTACAGAAGCATCCGTTTGCACAGAAATGTGTGATTTAGTCAATTTAGCAAAACAGCAGAGCGGCAACTATCAACACCAGACCGAATATCAACTCCGCTCAGTTATCTCCTGCTGCAGTGCAGAGTCCATAGCTGTTCGGGCATGCCCGGCTGTGGTTACAGTGAAAATTGCACAATAATTTGCTGCTCCACTCCACATCTTGCCTGTTAATTCAGCTTTATCGGCAACTTTCGTTAAATTCATTGCACCAGATTTTATTTTATTATTTTATTAATAACATCTCAAACGTGCATATTGAATACACAAACAGGAAATCACATCAATGATAAAATGTACAGCAAGACAAATTTAGTACAAACCTGCTGATACTCGGCTGAAGAGCAGGGCTGGGCTGTGCACGTGCTGTCCTGCCTCAAATATGCTGCTTGTTGTTTTGGGTGGAGGTGGTGTACAGCCGTTTGTCTTTAACTCTGCATTTCATATATAATGGCTTCTTGATGCTCTTAGTTTTTAGACTGTCTCTTCTTCACTATTATTATTAGGTAGGAGAGAGGGGCTGAGACACTCCACAGTTTATGGTTCCCATCAATCTCCTTTCAGAGAGAGGTCAGACAATAGACGGGAAGTTGAGTCCTCTCAAAGTGTAGCCTCACGGCCGCTACACCGTTCTCCTTCTCGGTTTTCATTATGAACACGTGCCTTGGTTTAATTTTTACTAACTGGATGCGAACGTTCACTGTTTGTGGTCTGCATACGTGTGTTTCCAGGTTTTTTTTTTTGTTTGTTTTGTTCATACTCCATTCAGTTCCTAGAAATTTTAAAGTGTTTTAAGAGACATGTTGAAACATCTGGTGGCTTTGCTTCTCCTTGGAGCCCTCTGTCTTTATTGCCTCATGTGTAAACAACAGTCTGGAACAAACCAGCAACCAAGCACTGTTGGTCTTTCTACCTCAGTATTTATTTGGGAATATATCTTATCGTTTTATTGAAAGTGAGCATGTTTGTCTTAAATTATTGCTTTACTCATATATTTGTGTAGTTCATATTAAATTAAACTTTAGGTTTATATCACTTTAAAATAAGACAAAGTTAATCTTAAGCCAAAATGTTTGTTGTTTTTTGTGTAATCTGAGAAGTTAGAGCAGCTTTTAGGATTTCTAAAGTTTCAGCTACAAAATATTTCAAATCCTTCATTAGACAAATAACCCATAAAGCTTTTAGGACTGTCATCTGATTGTCTAATGCAGGGGTCTGCAAACTGCGGCTCTGGAGCCACATGCTGCTCTTTGGTCCCTCTGCAGCGGCTCTTTGACCAAAACTAACATAAAACTGAATTTTAATGGTTGTTATACAAACAACAACAAAAAAACTACTACTGATAAGTGTTTTCATTACTTTTGCAAATACTCACTTCAACTTTTTGCTTTATTTCTAGACTTACCAGTAATTATTTTTTCCACAATTAAAAAAAATACATAGAGGTCTGCTGTTCCTACTTTTTTTAATTTTTATTTATTCTTTTTACTATGTCCCCCCCATTTTTTTTTTTTACAAGAATCTGGTCTTTTCGTTTGTCGTAAATTGTAAAAATATCAATAAATGTTAAAAATCATTAGATATTTTTAGCTTTATAATGTCACTCCTACTGGCCATAAAAGTCTCCTCCAACAAACCTGAAGTGGCCCACGGGCCATCAGTTGATATTCACAGTTGTAGCAGGTTGTTGCGGCTCTGGACACATTTAATTTAGTGAATGAAAGTGTAAAAATGGCTCTTTTGATCATAAAGCTTGCAGACCCCTGGTCTAATCCTTTAGCTCAGAAGGTTTCTTACAGGACTATCAAATTTTATTTGGGTTAGGTATTTGTGTTACATTAGTTCAACCACTGCTAACCAGCTGGGACTTTAAAACTAAAAGATTTTTTAAGTGTATTTCATTCAAAAAATGTTCAACCGTATATTTGCTTTTCAAACAGGGTAATAAATAACATAAACGTTAAACTTTTTTTATTTTTATTTTTTAAACAATCAAATCACTTTAAGCCTTTCAGCATAGCAGGCTGTTTCTCTTAAAGACACAGATAGGTCTGGTACCATTTGTTCACCCTCATGGTTTCTCACTTGAGCAGTTGGTCTATCAGAGTGTGGTTGGACGTGATTATAGTGATGATAGACACTGAGTCCCAACGACTGCACTGTTGAAAAGAAGTTTCAAGCCAGACTCAAACTATCTCTACTGCCCATTCTTTGCTTTTTGAAAGGAACATGTTACTATATACAGTATATATA
>JAVCKU010000065.1:5078239-5096873 GCA_032273985.1 Hypsolebias coamazonicus
TAAATTTACACTGTTATATAAGCTGCACACAGACTACTTTTCATTGTGTCAAAGTGTCATTTTGTCAGTGTTGTCCCTTGAAAAGATATACTTAAATATCTGCAGGAATGTGAGGGGTGTACTCACCTTTGCGATACACTGTATATGTGGACAAAACCTTCCTAACTCGGTTCCTACACCAACTAAACATCCACCAGGTTCTACTAACTTAAATGGACTGAGCTAAAATAACATATCTTCCTGAAACTCCTCCCTCTTCTTTGGAATCTCAACTGAACCCCTTCATGTTGACATCATTGCTCATCATGAACAATGCAGCAGAAACAGACTCAGACATTTTCTTTCACTTTCTGAAGTCTGCTGGAAGATTAAACATTAATGTATCCCTGAAACTTTAACACACAAACTGTTATCCATGATTTAGTTGTTGAGCAGAGAAACATGAATCTGTTTAGTGCAAGAGAGGTGATGGTGTGTGTGTGTGTCCCTCCTGTTTATCTGGCTGGCCTTTCTCTGGCTGACCTTGTTCCTTTTTCCTGTGACATCAGCAGATCCGCCATTTCTCTTGTTCTTTCGGAAACCAGGATTGTGTAAGTCACAGATTATGTGTGTGTGTTTGTGTGTGTAGGCTGCTTGTGGTCTTGCTAATGTCCGGCACACGTTCGTGATTGTGCGCGCACAGCATCTGTTACAAAATGTCAAAAATAGTAGCTTCTCATCAGTTGTCTGTATTATGTATAAGTTTGTCTGAAACATCATGCGGTTTTGTTTGAATCCCACATCCTGGATTCTGAAGAACTGCCTTGACTTCCTCGTTGTGTGATTTTCATCTGGGTTAGAAAAACACAGCTGGCTCAATACACTTAGTTTGTTAATGTAAATGAAAAAAGAAAAACGCTCTGCCTGATTTTTACTGCGTAACTTTATTTTTCTAACATACTTACCAAGTCTAAGTTTAAGTTTATGTTAGCATTTGATCTGAACACAACAAAGCATGACGTTACATGACTAACGTGGTAACTTGCATGTTGTGAAAGTAATAAACATGTCAACAATCTCACACATTTATCTGGCCAAGATTGTGCAGTGATAGGAAATATATGGTGAATAAAGGACAAAATTTCACATCTGATTCTGATGATTGTGCATTCATATTTAAGATTATAACATTTCTAATAGTCATGCTTTTGCTGTCCCACTGTTTTACATACATTCTTCTTCATATTACTTTTAGGGCATTAACTTAGACATTTGTAGAAAAAAGTTAAATATTGGATTCATGTTTGTACTTGCTGTACATGTAAAAACTGTGTAAAGGCCAAGCAGCTTCTTTTTACCCACCTGTTATGAAGTGTTGGTAATTGTTGGCAGTACTCTTTACCAAGTGTTGTATTCTTTTTTTTGCTCCTGTAAACTGATACTGTGGTGAGAAATCAAGAATGAGTGACCATAGTCTTTGCCTTCTCTAGCCCAGCCCTCTAGTCTTTCTCAGTCAGCAGTGTGTAGGGTGAAGTTGATACAATGAGAAAATTGTTTGGCAGCAAAAGGCCGAGTTTGTCTGCGTGTAGATCCGTGCTGATCTGTGTGAGGTCACAGAGACAGAAAGACAAAATGAAGAATGAGAGCAGGACGGCAGTCCTACAGGAACCTGGTGTCAGAGATGCAAGGTTGCCAGCAACTCTGGAAATCAGAGAAAACCTGGAAAATGACTTTCACATTTTCCAGACGGAAAACTCTTGGAATTTGAACACTGATCTGTTGATTAAATGAGGATCTTTCTGAGATTTTAATATGTACATGTATTAATGCTAGTATAAGTATTATAGTAACAATGAGTTCACTGTTCTGCTTCTATGATGTAGATAATATATGTATCCTTACCAGAGCTGGCCCGTGGCATAGACAGTATAGGCAAATGCTAAGGGTGCCGTCCATCCAGTGGGCACGACAAATGGAGATAGAAAAAGTGTAAGGTCGGCTCTCTGCAGCCCTTGAGCACCAAAACACTTTTGGAGGGAGCCGGACCTTTGGATGGCCAGATCAAGTCCAAATCTGGGTGGGGGAAGTCCCTGTGGGCTCCAGAGAGAACGCTGGACCTCGGGGCGGCACCACCCCGCTCGGGAGTCCTCGTGGGCCAGCGAGCGGCACTCAGATTGACCAGTGAGTCTGGAGGTCTGGTTCTGGTCTGGTTCCCATTCCATGTGGCTCTCTGCATCCGCTGGGTGCCCAAGTCATTATAAACAAACTTTTTCAGATTGGATTAAAACTTTCCCTCCATTTCAGCAGAAGGCAACGGCTGGAAGCAGCGTTGGGGCTTCTGGGAAATGTAGTCCTTTTGAGTGGCGGTACAGTGTAGGCTTATTGGTAAACTACAAAATGGCGGTGCATGTCCGAACTGTTAGTTTTCGCTAACTTTTTACTGTATCCCGCACTGTCACAATCACGTGAGTAATAGTTGACAGTCGTGTAGAATCTTATTTTGAAAAACCGTGAAAGAGCGAGTCCGCAGAAGTTGAACCGTGAAGTAGCGAGGGACTACTGTAACATGTCGACCACTAAATTTAGTGACGTTCTTTTCATCAAGAGCCAAACTCAGTGCCTTAACTCTTCTCCCCGATGTTTTATTTTAATTTTAAACATGTACATGCATCCTTTTAATGGTTGTCGGCTCATGTTGTTTTTGTTGTTCAGTCCGTGCTCTGGAGAAAGTGAAGGGCTCTGTGCAGCTTCAGACCAGCTACTCGTCGTCTGACAGCAGCCTGTACACCAACCCCAAAGGCAGCGCCGTGTCTGCGTTCGACGGCGGCTCCGACTCCAGCTCCGAGTCCGAGACGGAGGAACCTCCCACCAGGAAGAAGCTGCGCATGGAGGCCAGTTAAGAGCTGATCAGCCCAAATCTGGCTGTGGGTCGGTGGCGCACAAGGAAGGGCGAGAGGGATTCATCGTCCAAAGCTCTCAAAACGACCTTCACCCCCCCCTCGTGCCACAACGCACCCCCCCATAGTCTCCCTCGCCCTTTTCTTTCCATCTCCTGCTGGGCTCGTACCGGAGGCTCGTGTGCCATGAAATCTCACACCGCCGCCACAATCGTTTCGACTCCTCCATCAGCGGAGGAGAGGAAGCAAGCAGGGAGGAAGACGACCGCTTCGGTCCATCCAGAGAGCTTCAGGTTTCCCCAGATTCCCCCATCCCTCCTTTTCTTTTAGTTTGTTTCTCCATCATCTGTGCCCCAACTCGTTCTCTCTCTTAGCAACAACTACAATCCAAAACTCAAAAAGAGGCAGCTTGGTTACTTAAAAGACTTGATGCTTTTTTGTACCCGCAGTTAAGCCCCTCCTCCTCCTCAGGTTGATGTTTGGGCAGGAGGAAGAGCCAGGTGTACTCTTCCAAGCACTGCTTTATTAACTATTTTTGTTATTGTAAAAAAAAAAAAAAAACTGTTAAGAATTTACACACACACCTAGATAAATTGTCCTGGAAAAGAAATGTACCTTTTTAAAATGTAAAAAGTAAATCTCAGTAGTTTACTTTTCTTTTTTCCACTGACGAATGTGAAGATGCATTGAGCAAATGTTTGTGACTCCCACCTCAGGCCCACTGGATCGCAGATGGTATCTGCCCGACACATTTAACACAAGATTCTATATAAATGGGAAAAAAAAAGTCATTTTTGTTGAAATTGATGTTTTGAAGGAGAATATTCCTGAACTTGTATTGTATTTTGTCCTTTAGCTTGAAGTAGTGAATGACTTTTTAGGAGGCTGAATACTTTAGGCATCTCATTTTTATATATTATACAAGGCATTGATTGGATGTTTTTTCCAAGATTATAAAAATATGTTTTGCATTTTGTAGTATTAACACAAGTCATGGAGAATAATGCCAGGTTGTCACATGTAGGTTTATATTATTTTTTTTGAATGTCCAGCAGTAGCTCCTGGCGTTTGAAGGCATAATGAGTCCCTGTCCATGTGTTGTGCTTTACACAGTAAAAATCAATGTTGCTGAATCTCCCCCCATGAGAGAGAGAAAAAAAAAAAGATGCATTTTGGCGTCTCTAGGAAATGTGTGTGTATATATATTGTTTTCATTTTATTTCCAGTTAGGAGGATATAATTAGTGTGGTAGGTCTTTGTCTGATTCCATTCCATGGAAATTACAAGTATGTTGTACATACTGCCAACAATTGTCTTGCAAGTTGAGGCCTACCTTTACTGAGACTATAAAATAAACTATTTTATCCTTTAAGAGGCTACTCGTGGTGACTGAGCTCTTAGACAAGAGTGAAAACGCAACTATACGGTGGAAAAAATGAAAAAGCAAAGATTTATTTTGGGGTCAACGCCACGTTTGCTTCAACTTATCCAGTTTTGCAGATATTAAGCTGAAAGTTGGTGTGGTAGTAGCTGATAGTCCTGCACAACACATACTGCGATCGCGAACACCTTATGAGATCTTGCAAGAGTTAAAACACAAAACAGCTCAAATTGATCACTCGTCCCAATGAAAGAAGCTTTGTATGGTTCTGGTTCAGCAAGCAGGTAGAATTACTGGACTTTTTAAACCGACCCAAACTAAAATGTTGACAACGCAAGTTCGTTTCTAAAAATGTCTAGAAGTTTTTGGGATTTGAATGATTTGATGTTTTTGGTTTTACGTACACATTTAGGAAAATCAGGTTCATGTCTTTCATCTCTGCTCGGAGTAAAATCAAGTTCTTTTGTCTGGTTCTAAAATTGTTGGGATTTGGACTTTTTTTTAAAAAATTTTATTTTATAAGTGGAAAATTAAATCTGGAGCCAGTTCCAAATGTGTTAATATTCTGTTCAGTTTAGTTTATGTAGTTCCAATTCACAAAACAATCATCTTCCTGAGGGCCCACAGATTCAGAGACAAAAAAAGCGGAATGATCCAAAACGAATCGCCATAAAAGCCCTGACCTGAACATTTTATTAAAGACCCACAGAGAAATATCCATTCTGGACAGCTGCAGGTAAAAACACTAAGAGCGTTGAGGAACATTTGTGGGTTTCAGGCTGTTAATGATAAAAAGAATCGTGTCAATAAAAAAAAATAAAAAATGGAATGTAAAACGTAGCCTTTTGTTTGCAACAAACCAAAGAAACAAATTCAGCTTCTGTTATTAAATGTTCCAGCATCGACCAGTGGTTTAATTTTAGCTGTGTGCTAATGTTGCTGCTTGCCTTTAGCTGCATGCTAACGCCGAGAGGAAAACTTGAACCTTGTAAACAGGTGGGGGAAGTTTGCATCCTCAGAGCTGTAGATCGATGCAACAGATTTTTTTCCCCGAGGAAATCCTGAAATTCCAGATCTTCCAGTAACAGAACGCTCCGAACTTGCAGCGTAGGTGGAGGTGAAGAATTTAATGGAAGTGATGGAAGCAACGCTTGAACATTGAGCTACAGTACACGTCATTCCTAATTACATGCATAAAGCAAAATCATAAAATATCAATTTAAGGTCGGTTCCTAAATGGAAAAACATTTCTGCTAAACTCTACAACTTTTCAGTTTAGTGTCAAAATTTTTTTATTGTTTCTGTTAAAACAGATTGGATTTTTTTTTTTTTTTTTAACATAATTGTTTTGGCCTAAAATTCAGAATGTATCTTTTTAACGGTTCGCTACTCATTTGTGGATTTTATTCTGCCAAAGGCAATTACTATAATAAAGAAATCATAAAAAAAATAAGTTGCAACTCCAAATTAATTGACTACAAATTAAGTTTCTATACCATCAGATTCAGAAACTTGACGTTTGATTTTGGAATCTTTATTGAGCCTCTTTAAGGACCGATTTACTAAAACGACGCTCCGGCTTTAATTTAGTACTCAAACACATGACATCACCATTATGGGAACTGTGGTATAAAGTTTTATTAACTCATATTGAAACCGTACAAAGTAACACTTTCATTTTAGAAGATCAGAACAGTAAGCAACGCAAGCAAGAACTTAAAGCTGTCCAGACAAAACTGTTCACTTCTACTTGGGTAAAACTGCAGCCTGAGGGTCCATCATTCCGCTTTTAATAGTCCACATCAGGTCCGACTGGACTGGAGTCCAGTCCTCAGAGTTAGAAGGTTCACGCTCAGAGCACCGGCCCTGCTGAGGTGGAACTAGGACTGAGGCTCGGCCGGTCCAGAGGCAGCGGCCGGCTCTGAAGGTTTGGCATCAGCTGAGGTTCCCGGCTGTTGGGTGAGGTCAGGAACGGGCAATCGCAGGAAGTGCTGCAGGGCCTGCGCCACCTTCTCTGGACAAATGTTGTAAACCGGGTGAGTTGGAGCCTAAAACGCACAACACGATGACGATCAGTCCTTTTTGAGCTGAACAGCAGCTGCCTGTGGTTTCACTACAATTTATCCTTCACTCTGCACAGTTTTACTTTAAAGTTATATAATATGGACACGTCTTGACCAAAACGTCTGTATTGTAAAGCTCCACCTTTGGGATCCTCTGCTGTTTTAATCTAGCAGCTGATATGAATGGAGGCAGCAGGAAGTTTCAGTTACACAACAGGAAACTGGAAAATCAAAACAAGCAGTGACGCCACTCGCTCGTTCACCTGCCGCCACAAACCATCCATCGCTTCCTTTGACTTCTCCACCCAACGCCAAGTCTCTGTTACTGCTTCACTTTTATCAAATCACCTCAACTAAACCTGATAACTGCTAATTTGCAAAAAGAGCTTTTTCAAAAATACACGCAAAACAGAACATCTTTAATTTTATCAGAAAACTTTGCTCACCTGCAAACACCAATGCTGCAGACTCAACCCAGACTGACTTGACCATGTTTGAATTAAAATAAACCACAAAAGAGCTGATTTATTGCTGATGTATTTTTCAGCCTGTGTGGTCAACACAGTTTGGGATTAAAATATGTCCTAATAATCCTACAGAAGCCTGCATGTCTGCTGTTTTCAGACAAGCAAAGCCCAGAGTTCAGTTGGCTGAAGCATCGAACCTCCTGGGTGCAGAACCCGGACTGAAAGTCCTGCAGACCTGCACAGATGTGGTCGTTCTGTACCGTAATTTTGGGACTATAAGGCGCACTTAAAATCCTTTTATTTTTTCTTCAAAAATCAAAAGTGAGCTATAATCCGGTGTGCCTTATAGTCCAAAAAATATGGTAATTTTACCTGCTTGTTGTGTTTCAGGGCAGAGGCCCTCTGTTTGTTGTAATTTAACATTTTTAAAAGGTTTTATTGCTTCTTTTTTACACCTGTAGTTCACTTTTATTTTTGTTTTTCCATCTACTGTAACTTAGTTGCACTATTTAGTTTCTCTTTGTACAACTTTACACACGTCGGCTGCTTTCTGACTCGTTTCACGTCTCGTCGGTCATTCTGTGACTTTAAATGTGAGCAAATTCACTTTCTCGCTCAGTTTTTTTTTTTTTTGGCAATCTTTTTGCGTACTTTGTGTTTTCAAGCCACTAAATCAAAATGTTTAGCTCATTCAGAAGATTGGTTCTGTAACTTTTGTTTTGTGACAAACTTTTTAAGGTTCTGAACTTTATTTACTTCTATAATTCCTTCAGAATCATTAACTTTGACATTTGCTTCAGCCGCCTTGTTTTGTGCTATTTTTTTAGATAGCTTTAGTTAGCTTGCCTTTTACTACATTTACCTGGCATTTTGCTACGTTTAGTTTTTAGCTAACATCTTGCTAATCATTTAGCTGATATTTACCTACTTTAAACTAGTCTAGTGTTTAACTGTTTTTAGCTTTTAAGAAATCAACTCGAGTCTGAAGCCATTCAGCATTCACTGTAATTTTGAAAGAAAATATTGTTCTGGTTTATATTAAGTCATTTTATTCTTAGTGGGAGTTGTCATTTAATTTTTTTCCTCATATTTTGTCATTATGTGCAATTTTGTGACCTTTAAGCTAATTTTATACCTTTTAGATAATTTAGCTTTTATATTTGGGTGTTCTGCTCCGCTTTATGCTCCATTAGTGTTTTCTTTTATTTAGTTTGTCTTTTTTTTGGTGTAAACGTCACACTGTGACATAAAAACCAACAAATAAACAAACAGAAGCTTCATTTGAGCCTTTGGTTCAGAGTCAATAAGTCTGTCTGGTTGCCGTAATTAAATCTTGTAGTTTCACATTCATAAAAACTACATTTATAAAATCAATGCCCATTCTGCTCATCAGTTTTATGAACTGTAGCAGATTGTGATAAAACAAGGGTTTTAACTTGTCAAACTAAACAAAAATTGAGTCCTCGTTTAAAATCTTCGAGCTAAAGTGGGTTAAATGGCAACAATGAGATATATTGGAATATATGGAAAACTAAATAACAAGGACAAACTCAGCTTTCTCTACAATATTCTCATAAAACTATTTGAATAATTGTCAGCTGCCAGTATCCAATAGATCTGAGTCTTTCTGTGACACCCCCCCCCCCCCCACACACACACACACACTCTCACCAGTCGGTTCTCCTCCTTGCCGACGATGATCTCATGGTAGTGCTCCGTGTTTCCAAAGTGCTGTGCTATGGAGAGCCCGCTCAGGCAGTAACACGTGTGGTAAAAGTCTCTGGATCTGGACACAAAACGGGCGACATTCAAACAAACCCCCTCTGATCCCGACAGTGTAAAGTGTGTATGTGTGGTACTGCGGCAGCTTTGTGTCGGTCTCTGTGACCAGATGGTGCCATACTGACTTGCCAGGCTTATCCAGAAGGCCCCCTGTTGGATTCTGACAGCACAGGAGGATGTACTCCTGCAAGGCCTGCTGATCGAACATCCACCACTGCCGACTCAGCTCCGACTCTCCTGCACACGAACGGATCAGTTGCAAAACAGAAAACTGTGGAAACTCCACCACAAAAAACACTAATCTGTTTACAAACGTTGATCAATTTGTTGGTGCCCTACAGCTCATCGAAAGAATCTCATATCTGAGCAAACAAAAATACTGTGGGAAAATTTTTTTTGTTTTGTTTAACAGATAAGCTAATATAGACCTCTTGGTGTAAATCGTGTTATATTTATGTTTCAAACTAAACGTTTAGTGTTATTGTTGTGATCACACTGAACGTGGAGAAGAAAAACAAAGGCCAGAGCGGCCAGAAATTAAAACTCGAGGCTACAGGACCGTCTCCAAGCAGCTACAAGCTCCTCTGACCTCAGCTATTACTGAAAAAAAAAAAAACTACGAGGTTCATGGGACTGCAGCCAACCTCCCAGAATATGGCCGCAAGGGTAACTGCAACACCATGTTGATCGAAGAAGATAGTGCGGATGGTAGGAAAAGAGCCAAGAAACAGGTACATCACTTTCTGACGGTGCCGTTCAGTGAATTTTGAATAACTGTTTTTAAGTGTTAAAAATAAAAACAAAAAGCCAAAAAAGAATTCATTAAAATGAATGTTGATGAGCCTTAGAATTTCTGAGAGGGGTTTCTGGGACTGATGAGGCAAAACTGGACTTTTTTGGGTACAGTCATATCAATTTACAGTATTTTTTTTTAATTTTTTCTTACTGGGGAATGACTCCAACAAATTTATCCACATCTGTACATATTAAAATACGGTATTTATTAGAAAGTGATGCATTTTTTTAAGCTATGAGTTACAGGTAAAACTAATTCAGGCGATCACTAAACAATCTTCTTTAGGAATATACTCCAAAGCTCCATTGTTAGTTTTCCACCAAATGGGTTCTGGTACTAAACTCGCTTTATTTCCACCAGTGTGAGTTCTGGTTCCAGCATAAAAAAGTATCAATGGGCACCTCCTCTTTACAGCACCAGCGTAAACTCTTTTGTCAAGAGCTGGAGGTGGGCTCCAGGAGACCAGTGTCAATGAAATGTTGCGAGTGCCACGTTTACAAGTAGTCTCACTGTTACAAAATACTTTAATGTGAATAAAAATGAGATGAGCTGTGGAATAACATGATCTCATATTTTATTTCATCTATTCTATTTTACCAGGAAGGTCCCACTGAGATAAATCATCTCTTCCAACAGGGAGTCCTGGTCAAGATGGCAGCATGAATATAAATCAACAATCGTAAAAAAATCATGTGAAAATACATTATACTGTATACAATTATAAATGGAATAAAATGAAGCATGGGTTAAAACAAAATACAGATATCAGGAATTAAACTATACTAGGAAAGACCAATATACTGTATTCCACTAATGGTTAAAAGTAAAAAAAAAAAAAAAAATCAAGTTTATTTTAGTTAGTAAGTCTTAAAAGTTTAAAGAGTGTCAGAAAGCTCATGGTGTTCTGAAAGTTACGCCAGAGCACAAAAAAGCAGTTTTGACCAATTTTAGAAAACATCCTGGGGACGGCTCAGTGTTTTTTGGTTTATTTATTACTGTATCCTCATTTCAGAGCTCAAATCCCAAAGTTAAAAACAAATGCAGATAACTCCTGAACAGTTTAGAGATACTCTGTTAGGTTGTAAAGAACCTTTCACTTTAACCAGTAAAGTTGAAGCAACAATGATGACAGAAGAAATGATCTGTCAGACAGTGTGCTGAGATTATATCATATTGTGGTTTCACGCAGTTTTCGTTAAAATGAAAACGTACCATCATTGAATAAGGCTCTGTGGAGTAGAGGCAGGAGTCCAGCTTGCCAGAAAGAATAGCAGCCGTCCACCAGTTTATTACATCGGCCTTGGAAGCCTCCTTCATATCGCATCTGTCTGCTGACCACCCACCGCTGAGGAAGAGAAGCAATAATTAAAAACAAATACAGCAGGTTTAAAGAAATACAGAAGCTAAATGTGAACCTATAACCAAATGCAATTATAAGTCATCGACACATCAGCAGCGACAGGAGGATGGTTACACAAGAAAGGAAGTGGAGTCAGAGCAATCCAGAAGCAATGCCTTTACACCTTTAAAACAGGAAGGAATTTACAATGGTTTCCATGGAAACGGCTAAATGACACACATTCAGTCTGCTGGCTTGGACAGAATAATTATAGGATGCTGGGTTTAATAGCAGCTGGAGTTTCCTCAGCTAGAGGAAGAGAAGAGAGTGGTGTTTAGCTCATTAATGAAAGAGCTCGTTTCAACCACTGAAGGTGGAAAAAGAATGGAAACAACACCAAGGTGGAGGTGACATACCACCACGTTTTATGCCATAAGTTCTCAGACATTGGTTTCTCAGATCACACCATATGTTGGTTTTCTAATTACCTCTCAGATCGGAGGCAATGTGTTCAACATAATGGTACTTCTTCCAGTTATTTGTCAACAATGGTGTACCACAAGGCTCAGTCTTCGGACCACCCTCTTTACAATCTAGATAATGTAGGTCAGATCATTTCTGATGCGTCCTTACATTTCATTCAACCCTTATTTAGGCAGGTTAATTCCACTGAGCCTCGAGGACTCATTTACAAGAGAGACCTGTTTTCAACAAAGAATGATGACAAAAGTGGACAACAGCGACAACAATAGACAAATCAAAAAAGAGGCATACAGATTTTTTTTTAAACAAGTTAAAATAAGATGTCAAAAAAGTAGCAAAACCAGCTAGATTATAAGGCAAATGTAGAAAACTAAAAACAGGAACATGTCTAGTTTTCTATGCTACAGTTTTCTACATATCTATGCTGACGATACGGCTGTTTATTGTTGAGCTTAATCAGTTGCTAAGGGGTTCCAGTTTTTATGGTCTGCATTCGACATTTTCTAGTCAGATTTGTTCCGTCACAAACTGGTGCTAAATGCTGATAAAAAACAAAGGGATGCTGTTTTCAAACAGGAAGTCAGTACCTGCTGTCCTCCCTTCTATTTTATCTACGAATAGTGTTCCTACTGAGTTTGTAGATTCTTACTTGGGAACCTTGGTCGATGCATATCTCTATTTTGAGCCTCATGTAGAGAACTTGATAAAATGTTTCTAATTAAAATTGGGTTTCTTTTTCAGAAATAGATCTTGTTTAACTCTGAATGCTAGAAAACACCTTGTAACTGCTACTTTCCTCCCCTATCTATTGACCATGGTGACATTACCGGTATTTGTATGAACGCTCCTACAAGCACCCTGCAGATGTTGGATGTAGTCTACCATGGTGCGCTAAGATTCATAACTGGCTGTAACTTCCATACCCATAACTGCACTCATTGGTCAACTGGTCATTAACTTCATGCTAACCTGTATTAATAAAGGTTGAATGAAAGGTGCAGTTAGCATTCTGAGCTCTTTCAAACCTTTACTCTAACAACAGATACACAAGATTCATGGGTTAAAAAAAGGGCTGCCGAAAATTGTCTGCACCAAGCAAATACCCTCAAAACTCATGGATTATTTACAAGTAAAAGTTTTTTTATGCCGTTCAAAACAAAACTAAAAAGACATTTAAGCTAATTACATGTATTGTAATCATTTTGTCCAGCATAAGATCAGAAAATACAAAAAGAGATTATTCACTAAACAAAACTGCATTAAGGGCATTTCCCCCACTTCCTCGTTATAAAAACATAACCCACCTTACAGCACTGGTTTTACTTCCTGTATTCAGATGAAACAGAGGCCGTTACAAACTACAAGGTATACACAAACAGCAGTTAGAAAAAAATGTCCCTTTTAGGTTTTCATCACACTTAAAAGCAAACCTTTAAAACTTTAATTTGCCCGACTTCTAAGAGTATCGTGCTCATTGAAGAACAGTTACCATCATCTGCAACAATTTTTTAAAACACTCACTCAAAGACAAAAAAAAAAACTTTTTCACGCAAACACTACAAAACCTGAAAAACAACATATTCATTAAAGTTGTTGCTGTTGGTAACACTTTTAGGTCAGAGCTTTAACAAAACAATTAAAAAACCGCTGAGGTTTCAGCATTTCGTTAAAACTAAATTCACTGAGTTTTCCCAGATATTTCCCAGAGTAAATCCTGAAATTCCAGGAGATATTTCAGTCACACAAACTGCTCAGAACAGTTGATGGGCAGAGTTACGTCCAGAGATGACAGTAAATATACTGTAGTCTATTTTATTTAAGGTATTTATTCATCTTTATTTAACAGGCAAATCCCATGAAGATCACCTCTTCTACAAGGGAGGCCTGGGCCTGAAGGCTGCTTATGGTACATCATTAGGATAATCATTCCTAATAATTAATTTAGGGATGCACAATATTGGATTTTTGGCCGATATCCGATACAAAGACAGACTGTTTTCCCCTAGACCTACTCACAGAGACTACAAAGCTTTCTCTGCTGTGGAATTAAAATTCTACATTATTCTGCATGCTCTTTGTCAATTTGACCTGCTACAAAATGCAGATACAAAAAAGGGGGATGAAAATGATGCAACACTTCAACTTGGATTATGTTTAATGTCAAATTTATTCATGACATTTAATCTCTCTAACACAACTCTCCGACAACACTTGAACAGCGCAAATTTGTAAATTGTCACAAATCTAAACTCAACAGCGTGCGTAATGTTATAACGTTGTGCTGGCAATACAGGCATCCAATACGGGCATCCAATACAGGCATCCAATACAGGCATCCTTGACACTGGGTTGTGTGTATACACACACACGCACACGCACACACACACACACACACACACATTCTCAAACAGCACCTTTTATATCGGTGGGTGAGTTATTTTGATGGAATGGCCGATGTTCGATATTTACCTTTATCGCCGATATCGGCCGATACTGATATCATGCCGATAATATTGTGCATCCCTATTAATTATATTGTATAAAATCAGAAAATAAAAATCCATGGACACACAAAGTCAATGATAACAGAATAGCAACATTAACACACATACATGTTAAAATCTCAGTTCATCGTTTATTCAGCAGATCAGTGTTCAGATTCCCTGAGTTCTCCCTGATTTTTGAAGTTTTTCCTCAATTTCCATGAGTTTTCCCTGTCTGGAAAATATGTCGTTTTCCAGGTCTTCCCTGATTTCCAGAGTTGCTGGGAAGTTATCCTCTAAAAAGAGTATGAGGTTCGATTCCTGGCAGTATTCAGTCACATGCGTCACTGCACACATGCCTTGACAGGCCCAGTGACACTGAACCCCTCATTGCCACGAAGTGCCCTATAAAGGTGATCTGAAGCACACTGAGTACTGTATTCTCTATTGAATAATTCACTCTGGTTAGCTTCAGAGAGGTATAGTAGAGTGCTGTATGAATGTTTGTGGATGGGTGCAATAGGGCACAGATTGTGCCGTGAAGCACTTTGAGGAACCTGGTTCATTAAAAAGATGCTTTACAAGCACCGTCTGTTTACCATTTTTACCATTTACAAATGAACACACAACTGAGCATACAAGACTTCGATAAATTCATGGTTGTGCCGGATTTGTAGACACATTTCCAGGTTTAGATATAAAGTTTATGACAAGGTCAGATTAGGGGATTTATCTCTTTGAATACTGTGGCAAGTACTACTTTTTAATGCAAGTGCTGGAATTACATTATTCCTGTTCATAATGATTAAAAATAGAACATTCTGAATAATATTTTCAGATTTGTATGTTTATTTCTACTTTTGATTAACATCACAAAACTGGAAAAATTTGTAATTTTACAGTGAAATTTAAAAAAGCCCAGCACTCTCTTACACCACATGCTTCTTTTAAGAGTGGTGGACATTTTTACCAGTCAGCTCATTACATGCAAATTCAATTTTCACTGGAGATAATTTGAATAAGTGCAAGAGAAATATAGGACTTGCATAAAGACTGTGTTAGAAGCTGTACATTTCAACACGGTGACACTACAAGAACTGTCCCATGACACGTAAAAACAAGCTGCAAACAAGCCTGCTGTTGACAGACTGATCCGTCTTTCTTTTTTAGATAAGCTTAGCGTCAGCAAGCATCTGTTCTCCTGCAGAATCCCTTAACATGAATCTAAAGCTCAACTAATAATAAAAGCTTTGCTGCTATTGTTCTTATCCCGTCCTACAAGAGAAGCAGGAACAGATGAGGCTTTCAGTGCAAACAACAGAAAGTGCTTCAGTCGTAGCTCAAGCCACAGTTAAAAAGGTCGGCACACTTGCAGACTACAACAGAACCAGTTACAGAACACGAGAATATTTTACTCCTTCTGGATCTAGAACTGCTGGATGGAAAGGATAAAAGTGGAAAGTATGGTTATGGGTGAGCTTCACTTTACAGTGAAGATACGTACACACATTGTTTAATTGGACCGGCGAAAGGAAACTATTATAGCTAGCCTGCTAACCCCTGCTAGCTGGATTAGCAGCTGCACAATTTCAGTGTTTCTGGTTAAAACGCCCATCCCTAAATGTATCACAACTGCTGTGTTCAAGACATGGGATAATATGCAGGTCCAAATGATTGTGAGCGCACCTCTGTACGGCGCACCGCCCTATAAGCTGCATATGTCCAAATATGTCTAAAAAAAGTGGAAAAATCCATAAGTACATCGCTTCGCCCTTTACTGACGCGTCGCGTTTGTTACGCATCACGCATCAGCCAGTGTTGTGCCAAAAATCGATTTGCTGCCAAATGGCAGCTACAGGAGTGTGCACGGGATGACTCCAACAAGAATTAATACTTAAAAACAATTATTTGTTTGCTCAAAATTATAGTAAAGGTGTCTCAGTTTAACTTTTCCTTAATAAATGCACTTTAATGATAAATCAGCTTCGTTTCGCCAAGGCGATGCAGCAACATTAAGCTGATTTGATGGTTGCTCCAGCTGGATGAAAGTGGCAGGCTATGGCAAGCCGACTGTGTCATGAATAGCCACTTTTGCCTATTACATGACACAACGGCATGCCATACTACTCAAGTGCCATCTAGTGGCTGAAAATGGTAGTGTTCAATGTTTTCAGGCAAAATGAACGGAAACGGTTATATCTCAGCTAAAAATAGTTTATAAATATGGGAAAATATCCATAAATAAGTCGCTTTGGCCTATAAGTCGTAGGGTATGCAAATTATGTAAAAGAGATAAAAAAAAAGCGACATACGCAGAAAAATATGGTACTTGATTTTATAGGAAACAGTAGAAGGTTCACTCACCAGTAAGGCTTTGAGATCCAGCATGTGTTCTTTACCCAGGATGACGAGGGCGGCCGTGCCACAGAAAGTGTAACCCCCGTGTGCCTCCAAACCTGGAACTCCACTCAGACCACCCTCCCAGTTCTGACAGCTGCGACCACCGAAGTCGTCAAAAACACATTAGATTACAGAGAAACAGGAACGGAGCAGGGCTTTAACTACACACTGACAGGTTGGTGTTTTCGGCTGTACCTGAGGATCCAGTTGGTCGTGTCCTCGAACAGTTTGGGTGTGATGATGTTTGTGAGCGATGCTACCGAAGCAGCACAATACGCACTCCTGCAGCACAAGAAAAACAGATCAACAGCAGATGTGAGTAACAGGAAATATCCTACGGTATATTTCTTCCATTCATGGACTAACAGGCCAAACAGAAAACCTTTTTGTTTAACTTTAAACTCATCTTGGGTCACATTTATCCTTTTAAACACACTGTGAGTGATGAATATCTATCTGCCTTTTTTTGTCGAACAATTCTAGTTGTGTGAATGTTTGTGAAGCATCCACACTATTGTGATCCATTTTTCTTCTGTACATGTTTCTGCATCTTTCTCGTTCCACGTTTTTTGTGCCATTTCAATAAACCATAAATCAAAACGTTCAGCTCGTTCAGGAGAAGGGTGCTATGGCTTTTGGTATTGGTGCAACTTTAGCTTTTTGAAATTTTTAGCCTTTTCTGTAAAATTTTTCTCTCATAGAAAATAAATTGAGCTCATCCTTCAAATCTTTAGATCTGTTTACAACCTTTTACTGCTCCTTTCATATTTTGTTCTGGTTCAGCTTCTTTCAGCTTCCTCATGAAAACTTGAATGTTTTTTCAGCTACTTTGTGCTCCTTTCAGGATCTTTCTGCTAACTACAGCATTTTTGTGCTTCTTCTAACTTCTTTCTGCTAATTTCAGCTTGTTATGCTCCTTTCAGCTTATTTTTGCAAGTTTCAACTTTTTCTAGTATTTCAGCTACTATTTAGCTTTTTTTACGCTAATATTAGCATTTTCAGCTAATTCTACATTTTTGGCACTTTTTTCAGCCTAATTTAGCAAAAATGTGCTCTCTCCACTTTCTTTTTTTAATGTAATCTTCTTTCTGCTTTTTTTAGCGTCTCTTTAGTGGTTTTTTTTTTTTGTTGCTACTTTAATCTTTTTTCATATAATTTCCACTTTGGGGTGCAAATTTCTGCTTCTTTCTGCCTAATTGGGCACAGTTGTGCTCTCTCCACTTCTGGTAATTTAAGCTTCTTCCTGCATTTTCAGCTACTATTCAGCTATTTTTGCTTATTTAAGCTCTTTTAGCTAATTTACTAAATTTTGTGCTCGTTTTTGCTTATTTAAACCACATTGCACAATAATGTGTTCTTTAAAGTTCTGCTAACAGGCTTTTTCTCCCATTTCAGCTACATTTCAACATGTTTTTAGCTACATAATTTCAGCTGTTTTTCAGCAACCTAGTCAGCAATACGCTTTCACACTGCATTTTGCAGGAAATGCAATTTCTCCAGTTGCAGCTATTAGAGATGTAAAATAATGTCATACTGTGGTTAAAAAAACACTAAAAATAATGGAATGTCATGTGGGCACTTTTGTTTCTGCTTCAGCATGCATCTAGCAGCATTAAAAAACAGCAATGTTCCTTCTGCTTATTATTATTATTCATTTTGACTTGGAAAAACCACAACTGACGAACTGTCCCTCTGCCCGCCGGTTGAAAGAGGAACGTGTGGCAAAGGCACAACAAATTTAGCAGAACATCTTACACTATGGTGGATTTTAGATTTGCATGGACAATGGTTCAAAAATGTACATACGCAGCATTACAAGTGAAATGTTTAGGATGTAGCAACATTTGAGGGTGAGAACATCAGGGCAGCTCTGCAGTTTTTGTTTCGTCACTCTTTTAACAAGTTCTTGCAAAAGAGAAGGACAAGGATCTGAGGCATTTTTTGTTTCAAATTGTTCCTCATATGGTCATAAAAAGACAAAGCTCTAACAACTAAATTGTTCAGGGGGGCACAGTTTCTGAAAGCCACGAATTCAGGGGCTGGACATCCAGCAGTTAGTGCCATTAAGTAAGTTTGTTTTATGGTTTAAAATCTAGTTTTACTTAAAAATGAACCCGATGGTGGGCCGAACTGAACTCACTCGTGGGCCTGATTTGGCCCCCGGGCCGCCAATTGAATAGTTCTATGCTAACACATTTAACAAGAGCCTTGACTGAAAAATATACCTGTCAACGTTTGTCCATTAATACTGTACAAAGCAGACAGCAAATAAAACTAAATAATATTCAACATAGGCCTATGGCGATAAATGATAAATCAATTAATCGCATGATAAATGAAAATTATCGACCTCATTTTCATTTATCAGCTTTATCATTTCTTTGTGTCTCTCTTTCTACTGAAGACACCGGATGACAAAAGGCTCAACTCCGGTGCTCTTCACTGACTTCACCCTTTTTATTTTCTCTTTAAAATTAGTTTTAACCATCCAAAATCACGTTTTTGGATCGTTAAAAGCAGCTAAGCTGAGAAGCTAAGCTACGAGCTAAGCTAACAGGCCGACC
>JAVCKU010000065.1:5370830-5382196 GCA_032273985.1 Hypsolebias coamazonicus
GCAGAGGACAGAGTGAGGTGGAGGAGGATGACTCGCTGTGGTGACCCCTGAAAAGGGAAAAGCCGAAAGAAGAAGAACATGGCTATCAGTGCTGTGTTTCTTCTTCAAGTGAATGGCCAAATTTGTTGTGTTTCCCGAGTATTTTAACTCACACTGGCACCTGTTGCATACAACATGAGTTTTGTCTGTTGAGCCATCCTTCTGTTGGAATCCAAAATAGTTCCACAGTGTTGATTTAAATCCAGCAGGAGAGTGAATTTCATTATCTGTGTTTTCTGCCTCCTCTGCCATTTTGCTGAGGTGGCCACAGAGTGCAGCCGCACATGGAAATGATGCCACTGCCATACACGGAAATGATGACACAGACGTGCCTTGGGAATTTCAAAATAAAAGCATATTTTAAAGATGACGATATGAATCAATTTTTTAGTTTTGCCACAATATAATTGAATCATTAATCATTTAATTGATACATCAATTTAAATCCATGTATTATTTCACCCCTAATACATACCATACCATACCACACATACCATATCATACCATACCATACCATGCCATACATATCATACCATACCATACCATACCATACCATACCAAACCATACCATACCATACATACCATACCGTACATACCATACCATATCATACCATATCATACCACTTTATTTATAAAGCACTTAAAAACAGCAACAAGGCCAACCAAAGTGCTGTATCCTCAGACATGCAAAAATAGTCAGATTCTTAAAAATGTCCTCCTGTCAGTAGTTAAATGTAATTTGATTTAAAAAATATTTTTAAAAAAGAAGACATTGTCTGTTCATTATCATTCTAAAAGTTACCTTTGTTTTTGTTTTGTTGTGAAACAGCAAAAAATAAAATAAAATAAATGTTGGCGCATCCAGCATGGTCAGCAGTTCATAATAATAGTTCTTTGTCACAACTTATAAGCACTTCATATAACAGGTGTTTACTGCTTGGTGGGGAAACAGTTTGCTGGAACTCCTCTGACTGATGATGACCCCCGGATGGAGGGTGAAACATTTCTATAAAAAAGAAACTGTCCAGATGACCCGACTGAGAATTATTAGACTTCATAAAACAGTTTTTTTTTCCTGTTCTTTCTGTTCTCAGATTTCTGCAAAATGCTTCTGGTCATACAAATTCAACCTTTTTAGGTTCTGTTAACAGAGCTCTGTTTTGGCACCAATAATAAATTTAACATCCACTCCTTCAACGAGTCAATGACTATTCAGCTGCATTTAGGACACATATTCTGCAGTGGAAGGCTGTGCATTTTACACCTAGGCCTTCAGTGGTGTTCTGTGTTGTCGTGATGATGCCACGGCTACAGAAACCATCAATAAACACAGAAACACAGAATAATGTGGAGCTGTTTCCTAATGCCGACCAGTACACTCTCTGACCGTCCAATCAAACGACGTGAAAATGCTGACTTTGTCTAACACCTGCTAGAAGGCCCTGGTGTCGCCAACACAACATCTGATTGGTCAAAGCAACAGTTTCGTTGCCATTTGTTTTAACCTACAGGTGCCTGCACTGTTGGTTCTGAAGGCCTCAAGGCAGATTTCTTTAACCCTAGCAACACATGATGGCCCAATGCAACACACGTTCAAATCACAATTGTTCCTCTCCTGTATTTCACAGTTGGTGTTTTTAAAGGCACTCATTACAAACTATGAAATTATAAGAAAAGGTATCCTGAACTTTATCAAATGGTGCACTTTCAAAGTTTACTCTCACAATAAGGATTTCTGAATTGCAGATATGCACTTATTGCAAACAAAACACTTTTTTCCTGCTTGTTAAATTTGGGTGTAAAAACGTGCCAAATGCATCAAATTTGTCAAACATTTTGATTTTTCATGGACGTTGTTGCCATTGTTGACCTGTTTTCATCCATTTCAACTGTTTCATAGGTAAACAAACACACGTGGTTGACAGCTGTTCTTATGTTTTTTTTAATTTAAGGACACTATCCGATATGAGAGGAAAAATCTGTGGATTTTGTTTCTTTATGATTTTTGGTGACCTGTCTTCATGCCATTGCAAAGAAATGTTTGAAATTCTCCAAACTTTATCTTGTAAATGGTCAAATAAATATTTTGTGAACATTTTATTGAGATGAACTAGATGTCCAAACATTTTGTTACTTGTCAGTAGAAACAGGCAGAGAAAACTACCTGAAAACACTTTACTAAGCCCTCTCATGTTATAGGTAAGGAGCAGGCAATTGTAATAATTGATTAATCTAAAAAAGCTAAGTCTGGTCCTCTGGACATTGTTTTGTTTTTGAATGTCCAGAGGACCAGACTTAGCTTTTTTAGATTTTTCTACCTGGATTATTGAGCATGCATCAGGGTATTTTGAACCACTTTGGCCAGGTTGTTTTGTTTTTTGAATGTCCAGAGGACCAGACTTAGCTTTTTTAGATTTTTCTACCTGGATTATTGAGCATGCATCAGGGAATAATTGATTAAGTTAGTTAAACCAGTAACTGATCATTTTTATGGCAAGTTTGTGAAAGTAATTTCATGCAAACTCTACACAAGCTTTTGCATGCAGTTCAGACTAGCCAGTTGATTGTAGCTTTTTCCTGCACAAGCATTTTAAATCTTTACTTTTGTTTCTGCATTGAAGGTTCTGCCATGCAGGATTCTGATAAGCCAGGCAGCAGTGTGGTGGAGATCCAGTGCCTCTTGGACAGTGTGGGTGCGACAGAGCTGGTGATCGATCTCATTGTCAACACCAAGAACGACCAGGTGTTCGAGGAGAGCATCCTGCTGGGCATCGCTCTTCTGCAGGGAGGAAACACGCAGATACAGGTGGGCTCCACACTTTCCTATCTCAATAGTTCCGTGTTTTGGAGACTTGTGTTCACCACCGCGCTGCCGCCCAACCAGAACTCCTTCCACAACCAGCTGCACAAGCAGGCCAACTCTGAGAAGTTCTTCAAAGTTTTCTACGATCGAATGCGCTTGGCCCAGCAGGAGATCCGAGCCACCGTGTCCGTCAACATGTTTGAAGTCGGTTGCAGGAAAAGTTACGACAGCGATGCCAATAGCTGGAGGATGAAGAAAGGTAGGCTGAAATAATGATGCAACTAAACTTTGCAGTCTATTAATAATTGATCAGGTTCAAACTGAATGTTAGAGAGCGGCTGAAACTGAAATAATTTAACTGAATCTTGAAATAAAAGGTACTTGAATGCCCACATTTATTAGTAAATGGCTGAGTCACATGGGTCATATCCTGAAATCAGCCAGGCATTGCCATAGAAACACCTGGACGGATTAAAAAGTCTTAAAATCAATTAAAGCTTTTCAGCTCGTGGGGTCCTGAAGTTCATGTTGGCCTCAGGTTGAAAACAGCCGTGGTGTTTTTAAATGATCTTGGCTGCTTTGCTGACAGACTGCTGCAGTCACATGTCAGAGGCCATGTGACACGCAGCATCACAAGCTTATCAAAGGCCCATTGTATCAAGAACGAGTGGTTTCATGCCACAGAACCCCTTCTTAATCGTGCCTCACTTATCAAAGGAGTCTCTAAATTAGATTTATTGTTTGTATTACCAGTGGAAAGTCGTTACCCAGTGCATGGAAACAAAAAAATATGTTGCTCGTGTTTCTTTGTATTAATTTTCAAAGATCCATCTGCTGTCAGATCCCAGAAGTTAAACATTGTATTGTTTTTTTTTTTCCACTCGCTGCGTGCCGTCCTGTAGGGAAAGACTCTGGCCTTCATATGAGGGAAGGTATGGAAAGGCAGCTGAAGGAGGCCTGTTCAGTGACCTCAAGGGCCTTCCGCTCCTACAGGAAGGAGATAGTCTCCGATCTTGAGGCTCTTGGCCAGAACAGTGAGATAATCAGCACCGAGGAGATTTCAGAGGAAACCCAGATGAGCCAGGTCATTGCCATCATGAAACCAGTCCTTCGTTACCTCCAGCTGCTTTGCGAAAACCACAACTCAGACCTGCAGGTACTGGGTCGGGTCTCGTGGAAAACGTTTTGAAGTTCTGCAACGCCGACCACCGTTTGACTTGTTTTCTGCTCTTCAGAACTTTCTGCGCCAGCAGAGCAACAAGACCAACTACAACCTGGTGTGTGAGACTCTTCAGTTCCTGGACTGCATTTGTGGCAGCACCACAGGAGGTCTTGGGTTGTTGGGACTTTATATCAATGAGTGTAACGTGGATCTGGTGCGCCAAACACTGGAAACCATTACAGAGTACTGCCAGGGACCCTGCCATGAGAACCAGGTAGTTAAAGCATTACTCTGTCAGTAGACCCACATGAAACCAGAAATTGGGTGTTATTTTGGTTTTATACCTGAATTTATGATAAATTTCAGTTATTTACAAAAATTTTTGTGGTAATTTGCAAGTAAAACCAGTCACAGCAGCAGTTAGCTGTAGCACGTTTAGCAGAAAAGGTACAGGTCTGTCAGAATATTTATGTAATTCCAAACTGACAGCAGTGCTATAAAATGTTTGAGTTGTTTTAGAAAGACACACATCAACTTTGGTTATGGGTCCACTCTGGCTGACTCAACCCTGTCCTCTGTTAGCAAAATATCTCATGAATCACTTTCAGAAGCCAAACAGGATGAACAGCTACAACTGATCAACTTTGAGTCGAACCAGCTAAAGATGGACGCCACAAATAATCATCTTTAGCTAAAACAAAAATACTATAACTTCATCCGATTTACAGATATTGATCTAAAATCTGATGTGGTGGTAGCTGAGAGTCCTTCTGAACACGTCCTCTGAGCAGTACCAGAGCTTATATTTTACTAAATCGCATGTCTTGAACAAGGTTTGAGCAAAAAACCTCAACCTTTTTGGAGGCACGTTTCTCTTCACAGACTTTCAGTTCACAGTTTGACTGAGTGCACACTATTTTTCTAACGATGAGTTTTGGTTCGAGCCGCCGTGTTTAAACACTCCTGCTGTCTTTCAGACCTGCATAGCCAAGCACGAGTCCAACGGCATCGACATTATTATAGCACTGATTGTCAATCCCATCAACCCCCTGGGGGAGCATCGACTGGACCTGGTGCTGGAGCTGAAGGTGAGGAGCAGGTGACTCTGAGGTCACTGAGGGCCCCGCTGCGATTCAGACTGAGAACAAAATGAATGCAGTGAATTTCATCCATCTTTTTTGTCAAAACATCTTGTTTTATTGGAGAACTATGTTTAAAAACAAGCATGAAAACTCAGTCTGTTGTTGTAGAACAATGCGTCCAAACTTCTTCTGGCCATCATGGAGAGCCGCCATGACAGCGAGAACGCAGAGAAGATCCTCTACAAGATGAGACCTGTTGAACTGGTAAGTGTGGATTAACAGTGGATGAAATCTAAAGCTGCTTTGCCATTGATAAGTGCCACTCCGCTCTGGTTTTATCGGTTCTTCTCAGGCAGGGCTTAATTTGTAAACTGTTCGATGCCAGAACACAAATAGCAGGAGGGTCGCCCCCAGATTCTCCCCCAGAAAATTTTGAATAAAGTAGATGGATCGTCCCTCGGCACCTACAGTTGGCTGTCTGCAGTGACGAGGAGCTCGGCAGACTGCTGGGAGGAGTTCTGCCTGGCATTCGGGCGGTCCTACAGCCCCGGGGAACCGAGAGGCCGGTCGAGTCTGGGTGGACAGATCAGACGGTATCTGCAGCCAGTTTCTTAGGGTCCACTGTGGGATGGACCTTTACAAGAGATCCTTCCTGCCTACAGTCATCAGTATCTATAACATCTCTTAATGAAATGAGGATAACAACTACAATAACATTTAAGTTCCCTTTGGGAATTAGTAAAGTATTTTTTAATTGAATTGAATCGTTTTTTTTAAATAATAAATATAATTAAAAAGACCACTATAGTCATTCTGAATGTGTTCCATTTTCGATATTACTTTAAATAAAGATTACCAGTCATGTACATTTTTTTCCAGATACTGTTAGTGTTTCTGCACAACACCAACCAACTGCTCTATAAATGATTAGTGGACCAAACACCAGTAACAAAAAACATATATAGTTTAGGCACCTTCTATTTAAAATATTAAAGTTACATGGTAAATATATTGTGAGTTCAAGTTTTTACACCTTTAATTTGAAAAGTTATTCAGTGAAGCTCTGTTAAGGTTACGGTACCTTTTCTGTTCTGCTTACACCATGATGACTATTTACACCACAAAAAACACAGAAACTAAAAAGAAAATTAGGGCATATAGAATTTAGTCAATTAAGGTTGATGTATTAGCCAATATACTAAGCTTGTGAGACTTCTCACAGATTTGTTATTCAAGGTAATTTATTAAGATCTGAGTCACCCTCTAGACATCCTCATAAGTTAAATCTAAATTTAATGAATAAACAATCCAATTTTGAACATCACTTTTCAGATCAACGCAGTGAAAATGCAATAATACAACAAACGACATGACATCAATTAATAAAAGGTAGCTGGACTTCTCTGTAAATTGTGTTACAGCAAACATGAGAATATTTCAGTTTTCTTCTCTCAAGGCTGACGAGATCCAGAGCTGTGTGGGAACCATCAGAACCAGAACTTGTGATTATGCTTCAGACTCCAAGTTGAGTGGTTTGATGTCAAGGTGCCACTGCAGCACTTCCAGTTTAAACTCATGTCCTGTGTCTGAACACAAAGACATGAGCAAGCAATTTTCTAACTGACCTGACAGCAGAGGTTTCACATCAACCTCTGTCTTACAACCTTTTCTTCCATATTCTCATTCACGAGCAAACACTTGCCTCCAGACGTGCTAATGGCACTAAATTGGCTCTGCCATTATGCTCATATTAGGTTTAAATGAGCTCCCGATGACATTGAAATTATTTCTGAATGACTTGAATCTGACTTCTGCCACGATATTTTGTCTCCCATGGCAACCAGAGAAAAGGCCTTTGATTTGCATTTCATTGCCAAAATAAAGCTAAAAAAATTTACAACACTGGGTGACACTGCAGATGGGTGAGGAAAAATGATGACAAAGTAAAAAAAATAAATAAAAAAAAAGATTTCATGTAGTGTGGCTTCGTATTACAGCTGCAAAAGCTTTTGGAGTTGGAGGCTAATCTTTATAACAAATTCATGTTAAAATGTAATTAATCTTAGCAAGCAGATTTCATCCAAGTAACTGAAAAATAAGTTTGTTTTGACAGTTAGTAAAAGTACAATGTAAGAAATGTATAACTACATAAAACAATAACTATCAGATTTTACACATTACAAATTAAACATTAAACATAAAAAGTGGCCAAATATAATTTATTTGAATGCAAGAATCCCAAGTTCCACTAAAAGCTCAAAAGCACGTTTAAGGCGGCACCAATACGATTATGGATATAAGGTATAAGCCTACAACTATGTGCATAATTTTGTACTTTAAAACATGTACTGATACTATAGTACCTGGTACCATTTTGCAGTAGTGTGACGGTCACCTTTCAGTTAGCTGTCAAGTGGTACAAAAAAACAATGTCAGCTGTGTAGAGGTAACTTTTTTTTGTTGGATGCTATGATGTTCACACTTTACAGAGAATTACGGTGCATCGCCACCACTGACTTTTAAAATTGTTTGGTAAGTGGTAATAAACATCACAAGAAAAAACTAAGAAGAAGAAGAAAAAAAAAAGCCATGTGGAGTATTTCAAAGTGAACACTGGTGATAAAAGTAAAATGAACAGCAAAGCTGTCATGAAGAGTGACCAAATAAAACATTTCACTACTGGAACGTAAAAAGTCTTAAAACATTTATTAGTACCCATAAAATGTGCCCAATACAGGCAAGTAATCTAAAATAAGTACTTGTATTCTGGAGAAAAAAAAAGTGGTATTAGTGCATCACTAGATTTTTTTTTTTATTGGGGTTTGTAGTTGATTGCGAAAAAGGTGATTGCTAATCTGCACTTGACCCATAGGCAGGAAGTTTGAGATTAAACACAGTCGCAATGGTGCGTCTTCCCTGTTTTCCAAAAAGATGTTGGATAAAAACCAAGTATCAGAAAAAAAAATACCCTGCAGGGTTGACTTTTTAAAAATACACTTGCCAAGACGTGTGGAGTCCCACAGAGGCACACAGTCAACCTGACCATTTAAATTTATTGGCAAGGTATTTCCAGGAAAATTTCACTTTGATTGAACCATTTCTGCACCACACTACTTACCTGCTTGACATAAGCAAAAAGCATAAGCAAAAAGTTCAATAAAGCAAGTAAGACACTTCAAAAAAACAAGTTAACAACAATAAAAAAAGTGTTAGTCTTACAGATGATGCCAGATGCTCCACACACATGCCTTCCCATGCACTGGTCACATGAAATCCCTGAGGCCCCAACCCTGCAACGGCACTGGCCCGTTACAGGGTCACATGGTCCGGGCAACGCACCCCACGAGGAACACTTACACTCCTCACACTGGCCACCTGGCATCCTTGGGTTACCATGGTAACCAGTAGCACACCTAAGGAAAAGGAGTGATGCAAAAAGATTAGATATGTAAAAGATAAAGATGCCTACAATTCATAACCATCATAAAACAAATCATGTAAAAATTCAATTGAGGCACCACACCATCTAATAGTGGAATAAAATGTTTTAATCTAAACCTTGAATGT
Source organism: Hypsolebias coamazonicus (assembly GCA_032273985.1). Lineage (NCBI taxonomy): Eukaryota > Metazoa > Chordata > Actinopteri > Cyprinodontiformes > Rivulidae > Hypsolebias > Hypsolebias coamazonicus. The sequence continues at coordinate 5,379,484 of JAVCKU010000065.1, forward strand.
GTGCCACTACTAAACCAAATTTAGTGCAAATAAAGATGACCAAAAAAAAAAAAATTACAAATTTTCAAAGGTTTAAAATTTAATTTAAAATACCCTATTTGATTCTTTTCAATTAACTTATAGCTAAAACTAAAGAAAAACTAATGTTTATCTAATAGATATTTGAAGAAGAAAGCAAAATACTGTTGAAATCGATGAGTGATTCTGTAAGTCGTCCTCAAAATGCTTTAACAATTTGTTTGACCTGTTCAGAAAATTACCTGTAATTTTAGACCGAGAACACGAAAATAAAAAGTTGCAGACATTTTAGACAAACCTGGAAAACTAGCTGTGGTGACTCTCTTGATTAGGGTTAAATTCAATGGCGCTCCTGAGTAAAAATATTTGTGGGGCAGACATTAATTTTCTGAAGATTTTTATAAATTGCATTACAATTTCTGTGAATCCCCAGAATGGTGGACATTTTCTGTTCTTTGACTTTCCGCTGTTCTTTTCAGTTTTCTGTTCAGGTCCCCTCTCCTCTGTCTACTCCAAATGGATTAAAAAACAGAATATCTCCACTGTTGCTCTCAGGCTTCACTGCAACTAGTCCTGGGTTTGAGCTCACATCAAGTCTAGATAGAGGTCAAATCAATGCGCTAAAACCTGTTGAATGTATCCACAAGACAAAAACATCAGACGACCCAATTGAAACTATTAGACCTGCCTGTTTGGATCACTGGCCCCACATTCGGATCCACTGGACAAATGCAGGTCATTGAACAGTAATGCCACATAATGGTAAATAAGTAAAAACCTGAAGATGAATCACTAAAAATCATTTTAAATTCCACTTAAAATTGTTAAAATTGTTGAAAGCTACACAGAACAAAACAACTCGGTAATGAAGCCTTTATCATCATCATCTTTTGGCTTTTCCCTCTTCAGGGGTCACCACAGAGTGTCAACCTCCTCCATATCACTCTTGAGTTCAGTAAATAATTAATTAATTAATTTGGAGGAACTACTTTCTGGGGCAAATTTTCTTGTGGATCGGCTCTCGCTGGTTAACTATAATGTAATCAACACAGTCAGAGCGTTATCTATTGATCATCCATATTTGCTTAAAACTACTGTATAGCGCTTAATTTTAAACAATACAATAAGCAAATGATTTCATGAACCATTACATGGACTTTTATGAAACTTTCAGAAAGGACTCGATAAAAATCTACAACTGGTTGGCATGTGAACCCAATTTAAGATTTCTAGACCTTGACCTCTCTAAGTGGCTTTAAGAATCTGTTGGACTCCTGGCAAGAACCAATGCAGACATTTTCCTGTTTTTAGTTTTCTACATTTGCCTTATAATCTAGCTGTTTTTGCTACTTTGACATCTTTAACTTGTTAAAAAAACTGTATGACTCTCATAATTATTGTTGTTGTTGTCATCATTCTTTGTTGAAACCATATCTCTCTTATAAATGAGTCCTTGAGGCTCAATGGGATTAAACTGCCTAAATTGTTGTTGAAAAAAAGATGGCCACCACAGTTTATCTACATTTGCCAACACAAAAAGGCTACAGCTTACTCAAAATGACTGAGCTGAAGATGTGGTAGTAGCTGAGACTCGACCTCAGTTCATACTTTAGACATTAACACATCTCTAGATGTGGAGGTGGTGGCCATTATTAATTAAAACTCACGTAAGGCATACCTTCAAGGAACGCTAGGGCTTTAATTTTACTAATAATTGTGCTATTGAGTGTGTGTTTTTTTTTTTTGGCACATGTATCTCACCTTTCACAGTATTTTCCTTCATATCCCTCAGGACAAGCAGTACAGCGGTAGTCATCAAATCCCTCGGATACACAAGTCGGGCTAAAACTAGATATGGAACAAATTTACACAGGAAGATTTGTAAAGTTTTGTGGTTGCAACTAAGACAAAGATGAATGTATGTTTACTTGTTCTCTGGATTGGTAAGAGGGCAGGCGCAGGGTTTACAGTCATCAGAAAACCCTCGGACCACACCGTAGAAGCCTGGAGCACAACGTTCACAGTGTTCCCCCTCTGTGTGGTCTTGACAGTTCTACAAACACACACACAACATGTTGCATCTATGAAGACTATTTATGTAACCCCTTAAGAATACAGGCAAGAGGTGGAACACCTGGAGAGCTGCCACAGGAAGAACAACCTTCACATCAATGTGAAGAAGACGAAGAGATGGTTGTGGATCCAGCTTGCTACTCATACTCATCTGCTCACACAGACTCATGTTCGTGCTGCTGTTTGGCGTAACGTTTTTATACTACTAGTGCTTAATGTATTTTTAGTTAATGTTTTTCTTAGTTCATTTCTTAGATCTTATTACCGTTTTTCTTTTACATTTTATACCTTTGTTGGATGTAACTGGGACCCTGTGTACACAATTTCATTCCACCTCAAGTACTACATGTGGTGCGTACGACAAATAAAGAACCTTGAACCCTTGAATCCTTGAGAATCTGGACTAACTTGTGGCTTGAGGTCACTGATATTTTCACCATCGTATATTATCCAGTGAAATTTGAAAAGTGAGGCACATGAAACTGAGACGTTTATTTTCTAAACACAACATCCCAGTGTTTTTTAAACCCCCAAATGCATCACGCCAAAGACTGGTTCATCCCAAAGATCCAGTCCCCCGGCACAAACAGAGTAATATTGTGTATGCTGTTCAGTGTCAGGA
>JAVCKU010000065.1:5505387-5516542 GCA_032273985.1 Hypsolebias coamazonicus
CTCATCTTGAGCAAGCATGAAGGCGACAGTGGAAAGTAAAAACTCCCTCATGAGGAAGAAACCTTTAGCAGAACCAGGCTCAGAACAAGCGGTCATCTGCTTCGACCGGTAGGGTTTGAGAGGAACAGGAAGGAGGAACAGATACACAATGGCAGGTCGAGATAAGATAGAAACAGTGTCAAATGAAAACTAGTCAGTTGTAACAATTTATTTAAGGAAATGAGGTCAATTTAACCTATGACAGCATAACAAGCCAAGCCTAACTACAGGATTCATTAAAAAGGAAAGTCTTAATCCCAGTCATAAAACTGGACAATGTTTCAGCCTTTTGAGACAGAAACTGGAAGTTGGTTCCACAAGAGAGGAGTGTGATAACTGCAAGATCTTCCATCCATTCTGCTTTTGGAAACTCAAGGAACCGCAAGTAAGCCTGCAGTCTGAGAGCGAAGTGCTCTGTTAGGAAAATATAGAACAATAAGATCTCAAGTATAAGATGGAGCTAGGTTGTTGAGGCTTTGTAGGTTAGAAGTAAGATTTTGAATTCAGTTCTGAATATGACCGAGAGCCACTGGAGATAAGCTAAAACTAGCGAGATATGATCTCTCCTACTAACTCCAGTTAAGACTGAGGCAGCAACATTTTGGATTAACTGAAGATTTTAAAGAAGTATTTGGACACCCAGATAATAAACCATTGCAATAGTCCAGTCAGACGTGACAAATGCATGAACCACTTTTTCCGCATCCTTCTTAGATAAAATCTTTCTAATTTTAGTAAAATTACGCAGGTGGAAGAAGGCAGTTCTAGTAACGTTTTTAATGTGGAGGTTAAGTCATATCCTGATCAAAAATAACACCAAGATGATACCCCAGCTGGAACTACACCAGGCTCCAGGGCTGCACTTAGTTGCCCTATGTGGTTATAAATACCAATAACTTGACAGAAATAACCATGAAATATTAAAATGACAACAATGTAAAGGTTTATGAATTTGTTTTTAGACACATTGGTGTCTTACTAATGTTCGCATAGCTCTAAAGTTTAGTTTCACATTAAAAATGCTTCTTTGCTGCTGTCTAAGGATCTGTTGGTGAGTGCCGCCTTTGCCTTCCTCTGGCTGACGGCATCGTCTGCTTGGGCCAAAGGTTTGACCGATGTGAAATGGGCCACCAGCCCTTCAAACATCATTAAAGGGATTGACGTTTGCAAAAGTGGTGTCAACAACTGCAGCTCGGGAGCTACGCCTCTTATGGGCCGATTAAACGCCTCTGTGGTGAGATTTAATACAAATTATAGTGTCATTTTCAACAAGGCCTGAGTATAAAACTCTGGCTTTCTATATTTACTTTCTTTTTTTTTTCTTACAGATATTTGGTTTCCTTAATCTCATCCTGTGGGGAGGCAACTGCTGGTTTATTTACAAGGAAACACCTTTCCACAGATCAAACACCCAACCGGGTATCGTAGAGGAAGGAGTTGCACCATCATAACTGCCAGCATCCATTTCCAAACCATCTCTAACATGTAGAAGTGACTGCACTGTTTTGGCAGAGCTGATTTTTTTTTTTCTATTTTGACTAAATATTTCAAATTCATTTCAGAAAGTACTAAAACTTTATTTAGGCAGACATTAAAGCTACTCATTGCAAAGCAGAAAGGAAAGGTTCTCCTGAAATTCATAAAATGGTTCATTTTGAGTTCAGCAGTTTTCCAGATATAAATTTATGAAATGCAGGTCCACACTTTCATTCTAACATTTAGTTGAGCTTATAATTAGTTTTTATTTTTGAAAGACGTCCTGAGAAGACCGATACGAAATCAAAAATCCTGCTGTACTGGTTCATCTGTTTTTCCAGTGTCATTATGGATATTTTTGTCATCAGTAGCCTTTATAAACCTCAAGGCTATTATGAGTAAAAACTACAGTATTCATTAATTAAAATACTTGAATGTGTTTGTGGTCCGCAAAACAATATTATTTAAAAATTTGGCTATCAATATAAGTAATTTCATTCCAACTTTACTGTGAAAAGTTTCATCTCATCTGTTGAAGTTTCAGTGAGATTCATACTTTTAATTAACATCCTAATGTTTAGTTAAATCCTGTGTTTCTCATCTGTTTATTTAGGGTATATTAACTCTTAAATGTTTTTATTTGAAACTGTTTGGCTCCTTTAAACTAAACTGCTGATGCACTTTCAAAAATGTATTATTTAAAAAAAAAAGTTTGTGTTCTTTTTTTTATTGAGTTATTTCTTATTTGAACTATTGTGTGCCTTCTGTTTCCGTTTAGCTTCTAACTGATTTTGATTCTAGGAAACATTATTCACAGGAAGTCATTTAGATGAAATCATCTTTCACCTTAACACTTTGTACTGCAGGTTGGTTTTCTTTATTTCTGCCATTATATCACCCCTATATATATAGTTCTTGCTTTTCCACTGTGTTGGTACTGTTAAAAATCTCAGAAATAAAAACTGAATTGGTTTTATTTCCTAAAAGGTGCACACATTTCAAATCTTGAAAATTACACTTTTTTAATAATGGTAGGTTTTGTGTGTGAAGCACAGATAAACTAGAGATTTTTATTATGCTTGGTGTACAAAAAGTTTTAGAATGTGTATTTTATAATCAATCATGCCACTCTGTTTATCGAAAACATCTTCACACATCCCAACTTCTTGACCTTCATAAGTAAAGTTCAGTTTAACAAGGTTGTGTGAAAGATCAAACATAGCAGCAGACTTTTCTGTACCTACCATACAGGTATAAGCCTAGAAACTATAATTTGTTCAGTTCGACGATGCCTCAGTTTTACAGCTTCAGACAACTTTTGTCCTGTTTGTTTTTCTTTTTTAACTTTGAAATCGAAACTAAAGAGCCTCCTTTTCCTCGTGCTGGGAGGGTTCAAACAACGGTCACCAACACGTGCAAATGACTTCCCAGCAGAAAGTCAAAGTGAAAGAAAAGTTCTTAAGTTCACATTTATAAAATAGGCTAAATTAATTTTCTGCAATGCGTGAATGTGCTATTCTTATGTACCAAGACTTAAACATTTGACGTTGGTGTTGCCCTTTAATAAGATAACCAGGGTTGGTACAAAGAAATCTCAAGACTTTCAAGGCACTCTGGAGTGAAATGTGCTGCTGAGTGCCAGAAAGCTTGGTCTCAGTTGCAGGTCATGGGTCCTTTACCAGGATAAAGACCCACAACACTGTTAAAAACACCCAAGAGCAACTCAGAACAAGCACTGGACTTGTCTATAGTGGCCTTCCTAACCCTGATCTAAATCTTACTGAACAGATCTGGCGAAGGAGCTTTTCTATGGACATGAGTGAGCCAAACTACCCAGAACAGGTGCACAAGCCTCAGAGTCATATTGACTGATTGCCTCAAAAGCTTGAGCAACAAAAAATAAAGTTACCATTCTTTTCACTAAGGGCAGCTTCTTTACCGTTTTATTCTGGGGAATCAAAATTCAAAAGTAATTACTGATTTTCGTTCAGTCAATTATATTATTTCTATGTAACCATGGTGGATATTTCCTTTGGGCAGTTCAGTGGCACAGTTCGTAGAGCTGCTGCCTCTCAGCAAGCAGGTTTCTGGTTCAAATCCCGGTCCTGGGGCCTTTCTGGGTGGAGTTTGCATGTTAGCTCCATGCATGTGTGGGTTTTCTCTGGGTACTCCGGTTTCCTCCCACAGTCCAAAAACATGCATGTTAGGCTGATTGGTAATTCTAAATTGTCCCTAGGTGTGAGTGAGAGAATGAATGGTTGTTTGTCCTGTTTGTCTCATGTGTCCCTGTGATGGACTGGAGATCTGTCCTGAGTGTCCCCCAACTATCGAACAGTTATTGCTGCACATGGGCACCAGTGATGATGGATGGATGGATGGATGGATGGATGGATGCTTTCACACTCACAACATGAACGCATAGATGGACGAACAGAGGATATTTCCAATTCCTCCTTAGACAATAAATTGCATGCTTTACCACCATTAAGTGAGTTCTTCTAACCTCCCTGGCTCCCAGTCCAGCGAACAAAATAATGTTGTTTGAAGTAGGGAGTCAAAGGCGAGGACAGGCCAACATTGTCTATCAAAACCCCATCTACTTTGTTCATCCCAAAAGTAAAATTATGCAGACTGGTAAAGTTTTGAAGCTCGTTTAGCAATCAAACAACTTTAAGCTGAGTCAGAATTGGGGACACATCCTCAGTTGGAGACCTATGGTTCAGTAGGGGTTTAATCCACTAAACACCCTCAACCAAGCTAAGCCCAGTGGAGGGTAATCAGCCCTCAAATGATGCCAGCTGGGTTTGTTGAAGGGTTAAGGTTAGAATAAAAAATAGTTTGTCAAATCCTTGATCTTTTTAAAAGTTTCAACACAAGCCTAAAAGCTTTTGACGTCTGTTGTAATGGTGTTACTTAAAGAAGTTAGTATTTTCTGAGGTGGTATTGATTGTGAACATTTTCAGAATCACTGCAATAGATATTACAAAAGACAAACAAGAATTCAATTTCAATTTGAATAAATTATGTACAAAACACAAAGCACATTTTATTTATTTGGAAATCTCAAGGTATTAAAAGTGAACTAGAAAATGTAACGTTCTATTTATACAAAAAAAAAAAGAGCTGGGAGACCGAATCTGTTTATGTGCAGTAACTCCTGGATAAGTGTTCAAGGTGATTTAGCGGAGCTTGGCTCAGCGAGCAGTAAATCCATGCTGTGATGGTCCAACTGCGCTCTCACATACATACACCCAATCCACATCTGATGAGGCAGTGATGAGGGCTTAGTTAAATCATCCACAAGCACCTCAGACGAATGAATCTGTATGGTTGTGTATGATTTAAGACTGAGCTATTGGTGCTACCTTAATAAGTACTTAAAGTCCAACCTCCAGCCAAGGCCACTACACACACTCATAGATACTGTCTGGGGAATCGGTGGGGAGATGTTGGTGATGGTAATGAAAACATGCCAGTGAGTAGATTTACAGGAGAGAATAACTTGACCTCTGGTCCCAGAGACAATCTAATCTTCTCATGGCTACAAAAACTACAACCTTACGTAGTAAACTAAAACGTGAACAGTATATATAGAACAGAACAGAACAAACAGAACAACTCTCTTGAAAAAAAAATCAACTAAAGCATGTAGTCTTTAGCTTTGCTGTTGGTCTACCTAATGTCCCAGACTGTTTCTATTTAAATTAAATTGCCCCCTAGAGATAACGTAATGGTTCAGTGGCTGTTCGGGCTTTTAGAGCATGTTTGTGGTCTATGTTCTGAAAAGCTAGACATTAGTACATCTTGAATGCACACAGGTGTATGTCCACACAGTCTGTAAAGACCTTACTTTACAACATAAATTACTGTTTCTTTGCATTGAATATTTGCTGCTGTCCACATGCCAAAGAAACCTTGCCATGTTTAATAAGCAAATCTCTATTAAATTACCTAAGAAATCTAAGTCTGGTCCTCTGGACATTCAAAAAACAAAACAAAACAAAAATGAATGTTTGAATGTCCAGAGGAGCAGACTTAGCTTTTTTAGATTTTTCTACCTGGATTATTGAGCATGCATCAGGGTCTATTAAATTACACAATGCCAGTCTATCAGTTATACATACAAGCTATATGAGCCCTTTTTCAAATTGTTCATATTCTTAAATTTATTCACATTTTGTTATTTAGCAATGCATATTAAAATGAATAATATATAAAGCCAAATGTAAACAAAAACTACCATCCCCTGGTACGCCTATCAGAAGCTCAAAAGAACCACAACCTACCTAAACTTTAAAAATGTGTTTGTTTAACTGAGGAAAATGATGGTGTTGTTGTCACAGTTATTTGGGAATGACTTCAAAAATATGTTATGTTGCATTTAAGACTCCCAAGAGCAAAGTGACTGCCATAATTCTAATATTAGGGAAAATTTGGAACAAGTAGAACTGTTCCCAGAGCTTGTTGCCCGGCCAAACTGAGCAATCAGGGGAGAAGAGCCTTGGTAAGAGATTTGACCAAAACTTTGTCTGTTACTCTGGCTGATTCTCAGAAATGTTGCTGTGGAGATGGCAGGAAAGAGCAACAATCATTGAATCACATTACCAATTTAGTGAACAGAGGACAGCCTCTCCTCAATAAAAAAATCCCTAATTAACATTCAGTTAAGGCCTCTCAGACTGAGAGAAAAAAGATTAAAACCCAAACTCTATTGGCCCTGATATTCCTGTTATTCCATCAATGAAATGCTGATTTCAAATTTAGGGAAAGTTAGAAAGGGCAAAATATTGAAAACACTAGAATAACGATTGTTATTTCACTGTTTTTGAACAATTTTGCCACGGGACAGTGACGGCTTAAAGGTTATTTCTACTCATCAACCACAGCCTTTGTGGGGTAGAATGCTTATGTGGTGGCCAGTACTTACCAGAAGTGAGCTAAAGTAGGAAAACAGTGAATCAGTAACCGGATCAAGAGCAACCAAGGCTTGTTGATGCATTTGGGAAAAAAAGTGAATCATCTGTGAAGTGTGAAAGCTAGTTTTTATCGTGTGCACACACAGTGCATCACAGTTTGCTAAAAAAGGAGCTGGATTGCTGCAGATTGGTCCGGACGACAATGCTGACCTATGTGCCCCCTCTGCCCCAAAAAAATGGACAAAGAGCACATGAGCATTGTAGAATGTAGAATGGTCTACAGAAAAAAATAAAAGATGAAATGCAAAGCAACACCAAGAAAGTGCTGTTGTGCCTTTACAGAGAACTCCATAAATGTCCAGCTTTCACTGAAACATCTTCAAAGAGTTTTCATTCATTAAACCTTTATTTATACAGGTTAGTCTCAATGAGTCACAAGGACTTATTTACAAGAGAGACCTGTTTTAGACAGACATCAAAAAAACTACAGTAAAAATGCAACTAAAATAAAAGTAGTGTTATAAAACAATAAATTAAGGTGCCATGTAAAACAAGGTAAAATACTAAAAACAAGAACATTGTTGCTTTGATGTTTCTATTGATATTATCAATTGTGTAAAATCCTCTAAAGAAATCAAAGTGGACATATTCAGTTCTTGTTGCAAGGTGTTCCATGTTACAGGAGCCGAATAGGAAAAGGCCTTTTTGCCAAGTTCAGTCCACACTGAGGGAACGTTTCAGGTAATGATAACTGAAAGTGCACGCTGTAACTGCACTGATGATGTAACATATGAGAGGAGACATATGAAGGTAGAAGACCAAGGAGTGTTTTATAGATGAAGATGAACCAGTGTGAGAGCCTACGTGTAGATAATGATGACCGACTGACCAATGAGTATCGGGTACGCAGTGCAGTGATGGGTACAGTAGTTACAACCAGTTATGAATCTTAGCACCCCATGGTAGACAGCTTCCAACATCTGCAAGGAGCTGGCAGGGGCATTCATGTAAATAATGTCACCATAGTCAATGGCTGGTAGGAAAGTAGTACAAGGCATTCAAAGTTAAACACGATTTATTTCTGACAAAGAAACCCAGATTAAAATGTCAATTTATAAATGATCATAATCTATTTGACCAGACAGTGGGGGAATCCAAAAGTCACTCAGAACCAAGAGTAAAAAACTTGTCACAAAGATTTCTAAATGTTAATCAAAACCAAAGATAGTTAACATTATGCCAATGTTACGAGTTACACTTGTGATTTGTTTTAGGAGTAAACTTTAAAGAATGTGTTATAATAAACATAATTTTCTATATACTAAGGCTATATCGGAATAATTTTGTTTGATGATGCTGCACACTCATAAGTCTATTAAAAAAAGTATTTTTTAATTAAAAAATTGTTTGTAGGATATGTGGTAAAAATTTAGCATTTAGCAAACTGTTGAGTAAATCATACAAAAAGAAAACGAGCATTGCTTCTGACTTCATAAATATCAATATTCTTAATAAATTGTCAGATTTACCTAGAAAATATAACTATAGACTTTACCTCCAAATGTTCATATTTTTTTATTTTGTGTCAGCGAGTGCTGGTTTGGCTGTCATGAGAGTGTTTTATATTTTTCTGGTCAGGAAATAACTATTTTCTAGAAGTGACCAGTAGGGTCACAAGGGATTGTGGGTAATTGGAAATCCAGATGGGTGAGCATGAACTTCGAGGAAGAAATGGATACTGCGGAGATCAAACTGAACATGCTCTACAACGTTAATGTTGTTTATCTCTGTCTGTGCAACACTTGTGTTCTTGTACATTTTCCATTCTCTTCCTATTTTCCTCAACATTTCCTCCTTCACATAAGGCTGCTTTCTCTCCTCTGTTGTATTCTTTATTCAGATGACCTATGAGTGACACTGGGAGAGACAGGAAGCCACATACAATTGGAGGTGAGTGGGTGGGTCCATTGGGACCAATCAGCAAAAAATGTGCAAGCGGAACCGCCAGTAATCATGTAGAATATTTATTGTACATGAACACATACTTAATCACAAACGTTTTCTCTGAGGAACAACTTATTCACAGTAGAAAGAAAATACTGATATCTAACCACCAAAAAAACCTTTTTTATTTTTAGGAAAAGCCAGAATTTCCACTATTTCCATGTCTGGTGGGTAGCAGCACATCTCTGACAGTCCTGCCACGAATTTAAGATTACTTTTTATCGTTTTACAGTCTACTTACAAGGAAAAACAGCCAACAATATAAAAGTCAGTATGGATAACATCTCTGCTGGTTAACAGAAGTAGAAAACAGAAGCTGAAGCTTACTTTGTTCATCAGTGTACAAAACCGAGAGCGCTATGACTTCAAGAGGATGAAAAGATATTCTAAAAACTAAAATAAATAAAATAATGTGTACTATATAAAAAGGCAGTGTTGTGAGTTTTTACTTATATAACAATCTTGTGATAGAATTTATATGGTATTTTTTATCTTCATGTTTAAGTACTTTTGTTTCTGGGATAAGAATTCACATTTTTATCTGTTACATTTTGCCTGTTTATGTGAATTTTTATAGATTATGGTCAGTATTTTAAAGGGAATGTTTCTGCTATTGCATTCTATTCCTGATATTAATTGTATTACTGCTCTGTAATGCAACTAATTACTCGTGAATGTATTAGCTTGCTGGTTTATTATTATTAACGATAATAATAATATAACAATGTGTTATGTGTTGTCATCATTGTATGTTCCCATACAAAGGTGAAATTGGCTTTCTGCATTTAAACCATCCACCACCAGGTGGAGCAGTGGGCAGCTATTGAACATGCCCGGGGAGCAGTAGGGGACAGGGTGTGCTGCTCGGAGACACCACGAGATGTGCATTGACTGGGGATCGAACCTGGGACTTTCAGGTTCTGAGTTGGTTGCCCTGCCTCTACATCGTTCAAGATGGAGAGCAGGTGTGCAGGTGAATTAACTGGGTAGATCTGCTAATTGGTCCTAGTCATCACATAAATGATTAAAACTCAACTAAATGTAGATATTGAACTAAAGTTTGATGTGATAGTACCTAAGAGTAATCCCCAACACACTTTAAGTGCTAAGTGATTGCACAAGAACTAGCAAGACCTTCATTGTTTCCAAGATTTAGTTAAAACAACTATAGCGCTGTCATTTTTCAACATAGATGATAGTTTGCAAGTCAAGCATGAAGGATGGCAGACGATGTGCATTCCTTACAGAAATGCTAGGCTTTTAATTTTAAAGCATGTTTCTATATAGATGTTTTACTAAAAAAATTAATTGTGTTAAAATATTTTGGCCTGATATTTCTGTTTGAAGAAGGAATCTACTTTCCAAAATATCAGCCTATACATAATATTTTTTTTTTTTTGCACTAACTCTTGAGTCATTCAGACAGGTGTCATTTTTCAATTTACAATAATAAAAGTCAAGTTTGACTAACTAAATCTTTGTAACGAGCCCCTAAATAGTTAAGAGGAACTATTTAAACATAGCTATAGATTCAGCTGGAACTGACCCATAGGTTGCTGACTCACCATTGCTGACCAGCACTGATGAATTCACATATGCTATTAGCTGACCCCAGGCTACGGCTAACTGCTCTGGCACTGGAAATGTTCCGGTTAGACTGAGCAGAGCCGAACTACAAAATCCATTAAAGTGGGTGCAAGACCTTAAAAGACTGTGCATGTGTGTACGGTCTTTATGCAATTCTTTTAAGGCTAATGAGTTGAAGAATTTCAATTTTCTTGTTTTCCAGTGTTTTTTCCTCTCTTGCCAGTCATTAGCGGACAAACCTCCAGCCTTTTCACAAATACTCAATGACTGTGGTCAAATCAGAGTGAGAAAAGAGTAAGGGGATGTAGAATAATGGCTTGCCCAACAAAAGAAAAAAGACAAATGTATTGGAGATAAAATGCTTTCCAGCACTGAATATTGTACAATGCTTATTTGTGTAGCACCAAAGTACAGTAGATTCATGCAGGTTTAGATGCATGTTTGACAAAACTATACATTATATGATCCATCTGCACCTGTGTGTGTTTGTAGTTCGAGTGTGAATGAATGAATGGGCGAGTGCTGTGTGTGTTGCTGAATGTAGCATTCATTACAGAGGCACTACAGACAAACTACTCCCTGGATAGACATTGATTTTCACCCAATGGATCTTACTGTTAGCAAACCTAATAGCTTGGTGGGTAATGGGTGCAGGTTATGAATGAGCCCCTACCTACGTGGTGAAGAGTAGAGGGAAGAAAGAAAAAGAAAGGAGGAGCAAGACATGGAAAAAAGAAAGGACAAAGATGGCTAACAAAAGCAATAACTTCATGAACAAGAGAACAGAGAAAAGGTGAATGTAGATGCTAGAAGAAAAAAACGGAAGAAGAGACTATCAGAGAAGGATGTAAAAAAGATCAAATGTGAGTTGAAAGGGGTGACGCTATTTACCATTTACTGCTAATAGGTTTCAAAAGGAAGTGTCATTAGCTGAATGAATAGCCCTGAATGACACATTACCAAGTTAAAGGCTCGTTTCGCTCATTACTGCAGCTCTGATTTCTCTATGCATCACCAGCGCTGTGTACTCAGGAGCTGGTCACTATACAAACCTGCTCACTCAGCGAATACACAAAAACATACACAGCAGCATAGCATTATGGGGGGGGGGGGGGGGATGCCATAAAAATAAA
>JAVCKU010000065.1:5526325-5539241 GCA_032273985.1 Hypsolebias coamazonicus
AAGCTATGGTGGCCATCTTGGATTTTTTTACTTGAATGAAGTATGTGATGGGTAACATTCTCAGCTACGAACACACCAAATTTCAGTTTAATATATCTATAAATGGCTTGATTTATACTACTTTTCTTTTTTAGTTCTGGTGGCATCTTGGATTTTTGATTTGCATTCAGAGTCCATTAGGGATCATTCTCAGCTATCACACCGATTTTCAGCTGAATAGTTCTGAAAAAAGCTGAGCTATAGCCATTTGAAATTAGCTTCGGTGGCCATCTTGAAGTTTTAGATTTAAAATCCGAGTGTGTTGACATGTAACACTGACATGTAACTGGGACCCTGTGTACACAATTTCTTTCCACCACATGTACCACATGTACCACATGTGGTGTGTATGACAAATAAAGAACCTTGAACCCTTGAGCATCACAAGTTGAATACTAGAAAGTTCCTGAAGAAATTTTGGCGGGGACTGCCAAGCGGCTTCCATTTTCGATTTTTTTTTTTTTTTTTGACAGCAAGTGTTGGGGTTCACTCTCAGCTACCACCATACCAAATTTCAGCTCAATATCTTTGAAAAATAACTGAGTTATCTTATTTTGTTCCCTTTTAGCTAAGGTGGCCATCTTGGATTTTTGATTTGCATCAGTAATATATAACAACTCATTCTCAGCTACAACCATACTAAATTTCAGCTCAATAACTCAAAGAATGACTGAGTAATGGTAAATTTTGAGTTTCCCGAGTTAGCTGTGGCAGCCATCTTGAACCAAAATGGCTCCAAAAGTGAATCAGTATTTTGTTCAGAGACCTCTTCGCTCTTGGTCATGTAACCTCACTGTGGCAGTTAGAAGCTAAGACTTCCATCAGTGTTTTTCAATGAGAAAAATTGCATCTGTTTGCAAATTACAATGCCATGGTAACTCTAAACACTAATAACAGTAACAGCACATATCATGGTGCCGAGACAGTCGTTTTGATATATCGTATTTTCCACCATACCTGTCGCACCGCCATATAAGTCGCATCGGTCCAAATATGTCTAAAAAAGTGAAAAAAATCCATAAATATGTCGCTTCACCGTATACGTCGCATCTATTATGCATCACCGCAGACACATTGCGTTTGTTACGTGTCACCACTGACAACCCGGAAATGGGGGCCGGTGTTGTGCCAAAAATCGATGAGCTGCCAAATGGCGGCCGCGGGAGCGTGCACGGGAGGACTTTAACAAGTATTTAACAAGATTACCACTTCAAAACAATTAATTGTTTGCTCAAAATGATAGTAAAGGTGTGTTTCAGTCTACCTTTTGCATAATAAATGCACTTTGACAGTTAAATCATCTGTATTTCAAAACCCAATTTGTGGAAGCAACGGGCACGCGAAGAAGGACAAGCCTCTGCATTTTTTCAAAATTTAACAAGATAAACACCTAAAAACAATTATTCGTTTTTCAAAATTATAGTAAGGTGTGACTCAGTCTAACGTTTGCTTAACGGTCAAATCACCTGTATTTCAAAAGTATTCGCTGCCTCGGTGCTCCGGGAGCACGCAAGGGGAGGAAAAAAGTAAGGAGGAACGCTGCTCGTTTCTTCGAAATTTAACAAGAAAAGCACCTAAAACATTTATTTGTTTGCTTGAAATTATAGCAAAGGTGTGTCTCAGTTGAACTTTTACTTAATAAATGCACTTTAATGGTCAAATTAGCTTCGCCCTGGTTGTTCCTCCTCTCGTTTGCTTTTAATGGTTGCTTTTTATCTTGATGTTATCTGATGTTCACCAACTGTAGCATTTTGAGATCCATTGTGTATGTAAAGTGCATTAAAAATAAAAGTTCTTATTATCTTTTTAAGTGACTTATAGGCCGAAAAATATGGTAACATTTGTGGGGATACACGTTGAGGTTCAGGCTTCATTAAAGTTGAGGAAGAGCAAGATCCTTTTCAGGTGGATAATAAGAGGTGGCTGCCTTCAGGTAGCCCCCAAGTATGTGACATCTGCAGATGTTTGAGGCTGTTTTGGACTCTTTTTTTTAAACTACACAAAGTTTATCAAACTTTGAGATAAATATACAAAATATGGTGGATTTTCAGTTTTTAGAAAGATAACCATTGAACTACAAGTGCTAAAGAAGAGCAATTTGTCAGTGCTGCTGCAGACAGGTCAGACAATCAGAAAAGGTTAGAGGAATGAAACCTGGCCTGGCGCTTCTGGGTGAAATTGGGTCATTTTGGTCGTTTCTGTCAAGTACAAAGTGGAGTACTGTAAAACAGCTTGACGTCACAGAAAACACTTCTTTTATTTTGAAATCTTTTAGTGACAGAAATTGTAATAGGAAAAAAAATTACACTTTATTTAATTTCCAATATTTTGTGTTAAATTCCACCAACATATTATATTTTTATGGAGCCTAAACATGGAGTATAATCAATCCAAGCTGGACTTTAAGCCACAAAGTTTATCATCAAATCTATTTCACAATTTCTATGTTTCCTACAAATCTATAACTCAGTCTATATTTTTGGGGGCCCAACCAAGTTTGTGTGCTGTAGCAAACACAAACTCATTGAACTCTCATCCGCACACACTTACCAATTCATCAACTCATGCCCTGTTTCTTTCTGTCTAAGCCCACCGTGAAATGAAGCTGGGCAGAGCAGCTATTGTGTCCCTGGTAGAATTAACTATTGATTTTCTCCTCAGTATTATCAATGCTGTTCTGACAACAAAACAGGGAGCATGCACACACAAGTGCAGACCTGTAATTTATTTAAGAGAAGATTTTGCTTTGTGGGAAGTACAATACATTTACCGGAAGGTGCAAGTTAAATATTAACATGCTGCTGCAACAAACAGACAAACAATAATGCACGCAAAAAAAAACAACTATGCAAAACCAATGGAACCAAGCATTGTGAAAGTTAATTATAGAGAATGAACTTTGGTATTTTGAAAGTTGCAGCGCTTATTGTGTGAACGCTTCTGAAGCATTCTCACTATTGTGATCCATTTTTATTCCGTACTGTACATTCCTCTGAGCAATTCGCATCCCGTAGCTTTTAAGCTATTTCAAGAAATCATCAAAACGTTCAGCTCTTTCAGGACAATCCTGCTAGGACTTTTGGTATTGGTGTAACTTTAGCTTTTTTGAAATATTTACTGTTCTCTATAAAAAGAACTGAGCTCATTTTATATCATTCACATTTTTAGACGTGTTTACAACCTTTTATTGTTCCTTTCACATAGTGCTCTGGTTCGGCTTCTTTCAGCTTTGTTGTGCAAATTTACACATTTTTTTCAGCTACTTTCAGCTAATATCAGCTGTTTTTTCCTGCTGTTTTTGCTCTTTTCAGATTCTTTCTGCTAACTACAACATTTTTGTGCTTTTTCTATCTTGTTTCTGCTAATTTCAGATTTTTAAGCTCCTTTCAGCTTATTTCTGCAAGTTTCAGTTTTGTTTACTATTTTAGCAATTATTTAGCTGTTTGTGCTAATTTTAGCTTTTTCAGCTAATGCCCTGTTTTTTGCACTCATTTCAACTTTTTTCAGCCTAATTCAGCAAAAATGTACTCCCTCCTCTTCCTTCTGGTAATTTAATCTTCTTTCTTCCTTTTCGCTACTTTTCAGTTGGTTGTTTATTTATTTATTTATTGCTAATTTCAGCTATTCCCAGATAATTTCCTCTTTTTGGGGCTTATTTTTGCTTCTTTCAGCCTAGGTGGGCAAACATGTTCTTTCTGCTTTCTTCTACTAATATAAGCTCGTTTTACATTTTCAGCTAATGTTTTAGCATTTAATCTGTTTTCAGATAAATTCAAGTAATTTCTGCTACTTTCAGACAAATTAACTTCTTTATGCTAATTTCAGCTCGTTTCAGTGTTTTCAGCTAGCTTCAGCATTTTCTGCCAGTTCAGCTGTTATTTAGCTGTTTTATGCTAATTTTAGCATTTTCAGCTAATTCCACATTTTTGGAGCTCCTTTCAGCTCTCTCCACTTCCTTTTGGTAGTTTAAGCATCTTTCTACCTTTTCAGCCACTTAAGCTTTTTTAATTTTTTTTTGCTAATTTCAGCTTGTTTTTAGCTAATTTCCTAATTTTTGTGCTCATTTCTGCTTATTTAAACCTAATTCAGCAAATACGTGTTCTTTCTGCTTTCGTCTTCTAACTTAGGCTTGTTCTTCCATTTCAGCATGTTTTTTTTAGCTAATTTCAGCTGTTTTTAGCAAGTTTTTCAGCAATAAGCATTCACACTGCATTTTCACAGGAAATGCAGTTCCTCTAGTTTAATTTATGAAAAGTCTTATGATCCAATCTTCTTAATCACCTTTGAGTTTGAGGAAAAATACTAAAATCCCTTATGTGTAAGAAATCCAAGGAACCTATGTGTAACAGGCAGGTTATAATAAAACTTATACTACAATGTACTCTGTACAAGCATCTAGAATTACTGAGAGCATTATTTATTTTCATTAGAATCTATTCTCATATGAAACTTATTACACGGTTTCCTTAAAAGAAAATTTATGCAGGAACATTTTAACTCTTTGTCCATCCTCTGTAAGTTTTGCAAGAAGACTGTAACAACTTACTGTATGTGCAAGAACCTTTAACTGTAATGTATTCTGATTTAAGGTCAGTCTATGGTCATATTACTTATTCAGGCTTAGTTTTTTTTTTTTTTTTTTTTTGCTAATTTACTGTGTTTGTTGAGTATTTTATGAATAAAAATAACACGAAAAACAGGTTTTTATAGAGAACCAAAGGTCCTTTTCTTCTAACTTGGAAAAACTAGTCACTGCATTTGATAATATGTTGTACTTATTTAATTCTTACATACCATTGACGTCTCGAATGTTGTGTTGTTGTTTTTTTTCCTTCTCTTCTGTGTCCCTCTCACAAATCAAGCTCCTAGTGATCAAGCTGCATCACATTCAGAAGTAGCTGGGAAACAATCCCAACAGAGGGCTTCTCTCTCAGACTGCAAGATGACTTTTTATTCCTAGAGGAAGTCATATAAGTCAAAGCCCGCAGCCATCATTCTTTTCTCAAGTGGAAGCAGCTTCCAGTGCGTATTCAGAAGGCAGACACCTCATCTGCCTCCGGATCCAAAATTCTCCTGTTGGAAAATCCCTTTAGATGATGCTGAGTTGCCTTACACACACTTCTTCTCCTGATGTAGGTTTGGAGGATGTCCATTGATGTACGTCTGCCTCTACCACCCTCACTGTACTCTCCCTTTATAATATTCTCATGGACTTTGTGTTTACAATGCTCGTTGCAAACAACAAACTGAAGATAAGCTTCAAATTGCAAATGCAAATTACCTTATCTAGACAGCAGCTTCACAAACTGGCATACCAAGTCACTAAATCTGACTAAATGTATTTAAATGGAGTAATTTGATTGTATGATATTGTACAGATGTTATACGTAGCTGCATTTGAATTTAACTGCATGGATTTGCATCAAAATTGCACGGATTAAGGCTATATTGAGTTTTAATAAACAGGACTGAATTGAATTGTGTGTACAGTAATTAAATTAGAACAAAATGAGCAGCACGCTGAAATGATTTAAAAATTGTCCCATAAAAATAGTGCAATGTTCAGTCAGGTCATCTGGACGGTTTCTTTTTGTTTTCTTTTTTTTTTTTCCCACTAGCAAACTGTTTTTTTTTCCACTATGGAGTATGCTGTTGGTGGGAATCAGTTTGTTTGGTGGCTCCTCAGACTCGAGAATTCCTTTAGATGAAGGACAAAATGTCTCAGCAAAGAAAATAAAGAAATCATGCTGGTGACCTGCTTGAATATTGTTGGATTTTTACCTGGATTATTGAGCATAAACTTTAGCATAAAAATAGTGAAATATATTTAGATTTAATGGCATCATCTTAAACATCCCTCTATCCATCCATCCATCCATCTATCCATTCATCCATCCATCTATCCATTATCTTCCACTTGTTCCGAAGTTGGTTGCATGGACAGCAGCTTGAGCAGGGAGGTCCAGATATCTCTTTCCACAGCCACGTCTTCCAGCTCTTCTGGGAGGACTCCAAGATGTTCCCAGCCAAAAGAGAGACAAAGTCTCTCAAGAGTGTATTGGGTCTTCCCGGGGATCTCCTCGTGGTCATACAAGTACCTCCCTAGGGATGCGCCCAGGAAGCTGATGCCCAAGCCACCTCAACTGGCTCCTCTCGATGAGGAGGAGCAGCAGTTCTACTCCAAGTCTCTCCCAGATAACTGAACTTCTCACCCTCTCTAAGGGAGAGTCCAGCTACCCTGTGGAGGAAACTCATTTCATCTGCCTGTATCTGCGAGTTGCAGCCTTCTTTTAGTCACTACCCAGAGCTCGTGACCATAGGTGAGGGTAGGAACATAGACCAACCAGTAAACAGGGAGCTTTGCCTTACAGCTCAGCTCCTTCTTCACCACAACAGGCCGACACAGAGTCCACAATACAGCAGATGATGCACTATTCCACCTGTCAATCTCACGCTCCATTCTTTCCTCACTCGTGAACAAAACCCCGAGATACTTGAACTCCTCCACCTGAGGCAGAACCTCACCCTCGACCTGAAGCTGAAGAGAGCAATCAATCCTCATTCGACTGAGGACCATGGCCTTAGATTTGGAGGTGCTGATTCTCATCCTAGCCGCTTCACACTCGGCTATGAACCGCTGCATTGAGAGCTAGGGATCACGGCACAATGATGCCAACAGGGCCATATCATCTGCAAAGAGCAGAGATGGAATTCTGAGGCCACAGAACCAGACTCCGTCCGTCCCCTGGCTGCACCGAGAAATTCTGTCCATAAAAGTTGTGAACAGAATTTGTGACAAAGGGCAGTCCGGGCCGAGTCCAACTCCCACATCGAAGGGGTCCGACTTACGACCAGCAGTGCGAACCAAACTCTTGCACCGCTTGTACAGGGACTAAACAGCCCATAGCAACGGGCCCCCAATTCCATACTCACGGAGCACCCCCCACCGAGTACCTCAAGGAACACGGTCAAAAGCCTTCTCCAAGTCCACAAAACACATGTAGACTGGATGGGCAAACTCCCATGACCCCGTGAGGACCCTAGTGAGGGTAAAGAGCTGATCCAGTGTTCCACGACCAGGATGGAACCCGGATTGTTCCTCCTGGATCTGAGGTTTGACCAACGATCTGACTCGCTTCTCCAGTAAACCCCTGAATAGACCTTACTAGGGAGGCTAAAGCGAGTGATGCCCCTGTAATTGGAGCACACCTTACAGTAACCCCCGCCCCCACTTTTTTTTCCATCTTAAACATAATCACTTTATATGATCAAGTCTTCGCAGCTTCCAATGCTTCTTTAAATGACAGCAGAAATGAAGCGCTGGTTCAAATTAACACCTGGCTAATTTTAGCAGCCAGAAGCTTCCTCTAAAGTTCAAATATATAAACACCTGTTTGGGATCATGTGATCTGTCTTTTGACACAATGTCATTGACGATACGTTGCATGTCTTACAGCCAATTACAATTTCATAAACAAGTGCCATTAATAGGTCTGCAATGTTAAAATGAACTACAAATGCTGCAATGAGCCTTGATTCTTGGGAGACCCAATAGTTGTTAAAAATAGACATTATTTTCATTCAGTTGGTCTTACACAAAAAAAAAAAGTCACACCAAACCTGATCTTCTTACTTTGCAATATGATGATCAAAATCAAATCAATTTACCAGTAGATAAACCCTCATTTTGTTTCTATTTATTTTATTTAAATCTATTCTAACAAACTCACATTGTACAACACTTCACTATTTTTTCTGATATAATTCTTTTTTTTTATTATTACTACTTTTCCATTCTTCTACTCAGATTTTTGAGGACAAATTGATTGTATTCAGTGAATGTGGGAACCAGGCTGAGAAAGAAAAATAAAATAAAATCGGCAAGCTCGCCTGCTGGTGACCATCAAATCCATTCAGTTAAGCTTGGCTGCTCCAGTATGAACATAGCAGAGTCAGATCAAAATGTTTTCAAACCACTGGTTTAAATTCACCTTGTAAAATTGTTGATTTCTCTGTTGGGCAAAAATAAAAAATACATATTCTGAATAATATCCCATTCACTGCCAAGACCTCTCTGTTAGGTTTTCATCACATCATATTCAGCCTGGTTTAGTTAAATTCACATCGACTTATAAAAACTGTAGTTACTCTAAAGAGACAGTTTAACTACAAAACAACATTGTTTCATATTTTGGAATAAATTCTGTGATAGAAGGAGAAAATGTTTTATAGCATCTCTCTGCACAGTTGATTACACCAAAGTATCATAAACATCAACTGGGAAATCATCCTTTCTGATACTTTAGCTTTTTAAATATGCATAATGAGGTTTCTGTGGGAAGTCGGTGTCATAAGTGAGTCACATGGATTTGAAAATAAAAAAATGTTGATTTCCCAGAAGGTTTACATGCTGGATTCTGTGCACATAAAGACTTAAAAGAAATCTGTTTAGGAGTAAATCAGACCTACAGTTTGAATAAAGAAAACAACACAAAGTCATACCACTCAAAAAGCAAGGCTAAAGTAAAGGCAAAAAATAAAATACTGATATTTTAAATCATGGTGAATCATGACTACTGCAGTGAGTCTGCTCGACACATTTTTTTCAGTTGAATCCAATTTTGGTTAAAGAAATACTGTAAAACTTCAGTTTAAATAAGTCTACCCACAAACAAACAGCCAGCTAAGGAAACAGTAAACCCAAATATCCATCCATCCATCCATCCATCCTTTATCTTTACACACTTCTTCCATTTTCAGGTTGCGGGAGTCACTGGTGCCCATGTTCAGCCATCACCATACAAGAAGCGGGAGAGAACTTGGACAGGTCTCCAGTCCATCACAGAGACACATAGACAAACGAGACAAACAACCATTCACTCTCTTACTTACACCTAGAGACTAGAGTTGCCAATCAACCTACGTTTTTGTTCTGTGGGTGGAAACCAGAGTACCCGGAGAAAACCCACACATGCATGGAGAGAACATACAAGCTCCACCCAGAAAGTCCCCCGGCCGGGATTTAAACCAGGACAACTACCTCGCTGAGAGGTGGAAGTACAACCATCTGCACCACCGTGCCGCCTAAACCCAAGCATGACTGAAATAAAGAACAAGAAGCAGGGTTACCTAGAGACCTAGCTAGGTTTTGATTATGCTACTGAATATGGCAACTCCACTTCCTAATACAATCCAACAAAGTTAAGTAAGGTCCTCTGGATGATTTCTTCTTGTTGAAACGTTTCGTTTCATCAGTTACTTCATCAGTCTGGGGAGCCACAGTCCAAGTCATTCCTACTACTTCAACATGCAGTCACCTTGAGCGGCGCAATTAAATGAAAGGGTATGCTATGTTTACAGAAAATAGCACCTAGTGGCAGCAGGTACAAAGAAAAGAGAAGAGAACCGAGGATGGATCCCTGCGGTATCCCCAACCGAAGAGTTGCAGATTATGAACTAAAATCTTTATTGCTAACACAAAAGGTTCTGTCAAGAGAGGTAGGGGTCTCCAACCTTTACGATTAAAAGAGTGATTTTTACGTCTTTGTTCACTAAATTAAATGTGTCCAGAGCCACAACAACCTGCTACAACTGTGATTACCAACTGGTGGCCCATGGGCCACTTTAAGTTTGTTGGAAAATACTTTTGTGGCCAGTAGGGGTGACATTTTAAAGCTAAAAATATCTAATGATTTTGAACATTTATTGACATTTTCACAATTTAAGACAAATGAAAAGACCAGATTTCTGTAAGGGGGAAAATAGTAATTAAAAAAAATGACTATGAGCTATGTTGACCTGTGTATTTTTTTAAATGTGGAAAAAAATAACTAAGTATAGAAAAAAACAAAAAGTTAAAGTATTTGCAAAAGAAATGACAGGAAAACTGCTAAAACTATTGTTGTTTGCATAACAACCAATAAAATTCAGTTTTGTGTTCATTTTGGTTGAAGCTTGAAAGAGCTGCTACAGAGGAAACAAAGAGCCGCATGTGGCTTCAGAGCCGCAGGTTGCAGACCCCTGATCTAAACCATTTGAGCCGGGCTGACCCTGTGTTGCCCACCCACTGCTCCAGACTAGAAATGAGGATCTGGTGGTCAATGGTGTCAAAAGCAGATGTAAGGTCCAATAGGACAAGCAGCACAGAATCACCTGCATCCGTGGCTATGAATTATTATTAAGTATTAGTATTAAGTGGCTATTATCAAGTACAGGGCCTTGCAAAAATGTTCATCCCCTTTGGTACATGTCCGTTTTGTTGCCTTGCAACCTGAAATTCTGTTGGATTTTTCATATGATCAACAGCAATAACTCAAAAAAAAAATTTTCAGATTAATTTTGTCTTTTTAATTATCTTTTTAATTTTGTCGTTTTGTCTTTCCTCCTAGAGAATAACCTGCTGCCTCCATCCTGGACCTACCATTGTGTATCCGTTCCTCCTTCCTGTCCTCTCAAACCCAGCCGGTCAAAGCAGATGACCGCTTGTCCTGAGCCTGGTTCTGCTGGAGGTTTCGTTCTCATGAAGGAGTTTTTCCTTTCCACTGTTGCCTCCGTGCTTGCTTAGGATGGGAGACTGTGACAAAGTGATCTAGACTCAAAGTAATTTGTTAGATAAAATAACGTCATTAACTGAACTGACTGATTTTTATGTACGTGAATGTTACTGTCAGTGCACTGAGACGACTTCTGTTGTGATTTGGTGATATACAAATAAACTGGATTGAATTAAAAATAAATATGGAGAGATTTATTTAAAATAGTTTACAAATATAAATGTACTAAATTAAAAATGGGCATGCATATGTTTTTAGCCCACAAAACAGCTTCCTGTCTCTTCAGTTATGTCTCCGTGAGCATGCTTCTTCTTCCCACTGGAGTTTTGTTGGGTTCTTCAAAGCTGAATTGATGCTGCTTGTGTCCAACGATCTTTAAATCTAACCACGGTTTCTCAGTTGCATCAGTCTGGGCTTAGACTGGACCAATCCAGGACAATGGTTCTCTTTCAGCCTGTGGAGTGTTACTTCAGCAGTGTTTTAGGATCACTGTTCTGCTGGAAGGTTAACCTCCAACCCAGTCTCAAACCTCTGAAAGACTTCAACAGGTTCCTCTCATGAATGTCTGTATTCCACTTTATCCATCTCTTCTTTGAATCTGAACAGTTTCTCAGTTCATGCAGTTCATACCCCACTGCATGATAAAGCCAAAGCCGTGCTTCCCTGGTGTTCTCAGCGTGAAAGGTTTGCTTCAAACATGATGTTGAGCTTGAGGACCTAAAAGTTGGGAGTTTGGTTTCATGTGACAACGGCACCTTCGACAACACATTTGGGTAAGAAATTCCACACAGTCCAGTTTTTTCTCTTTCTTCAATGAAGCCCAGCTCTGCACAGCTTATCTTACCATAGGATCTGTCCAATAGAGAGATCCTTCCATCTCTGCAGAAACACTGCCCAGCTGTTTTAGGGTTATCTTTTATCAATTTTAATAAAATGAAAATTAAAAACTCCAAGTTGTAAAGCAACAAAACAGAAATACTGCCAAAAAGAATTAATCATTTTCCAAAGCACAATGGATTGTCATGCAAGTCAAATAAATAAATGCTCAGTTTAGGATCCAGATGCTAACAGCAGGGCAGAATGGTAGTTCAGTTGGTGGAGCTGCCGTCTCTTAGCAATAAGATCGTCGGATCAAATCCCGGCTGGGGGCCTTTCTTGGTGGAGTTTGCATGTTCTTCGTGCATGCGTGGGTTTTCTCCTGGTACTCCAGTTTCCTCCCACAGACCAAAAACATGCATGTTAGACTGACTGGTAACTCTGAACTGTCCCTAGGTGTGAGTGAGAGCGTGAATGGTTGTTTGTCTCTATGTGTCCCTGTGATGGAGACCTGTCCAGGGTGTCCCCCACCTCTCACACCATTACTGTTGGATAGGGACACCAGTGACCCCCCTGCAACCTGAAAAGGAAGAAGCGGGTAAAGATGATGGATGGATGGATGTCTATACATCAGTCCCTCCATTATCATCTGCATCTCATCATCCTTCTTTGAGCCCTCTTTTCATCCTCTAAACCTTCCATGTACCTGCTTCAACCATCTTCTCTCTATCAGCAATGCCTCCTTCAATGCCTACAACTCTTGTATACATCCACCCCCTCCTCCATCTCTCCTGCAGCCCTCCTCCTCCTCCTTTTCTGCGTTTCTGATTATCTCCTGGTGTCTGTCTGAGCTCTGTCGCTGATAGAGAGCATGCCTGGTTGACACGCCTGGTAATGAGGCTCCTA
Organism: Hypsolebias coamazonicus; assembly: GCA_032273985.1. Classification (NCBI taxonomy): domain Eukaryota; kingdom Metazoa; phylum Chordata; class Actinopteri; order Cyprinodontiformes; family Rivulidae; genus Hypsolebias; species Hypsolebias coamazonicus. The sequence continues at coordinate 5,538,640 of JAVCKU010000065.1, forward strand.
ACACAGATGGCCTCTTCCGCCCTCTTCTACTCGCTCGCTTGTCTTCTCGCTCACAAACGCACACACTCTGGCACACACTGTATGCAAAAACACTCCCATCCTGATGGGTGGCCCCCTCTTTTTCTCTGCAGGAGGTCCAGAGCTCCTGGGTTAAACACTGGCAGGGGATGCTCTGAAGAACATAAATAGGAGGAATAAACATGACAAGCAATAGATTGTTCTCATCTGTCACGTCATCAATCAGTTCCTCACTAGACATGCAAACAGTACACAGACTGATCACCGAACAGCCATAACATTATGACCACTAACAGGTGAAGTAACTGAATTGCATCCCCACGATCAAGAACTACCTCGTCAACCCGTCAAATAACTATCATTTAAAACTAAAGACCTAGCATCAAAGGTCATGCTCAATTATCCAGATTAAAAATCCAACAAAGTTCAGCCAGGTCATCTGGACAGTTTCTTTTTGTGTTGAGACGTTTTGTCCTTCATCCAAAGGACTTCATCAGTCCGAGGAGCCACAATAAACTCAAAACTCAGTCCCACAAGCAGCACACTCACATAGTGGACCAACCAGTTTGCTGGTGATAAGATGG
>JAVCKU010000065.1:5725515-5736776 GCA_032273985.1 Hypsolebias coamazonicus
CTTACGAACGGGTTTGCGGCGCAGTATAATGAGTTCCGACTTACATTAAAATCGAGTTACGAATGGTTTGTAGGTACAGAACCCGTTCGTAAGTCGAGGACTACCTGTATTTCAATTTAAATTATAGAGAAGAGAAGCGCAGTAGGGCAGCAACCCTTCATGAAGCTTTTACAGCCGGGGGAGAAATATGGGCGTGGCAGAGAGCAGCAGGTGGCAGAGAGCGGAGATCATGACAGGCTGCAGGAAGGAGTTTCTCACTGCACCTAATGCTTTAGCAGGTACTAAATTATTTAAAATAATTTATTTTAAATAAATAATCCATGGCTCATCCATCAATCAGCCAACTGTGTCATGTCCAATCTTATTTTGATAAACTGCGAAAGAGCAAGTCCACAAAAGTAGAACCATGAAGTAGTGAGCGAGTACTGTACTACCAAATGAAAAAAGTCCACTTAAAGCCAGACAATGAACCACGTTATCATTCTTATTATAACACAGATATAACTCATACATCAATTATTACTACAAAGTCAAATGAGCACTTGAAAAAAAATCTATATCTTTATATGTAAAACAATTTACAGATGTTTTGCCATATAAGTCGCACCTTTTTGCATATATTTGCAAGTTCTGCAACTTATACACAGAAGCGACTATTATACTTTTTTCCCATCATATTTATAACCCAATTTTTGGCTGAGATCTGACAATTTCATTCATTCTGACAGAAAATATTGAACACTACCATTTTTACCCGCTAGAGGGCCCTCAAATAATATGGCAAGCCAAGTGTCTCAATAATAGGTAAAAGTGGCTGCTAATGAGACACTTGGCTTGCCATACCAAGCCACCTTCGTCTCGCTCCTAAACTCCTGAAGCAAATGTCAAATCAGCTGCATTTCACTGCGCCGCCCAGGCGAAATGCAGCTGATTTGACCATTAAAGTGCATTTATTAAAGAAAAGTTCAACTGAGACACACCTTTACTATAATTTAGAACAACCAAATAATTGTTTTTAACGTGTTAATTTTATTAAATTCTTGTAAAATTCCTCCCGTGCACGCTCCTGCGGCCACCATTTGGCAGCCAATCGATTTTTGGCACACCGACTCACATTTCCAGGTTGTCAGTGTTGACTTGTAATAGATTCGACTTATACAGCGAAGCGACTTTTTTATGTTTTGTTCCACTTTATTAGACATTTTTGGATTGATGCAACTTATATGGTGGTGCTACGTGTATGGCGGCAAGTACAGTATTCATTTTTCATCATATTTTTGTTCCGGCTGTTACTAAATAATGGGCAGTACTTCTGTTAGGAATCAGCTGATCTGGTCTTGAGAAGCATACAAGAACGTAAAGTCGAGTTGGCTCCTCTAAGTAAAATACAAAATGTTCAAAGTCCACTGTTCAAACACTGAGTTCTGTGTTCTGTTGTTACATAATGACACACTTTGGTGGCAACAACATTTCTAAAATCTGACAATCACAAATATGAGCCCGATAAATCAGGATTAATGCCGTCTTGTTGACATTTAGCATTTAAAGTGGATTATTGTTTGATGGATGTTTTGCATTATGTGGAGTTGTGCACATATGTTTCAGAGTTGGATTATTTGGATTATCATAATGCATTGTAATGTTCTTACGCAGCAGTATAACATATCCTGGCTGGAGGAAATCAAATCAGTGAGTGGAGCTGGAGCTGGAGAGCCCATAAAATGTGTTTTTTATTTATTTCTCTAGACTTTCTGTCCCTGATGAAATCAGGGTTTACACTCGTGAATGCCACTCTGCGTAGAACATCGTCAATGAATTATATTCCAAACAGTCAACGTCAGGGAGCTCAGTCAATTCTCCGAAGTCATCAAGAGGAGAAATGAGTTTGACTACAAGTAATAAATGGTGACACTGGTGCAGAAACAGCTGACAGCTGCTGTCAGACTACATTTCAAAAACAACGCCCAATGAGAGCTGTAGACGAGCTGTGATCCTCAGGAAAGACAACAAAAACACACAAATTAAATGATTTGTTTGTGCAGTAAAATAATATTTTTGATGCACCGCCAGCAGATTGCAGTTTGAAATAGAAGAAAATATGTTTGCAGTGAGCTGTGCAACAATAATCATCAATTATGAGGGAAGACTGTTCCTGCTTGACTTTTCTTTTTCTGCTGTCCAAGAAACAATTACAAGAACATTTTCCTTTAAAAAAAAAAAAAAAAATTCAATTAGTTTTTTTTTTTTTTTTTTTGCAGGATTGGTTTTAAATGTCTATTTCTAATTATCAGCATGTTTTTATTGATGCAGAGACGATAAATGCCTGACATTAGGGCGCTCAAGGCTCTGAAGTCATTTTTACTACACTGTTTTTAGTGCAGAACCAGTTAAAGGCCTAAACATTGTATTGATCGAGTTTTTCAGACCTTGAACATAGAATTGCTTTATTTTTGTTTTTATGGTCAATATCACCAGCAACCATTAAAGATAGACAATCATGTAATTGCCTGTGTCTGTGTGTGTTTGTCAGCAATATATCTTGTGAGCATGTAGATGTATTGTTATAAATCTTTCACAAAGTAGCCATTGGATGGACGTCTACAACTGACTACATTTTTGAAGCCAATCTAATTCAAAATGGCTGCCACAGCTAATCAACTTGGGGTAAAAAGGACCATTACTTGGTCATTTCTACTTATATTTAGCAGAAGTTTGGTCTGGTAGTAGCAGAGGCTCATCCCCAAATTATTATTATTATCATTATTATTATTATTATTGTTATTATTATTATTGTAACAGTGATTTATGTTTCTATTTTGTATTCACCCATTATTTTAGTAATTGAACAATTTAAAATGAACATTTTTTAAACTTTTTAGGAGTCTGTTTAAAAATGAGGATGATATGAGAGTTTGATTGTCTTTAAACATTTTACCTGTAAATCCAACCTTTATGTGGAAAAGCTCATTAGATCTTAACTCGGTCTTCTTTGCTCGTATCACAGCAACCAATTTCATGATGATATTGAGGAGTTATTCAAAATGTAGCTCACAAAAACAAATATTTAGGCGACATTTGCACTATAATCAAAGGTTAGCATAACATTTGTGCAGGTAGTTTGACTTTTCCTCAGTTATTTCCTGGGGTGTTAATATTTGCCTGATACTTTTCTCAGGCATGATTAAACCTCTTTAAACGCCTCGTTTGAGTTCAGCTCCTCGTCTCTCCCTCTGCTTTCCTGATATTTGGCAACTTGTAGCAACATCTTTAGAGGAAACATCATAATTCCTGAGGCTGTGCGGTGTGCAGTTGTATAGAGTTGGATAAAGTGTCAAGATGCTACATTATTTACCTAACCTTCAGTCGGGGAGTGATATTTCAGAGAACTTGTTGAAGGTGCAGCAGATTAACATTCAGCGTCTTCAGCTAGAAGTTTGTTTCTACAACAGGAGGTTTAGATGGGGTGGAAAAAATCTCCCTCCTGCTGAACTAAAAAAAAGAAAATGTCACTCTTTGGAACATAATGGATGTTTTTTATCTGTGTTGTTTCAATGTAAGGTACTACATTTTCAATTGAGCTTGTTTTTTTGGAAGCTAAAATAACTTTTCTGCATCATGAAATAAAATGTGAACAGAGAAAATAGATAACTACTCAACTGAACTGAAAAAACATAGAAATTAATGTTTTTTTTTAAGATAAATTTATTAGTTTGTTTTTTTTTATGTTTAAGTACACCTTACAGAAACACAATATAAAAACTCAATGCCTTTCTGAGCCATACCTTTTACCTTTTCACAGTTAAAATTACTGCTGTGTTGTTATTGTTTGATATTTACACGCCTGTCTAAAGACAGTATTACAGTAAAGTCTCCATCTGTCTCCGCAAATGTTCTTTTTGTCGGCGCCACAACTTCTGATCCATTAAAGATAATTTAGCAAAACGTGATGCACATACATCATCACTAGATCACTCCCCAGCTCCAAGGTCAAGGTCACACATCACGTCAAAGGTTACAGGTCTGCTCGTCCAGGCCATTGCTATAGACTGCTGTATAATAGTTCATCAATGGGTATTTGATGTGCTGCATACGGTACTCTCCAGTTTTAGCTTCTCTCCACTGGCTCCCTGTCAAATCCAGAATTTAATTCAAAATCTTCTAACCTACAAAGCTCTCAACAACCTAGCTCCATCTTATATTACAGATCTTGTTGTTCCATATTTTCCAAACAGAGCACTTCACTCTCAGATTGCAGGCTTACTGTACGATTACTAGAGTTTCCAAAAGCAGAATGGGAGGAAGATCTTTCAGTTATCAGGCTCCTCTCTTGTAGAACCAACTTCCAGTTTCTGTCCGTGAGGCTGACACATTGTCCAGTTTGAAGACTGGGATTAAACTCTTTCTTTTTTGATGAATTAGGGTCAGCCGGGGTTTCCTGAGCGATCCCTAATTGCTTTAGGCATTTAAACTGCTGGAGCACAGATTGACCACATTCCCTCTCTCTGCTGCTGCCTTTACGTGCTCTCCCTCTACCTGTTTGTGTTTGTAATTACAGTAGTCTCTCGCTACTTCGCCGTTCGACTTTCATGGGTTTTCAACGATTGTCAACTTTAATATTACTCACGATATTGGGACTGGACGGTATAAAAAAGGTAATGAAAAGAAACGCATTGGGCAGGTGCCGCCATTTTGTAGTTTTCTTTCAATAAGCCTATAACAGGGCTATTCAAGAAAACTGCTCAGGGGGCCGGACATCCAGCGATTAAAATCATAAACCAAAGTTTACAATGATCTGTTAGCTTTTAAATTTGTTTATTTTATTGCATTGAATCTTACATGTAATAAACAGAACCCAAAACCCAGAACAATTTTTTTTTTTTTTTTTTTTAATGATGTGAGTCGGATTGAAGTGGCCCGCGGGCTGCCAGTTCAATAGCCCTGGCCTTGAATATAACGCATTTCAAAAGAACTACACTACCCAGAAGCCAACAGTGCTTCTGGCAGCTGCTTTCTGTCGGAATGGAGGGAAGGTTTTGCAACACAAAATCAGAAGTAACAATCTATCTATGAAGCTCAGAACTGGCAGGAAAGTCAAATACTCCTGAAGCTCAGTTATCCACGTGCACATCAACCTGGACGGGGTGGTGGGCGTCGTCACAGCAGGGTAGGTCTGTCGAACCGGAACCGAACTGCTGGTCTGCAGAGCAGGTGAGTAAAATTTTGCAGAATATATGTTGTTAAAATTACATAGGTTTGAGTTTAGAACATTGCAAGAGTGTGGGAAGAGTTTATAAAACCTTAAAATATAAATACTAAAATAAATGTAGCGTTCCTACTTTGCAGTTTTTCACCTGTCGCAGTGGTGGTTGGAACGCAACACCCGCGATCATCGAGGAACTACTGTATTTCTATCCTTAACATGTGGTTTTTGTCTTTCTTCCTATAGAAGGTGCACCTGGACCTGTCATTCTGTGGTGGTCCGGTTCTACTTCCTGTCCAGATGGCCGCTCGTCCTGTGCCTGGTTCTGCTGGAGGTTTCTTCTTGTTGCTGGGAGTTTTTCCTTTCCACAGTCTCCTTTGTGCTTGCACAGGATGGGAGACCGTGACGAAGTAAAGATTCAACACAGTCTGCTGCTTCCTGAGATACAGAGCTTTTACAAACTGTCTTTTATAATGAATGTGAAGGATTTCGTACAGTGCCCTGAGACGACTTCTGTTGTGACGAGTGTCCTATGGCAGTCCTCCGAGTGAAACCGTAAGGAGCCTGAAGGTCCACGATCTCCTGGAGACCACTTGCTTTTAGTCTCTAGTTGAAAAGACGCCAACTGATCCAGTTTCTGTCCCGTCTCTCCGTCCAACAGAACCCTGTTTCACACGAACTCCGCTCCGCTGTAAAACCTGACAAGTGAAGAACAAATATGAAATTGTCCTTTGGAACGGAGAAACTCTGAATGTTCTGCGTTCTGTTGGCACAAAGTTCTGCTCACAGAACCACCAGACGGCCGGTAACCACAGGGGCTCGATCTGGAGGTTTCGATGGGAACTGTGCAGGTGTCAATGATTTGCTCCACTCTGATACGTCCCAATGAAAACATCCACTCGTTTATGTCACGAGCTCAGAACTAAATTAACGTTTTAACAGCGTCACTAATCAGAATCACAATCACTAATCGCCTTCTGCTCCTGATTTATGGACACATTTCTGAAGCCTGCAAACAATCGGAGATACGCCTCGTCTCCGTCTGTCCTCGTGTCTCTCAGCCGGCTGATGTTCAGCTGAATTATTCCACAGCTGCACGCCAGTCCTCCGCCAGCAGCCAGAGGACTATAACTCAGTCAGTGCCCCGCTGAGGCAACACTTCGCTGTGGAACGGAACCAACACGCTGCTGACACGAAGAGCCCAGACGCTGCTCGCCCAGGACACAACGGGTCCTGCAGCAGGATCCTCAGATCCACCCACCCAAAACCAGAAAACAGCTGGATCTGAACCCTTGACAGGGATTTTCACAGAATTGGACCAGAGAAATGGCACAAACGTAAAAGTTGTGCAACTGAAAACATTCATGTGGTGAAACGTTTGACATCAAGCAGTACAACAATGTCCCCGGTCCCCGGGGCTTTGTAGTTCTTGAGAAGAGTGTTTTTACGTGCTGGAGTTAGGCTCAGAGTCCTGAGCGAGAATAAAATAATCTGAGGACTGTAAAGTCTGTCAAAGGTTCAAAGCATCTGAAGGAAACAGGAGCTGATCAGGCAGCTGAACTCCACCTTAACCCCTGCAGCATGAAGAAAACCAAACGGGTCTGCCTACATTCAGGTCAGACTGAATCCCAGTCAAGGGAAATCCCAGAGCTTCCCATAATATATCAGTGATGACATCACAACCCAGAGGTTCAGACATGAATCAGATCCTTATCTCTGGATCTGTGGACGGTAATGTCTGTAAAAGGTTCATGAGCAGCATCATATGGGTTCTAACGCCACAGGAAGGAGCACCTTTCGGTTTCTGGTTCCTCCTTCTTCTTCTTGTGACTGATCAGAACCACAAGTTCTTCCTGGAAATCCACACCTGGAGCTCCTGGTCCAAAGGACCCAAGCCTCCTAAAACGGAGCAGAACCTCCAGCACTCAGTCCGGTTCTGTCATGTGATTATTATTATGAGCGCATCCATCCACATCAGCAGCAGCATGAGACCAGCTTCAGATTCCTGGAGATCCACATCCCCTGGACCTCACCTGTACCCCCAACTGCTCAACCCTGGACGAGAAGACCCACCGGCACCGGTTTTATTCTAGAACTCAGGTGAAAAAAAAAAAAACACCCCACTTCAGACATCACTGTTAACTTCTATTGCTTTTGCTCATTTTAGCTTTTGGCTACTGTTTTTGACTTTAGCTTCTGTTCTGCTTGTTGTAAGTTTATTATTTCAGTTCTTCAACAAACTTCAGCTTCAGTCTGAGCTTCAACCAAAACTGTGGTTCAGTAGTTTGATGAAGAAGGAAGTTCAGCTCAAGCCTCAGTCAGGAGGTCTTGGTCAGGAGGAATCGTCAGGAGGAATCGGTCAGGACTCATTCAGGAGAACTCAGACAGTAAGGTGTCAGTCAGGACATCTGAGTCACTCAGAAGGACTCACTTAGTGGTTAGGAAGACTTGGTCAGGAGTTCTCTGTCAGGAGGTCTCAGTCAGGGGGTCTCAGTCAGGAGAACTCTGTCAAGAGGACTGACTCACTCAGGAAGACTTACTCAGGAGGACTCAGTCAGGAGGACTCAGTCAGAAGGACTCAGTCAGAAGGACTCAGTCAGAAGGACTCAGTCAGAAGGACTGACTCACTCACTCAGGAAGATTCACTCAGGAGGTCTTGGTCAGGAGGACGCAGTCAGGAGGAATCGTCAGGACTCATTCAGGAGAACTCAGACAGTAAGGTGTCGGTCAGGACATCTGAGTTACTCAGAAGGACTCACTTAGTGGTTAGGAAGACTCGGTCAGGAGTTCTTTGTCAGGGAGTCTCGGTCAGGAGAACTCTGTCAAGAGGACTGACTCACTCAGGAAGACTTACTCAGGAGGACTCAATCAGAAGGACTCAGTAAGAAGGACTCAGTCAGGAGGACTGACTCACTCAGGAAGACTCACTCAGGAGGTCTTAGTCAGGAGGACTCACTCAGGAAGACTCACTCAGGAGGTCTTAGTCAGGAGGACTCAGTCAGGAGGACTCAGTCAGGAGGACTCAGTCAGGAGGACTCAGTAAGTAGGGCTAGGTCAGGAGGACTCAGTCAGGAGGACAGTAAGGAGGTCTTGGTCAGGAGAACTGACCCACTCAGGAAGACTCACTCAGGAGGTCTCAGTCAGATGGACTCAGTCAGTGGGGCCAGGTCAGGAGGACTCAGTCAGGAGGACTCAGTCAGGAGGACTTAGTCAGGAGGACTCACACAGGAGAACTCAGTCAGGAGGACTCAGTCAGATGGACTCAGTCAGTGGGGCCAGGTCAGGAGGTCTCAGTCAGTAGGACTTAGTCAGGAGGACTCACACAGGAAAACTCAGTCAGGATGTCTTCGTCAGGAGGACCATCAGGTTTTTGAATCAGAAAAAGAAAAAACTAAATTAGAGTCTCTGTGGTTCTGAAGCTCAGTAAGAACCTGCAGACCAGTTGAGGAGCAACGGCCCCAGAACTAAACACCCTGAGACCAGACCAGAAACCACATCCAGCTGGACCTCTGTAAACCAGGTCTTCTATCCCACATAGGGTTCTTCTGAAACTCGATCCGGGTCAGCCAAGACACGACTCCCTCTCCTCCTCCCCTGCCACCGCAACCTCAGGACTCCCGCAGCCTAAAACCCAACCAGACTGAACCTCCTCCCAATGAGGACCCAGACCTAAAACTGTCAACCAGTTAATCACATTGAGAGGCATCCTCTGTCCTCAGCTCCACATATGGACCGGTGGTCTGTCTGCAGGAGGCACCTCCAGCCCATCAGAACCAGGGGGCAGCACTCTGGGACTTATGGAAGAAGATCTGGTTTTGATTAAACCCAAACCCAAAAGGCACGTCAGCAAACATCAAGAGGATTTCTGTCCAGTCTTAGTTTTCACCATGTGAAGTCCAACAAACGTTCTCTTCCAGGTCCGGTCAGGGTCCAGAACGCAGCTGGACGGGTTCCAGGAAAACTCAAATTAATTGAAACATCAAAGAGAACAAATAAAATAATAAAAATAATTAAAAACTAACGTGAGAAACAACAACATGGGGAACAGGCGACAAGAAGGCGGAGCTTGAGTTAACGTGTGGACGTTTACGAAGCGCTCACACACTGTGATCCATTTTTCTTCCATGCGCTTTTCAGCACGATTCTCGTCCCGCAGTTTTCAGCTATTTCAACAAATCATGTCAAAAAAACGTTCAGCTCTTTCAGGACTAACTTGCTATGACGTCTGGTATTGATGCAACTTTAGCATTTTGATACATTTAGCCTTTTCTCTCATTCTTAATCACAGGAAATGAATTGAGCTCATTTTACATCCTTCAAATCTTTAGATCGGTTTACAAATATTTGCTGATCCTTTCACATTTTGTTTCAGTTCAGCTTCTTTCAGCTTGTGCAAATTAAAAAAAAATTCAGCTACTTTCAGCTGTTTTGATCCCCTTTAAGCTCATTTCTGCTAACTACAACACTTTCGTACTTCTAACAACTTTCTGCTAATTTCATCTTATTTCGGCACGTTTCAGCGTTTTGTATTTCAGCTGCTATATAGCTGTTTTATACTAATTTAAGCTTTTTCAGCTAATTCCACATTTTTTGCACTCATTTCAACTTTTTCAGCCTAATTCAGCAAAAGTGTGTTCTCTCCACTTTCTTCTGGTAATTTCAGCTTCTTTCTACCTTTTTAGCTAATTTTCAGTTTTTTGGTTTTTTTGGCCTCATTTCTGCTTCTTCAAACATATTCTTTCTGATTTCTTATACTAATTTAAGCTTGTTCTACCTTTTCAGTTAGCTTTTTAGCTCATTTTAGCTGCTTTCAGATAAATTCCAAGTTTTTCATGGTACTCTCAACTATTTTCAGCCTAATTAACTTTTTTCTATTTTAACCTTTTCTATAGCTGTTTGCGCAAAATTTAGCTTTTTTTCAGTTAATTCCACATTTTATGAGCTCATTTCATTTCCTTCCACTTCCTTCTGGCAGCTTAAGCTTCTTTCTGCCTTTTCAGCTACTTCAGCTTTTTTAAAGCTAATTCAGCAAATTTATTAACTTTATATTTAACCAGGCAAACCTCATTGAGATCACAGATCTCATTGGCCTGAGCCTGATGTGTGTGTGTTCTTTCTGCTTTCTTCTTAACAGACTTGTTCATCCATTTCAGCTACATTTCAGCCTGTTTTTAGCTAATTTCAGCTGCTTTTCCAGCAATAATTCGCACTGCATTTTCACAGGAAACGCAATTTTACTAATTGGAAATTAGGTTTAGGTCAGAACCAGCCTCCAGGTCCAAAATCAGAACTTTTTTTTTAATGTTCTGAAGCAGCTGGAGGCAGGTTCTGGTTCTGAACCGGGTCAGGAGCTATGAGCCTTGTTCTACAAGCTACACCTGATCAGGGTCCAGAGACACCAGAATCACCATCCAGGTCCCAGAGCTGCACCCTATCTGGACCCCAGCAGCTTCACTCCTGTTCTCTAGATCTAGAACCAGGACCAGAACCAGGACGAGCACGCGCTCTGCGCACCTGACGAAACTGAAAGTGTTGCTGTAAAACATCTGCGCACTTTCAGTTCAACAGAACCACACGTGGGTTCGAAACTCAAAGCTGACTTTGAATGCAACGTCCTCACCTGTCCTCAGTGTCCCCACGTCCTGCAAGTCCTCACAAGTAAACAGGTCCTCCCTGTCCCCGCGCGCTCCTGGGACGCGTCAGGTCTCCTCAGGTAAAACCTGGTCTGACAGAATCCCCGGGTCCAGGTCTACACTCCTGACAGGTGACGTCAGAGGTCAAAGCTTATTCCGGCTTCATGAACCAGCGCAAGGTCCGAGTCCCGAATCCTGCAACTCGGTCTGATGCAGACCAGGTCCTGGACAGAACTACTCACTGATTTCACAATAAAAGCACCGCACCGCCCCCTCACCCCCCTCAGAGACTCAGCCCACTTCCCGTTGTTACCACAATAAAAGCCCCCTTTAGAAGGGGGCAGCATTTGTTAAAAAAAATAAATAAATAAACTACAATTTACACAAATATAAGATATTTGTTTGTTTATACAGTTTTTACTATTTTT
>JAVCKU010000065.1:5763202-5775244 GCA_032273985.1 Hypsolebias coamazonicus
AATGTATGCCAGTAACATACACAAATGCGTACAGTAAATGTTTTTTCTGAACAGTGCCTGTAACATGGCTGGTTCAAAAAAATAATTTATTGCAGTAGCCCACCAGGACAAGTCAATGATCGCCATGTTCATCTACCTCCTGCGCACTAAGACCATTGAAGTCGTCTTCTTCAGTGTTAGAATAGAACGGCCTCAGAAAATCTTCATCACACACGTCCTCCGTCTCTTTTTTGTTGTCGCTCTCAACGTCGCTTTTGTATCAAGGCAAATATGCGATATGATTCGATTTGCAATTTAATCTGAGTTGCTGCAAATATCGTTTCCCCCTCCCTGGGGGGGGGGGGGGGGGAGGCGAGCACGGGGAGGGCCCTCTCCCCAATGGGCCAAGGAAACCAAGTTTCCATGGCCCACTCTGGCCTGTTTGGTAATTTCTTTGGTCAGATTTTTTTAAAATCTCTATGTATACAGGTAGTTTCATTAAAAACATCCAGGTAGATGACACACAAAAGGTCAAATCATTTCATTCATTTGAACCAGTTGAGTCACGAGGAGCAAAAAAAAGGCTCATTAGCCTGTCAAAAAAAAACCCAAATCCATAAATTAGCCGCGGAGTCAACGCCTGTGAAGAAAGTAGCAGCTTATAGTCTGGAAATTACGGTATTTTGTCCCAAACTTGCATTCAGATGTTTGTTGAAAATGACTCATGACTTTTAAGAGTTTACAGTACTGATATAAAATAGGAGATGTTTGATATGTTTTATACATGTGACACTCACACACAGGTACACACACAGACTCCCTTCCCTGTTTGTGTGATGCTGTGTTTGTGGTTTTAGCAGAAGGCTAGAGACAAATCCAGGTTCTGAAAAGACCACTAGCTTCTCTGGCCACCACTCAAACGCTGCTTACGTTGGCAGCGGTTGACACAAACTCAATATGTTGCCCATGTACGGTCAGTTGAATAAATCATTGACTAGACAGAGAGTTTAAGGTAAGACGACAACGTGGTGTCATTTTAGTGAGTCACTGTCAGAGGAGGAGTTGCAGATAAAAACTATTGTTTACTGTTGAAAGAAAGCCGACGTCTCTCCAGCAAAGCTGTTGGAGGACAAAATACTATAGTTACTGTAAAACTGGTCAAATAATTCAGCCGAGTTTAGTCACTGACCTCTGGCCTCTTTCTAACCAAGCTGTCAGAAGAGTTCCAGGTAACGGGGTTTTACTTCAAATCTCCAATACTGGATTTGTTTCATGGCTTCAGTGTTGTCCAGCTTCCAGTTTTCTGTGTACCGAAGCCATTTTGCTCCCAGATCTCACCTCCACTCTCCGGGTTCTCATCGTGATCAGAGTGCCTCGCTCATAAAAAGCCCCCATTCACACCCTTGTCACGTTTTTATGGATTATATTCATTTCATGACAGCTGGGCTCGGTTCAGTCAGTTCAGAATGTTCTAAATGTCGAGAAATCAATTGACAAACTTGGTTTTAGATTCACTTTTTATGTGACGCTTTTTCTGAGCTAACTGAACACGATGTTAACTGACCCCAGTAAATGTCCACGTGCATGCTCACGCCCCTCACAGTTAGACCCCACTGCATGATCACCATTCTGTCGTGCGCTTGCTTTGTGACGTCCCACAAACTGAACCACCTCGCTGTTTGTTGTTTATTTTGTGTGTTTGGGTGAGACAGAGCGAACAAGACGGATGTGCTGCAGTGAAGACCAGAAACAAATATCTAGTTTTTCTTGGCGTGAATAAAATGCCTCACATTCTTCTGTTTTGCGTGCAGAGCTACAGACAGCCTGCTGCGTTCATCGTTACCCAGCATCCTTTGCCCAGCACCGTCAAAGACTTTTGGCGACTAGTTTACGACTACGGGTGTACCAGCCTGGTGATGCTGAATGAGATCGACCTGGCTCAGGTAGGCTAGTTTCATATTTTATTCAAAAATTTAAAGTTAAACACGGCGTTGAATTGAAATGGTTTCTTCTCAGGGTTGTCCTCAGTACTGGCCGGAGGAGGGCATGCTGCGTTACGGTCCGGTCCAGGTGGAATGCATGTCCTGCTCGATGGACTGTGATGTCATCAGCAGGCTCTTCAGAGTCTGCAACCTCACCAGGGTCAGCACCGATTCTTTTTGTTTCATGCAGTTATCAAGCAAACCCTCCTGCCAGCATTTCTACTACACTGCTTTATTTTTACATATATATTTCAGCCTCAGGAAGGTTACCTGATGGTCCGCCAGTTCCAGTACTTGGGCTGGGCGGGGCATAGAGAAGTCCCTGCCTCCAAACGCTCGTTCCTCAAACTGATCCTTCAGGTCGACCAGTGGCAGCGTGAAGGAGAGGAGGGCGAAGGAAGGACAATCGTGCACTGTCTGTAAGTGCAACGCAATGGATTTTCTCATAATGAGTCACTTCCAATTTATTTTTCAAAAAACAGCACAAAGATGTGGCTGATTGAAGGATAAACTAGAGAAATGGCATTTCCTGCCAAAATGCTGTGTGAATACTTATTGCAGAAGAACTTGCTGAAAACATGCAGCTGAAATTAAAGAGCATGTCTAAGTTATCAGAAGAAAGCAGAAAAAAAACATTTAAACTAAATTCAGCAAATATATAATCAGAAATGAGCACAAAGGTTTGCAAAATTGCTTTAAAAAAGCTGCAAGTAGCAAAATAAATAAATAAGTTGTAAAGTAGCTGAAAAGGCAGAAAGAAGTTTAAATTACCAGAAGGAAGTGGAGAGGCTGTGAGGCAATGAGGCTGAAAGATGCAGAAATTATATGAAAAGCAGAAATTCACGCACACACACACCAAAAAAAAAAACAGCTGAAAAGTCGCTAAAAAAGAAAGAAGCTTAAATTACCAGAATAAAGTGGAGGGAGCACATTTTTTCTGAATTAGGCTGAATATAGTTAAAATGAGTGCAAAAAAAATGTGGAATAAACTGAAAAGGCTAAAGTTATCGTAAAATAGCTAGCTAGTAGCTGAAATTAGAAGAAAGAAATTGGAAGAAGCACAGAAATGTTGCAGTTAGCCGAAATAATCTGAAAGGAGCACAAAACAGCTGAAAGTGGCTGCATTTTATTTTTGATTAGCACAAGGTAGCTGAAAGAATCTGAACTAGAACAAAATGTGAAAGGAGCAGTAAAAGGTTGTAAACAGATCTAAAGATAAGAAGGATGTAAAATGAGCTCGATTCATTTCTATGAGGGAAAAAATGGCAGAAAAGGCTAAATATTTCAAAAAACTAAAGTTGCACCAATACCAAAAGTCATGTCAGGATCGTCCTGAACAAGCTGAATGTTTTGACGATTTGTTGAAATAGCACAAAAATTGTGGAACGAGAAAGACGCTGAAAAATGTTGGGAAGAAAACTGGATCACAACAGTGTGAACGCTTCATAAACATTCCCTGTTGAACGATAACGACACGGTGGCTTTGTGTTGCTGTAGAAATGGAGGCGGGCGAAGTGGAGTGTTTTGCGCCAGCAGCATCGTGTGTGAAATGGTCAAGAGGCAGAACGTGGTGGACGTCTTCCACGCCGTGAAGACGCTGAGGAACAGCAAGCCCAACATGGTGGACACTCCGGTGAGGAGGAGAAGTTCAAACACGACAGATAATACAAGAATTTACGACCGTGCAGGCACGTTTGGTGAACGATTGCGTGTGCTTCTTCACAGGAGCAGTATCGGTTCTGCTACGACCTGGCTCTGGAGTTTATCGAGTCGTCCTAAGCAAAGGTTAGAAGAGAAGGAAGGAAAGAACCTCTGTTCCTTTCTTGTCTTTGACTCTTTGTTGCTCTCGACCCCTCGGTGGTGTCCTGTAACCACTTTCCATCTCAACAAATGCAGCGAGTGGAATCTCCTTGTACAGTGTTGCTTCACAAAGGGAAACGTTAAGACTTTTGGAATGGACTGCAGCAGAGGAGATGTTACTCCTTTAGTTCCTTTGTGTTTATTGTACAGTCTTTTTGAGTGCCAGCAGGCCCCTGTATGTTCTGGGCCTTAATCTAAATGTTCAACCTCTCACTACAACCCTTTTCTTTTGGACTCCGCTTTGTGCTGTTTAGCTGCAGTACTCAGTGTGCACAGTAGGTGTCTCCCTTCCCTTTGCAAGCTGTAAACACAGCTTTCAGAACTGCGAAAGTTTTTCGTCGGCCACGTTCCCACAATCATGGTATTTTTTAAGTACTGTACTTTAGCCACATCCTATCATGGTGAATTTTTATTTTTATGTTTTATTTGCAGCTAGTACTTTGGTACCATAACGCAAAACCTGAACTTCGCCCAGCCAAACCTCGTGAATGCTTCTGTTTCTGGTCACTTTATCTTCATGTTAGGTGTCTAGGTCATCTCAGTGAAGTCTGAGTTTTTAATCATGTACAAGTTATTTATAGCTACTTTACGTTCGTTTTAAATTGGTTACACAAAATCTAGATAAGATTACAGATGAAGAAAAGTACTTTTGTGTTTACTAGGTACATTTTTTGGCTCGCTTTTGTTGTACCACGGATTGAAGTTCAGAATTATTTTGTGTAAGCCGAGTTGTAAAATAGATGATCGCCATCATGTGGGCATTTTAGGGCTGGGCCCAGTGCTCTGAGTTCAACCAGTTCACACATGGAAACCTTTTTTGCAACACACATACAAACAGATTTTGAGTCAAACAAATCCAGATGAGTCTGTTGTATAAAATGACTGAGATTATTTGTGGTTTTGTAAAAATAAATAAAAACGTTTCATTTTCATTTTTCATTTCGGACATGTAAAGAATTGGAAGTGACCTGACCCCAGGCTTCATTTGTTCTCTGCACTGGTGGCCAACACTTTTTGTTTAAATATTATTTTGTAGCTGATGTTTATTCATAAGCCAAAGACTTTGTGTAAATATGTTTATATGGATAAAGCACATTGTTTGTATTTATTGTTTACTTGCATTGCTTGTAAGAACAATCATTTTTTTTCATTCCACGTTTACTCGTAACGCCAGTGTTTCTTAAACTGCGTCTTGGGATGTGAAACGGACCTTTTCAGCCGGACTCTTGAAATATTGTGTTAGATAACAAGCTGGTGAGGATCTGCTAATCTGGTCTGAGTCCATGAAGAAGAGTTTAAGAACCCCTGATTGAAGCTGTATATTAAGCCTTAGTAGTAGTTTTTCAGTATTTAGGTGGAATCCAGTAGTATTGCCTTTTCATTTTTATAGTCTCTGTGACATTCTCGTCTTTTCTTTTAAATTCTGCTGCCATTTGTGGTCAGCAGGACATCAGCACATTTACACGCACAGAGTATTTTTTTTTTTGGATAATAGCTCCTATCCCTCTTAGGTCGGGATAAGCTGTTAATCTTCATCCTAATATCCTGTTCCCAGAATACACAGACAGAGTGGTATAAACATTACGCCAAACTGTGATACGAACACATTTATTGTGCCTAATCGTTTAAATTTCTTTGTTGAAACAAGCATTTTAACAGCATCCTCAGTCCTGACCGGGGGCTTTGTTGAATGCGTTCTTATGGATGACCAGTGTTTTAAGTATCTTTGTTGTGTTTAATTCATCAGATTGCTTCTTTGTGAGGCTTTATTACAGATGTGTTTGTGCGCAGACTGAGATGTGGGGGAAAAAAACGAGAGAAGAAACTTATTGTAAATATGTCAAATGTTTGAAGCAGCTCTCATTGGTTCCCAACACTGGTCCTTGAGGAACACCATCCTGCATGTTTTAGTTTTTTCCTGCTTTAACACTTGATTTAAATGGATGGGTTCTTCTGCACAACCCGAGGAAGGAATTAAATCACTGTATCAGGTATGTTGTACCAGGGGAACAGTTAAAACATGCAGGATGGTGTTCCTCAGGGACCAGGGTTGGGAACCAAAAATGTTAATACATTAAAATTTACAGATTGTACTCCTGGAGGATTCAACTTAACAGATGCTGTTTAAATATAATTTTTACTGGTTAAAGAAGTTTATTCTGTCTGTGGAACTTCTCAGTTTTAATTTTACAACTTTTTGATTTGGCCTGAAGGGAGCGGTGGGGGGGGGGGGTGTTCAGAGCTCTGTATTGTTACAGTTGTACACTAAGTATGGTGATGGGTTTTGGCCAGTTGGGCAAAATGAATAACCATCCCAGATAAGAGCTGCAAAGATATCTGAAAAAATAAAGACAAGTCAAAAACCTTTATGTAACAAAACTTGACCACTGTTCGTCTGTTATAAAAAGTGAATTTGTGACCCTTAAGAGGAGTGAATGGAGCTGGTGTCTGGATGAAAGGCTAGTCAAAGTTTGGCAAGGATTTTCATAATTGTCTGTAATGTTTGGCTTCTTTGCTGTAATAAAGACCACTTTAACGAAAATATGAGTTAACGTAATTCTCACCATTTTTTTGTGTACTGTATATTTTACGCAGGTTAGCAACATTCCCTAAATTCCTATTGACATTTTAAGGTGTAGCACATTCCCTGGCCAGACAACAAACACAACCTTACATCACGTTTGTTTTCTTCAAAAAGTTTAATTTGCATAATTATTTACAACAGATGGTTGATAGCAGTACTCAGGAGGCAAAGAATTGTAAGCCACATTCATAAAGCAAAAGAAAATTAAAAAAAATGATAAAAACTCGCTTTCAAGAAAGGCTTGCGTTTAGAAAAGACACTTTACAATTTGTTTATGATTAAACAAATTAATCAGCCTTAAGTAATCTTCCAAACACAAACTCGGCTGTGGACTGCTGTTAATACTGACCAGCAATAAAACACTAATTAATACAATCATTTTCACTACCCTGCATGCTATTATAAAATTGTGTTGACAAAGTAACATTAAATAACAGAAACATGGTCAAGACCAGAAAATAGTTTAAATTAAATTCAGCATATATCATATTTATATATGTATATTTGTATATCTGTACAAATACTTATTTGGCATTGTTGTCCTCAATATTGATATATTTAACATTTTCAAAATAATTTTTAATCAAACCACAAATCTTTTTAAGGTATCAGTTTTGTTTTTTTTTTAACGTCTTTTATATTTCACCCACAGCCACAACTCATTTCTCCACCAAACAGAACTGTGACTTCTTCAGAAAACACAGAAAAGTAACATTTTCTCAACAAATTTGCTAAATTATGCAACAAAACATATGCAAATGTGGACAATGTGCAATTCTGACACAATTGTGAAAATATGCTTATTATTACCCTTAAGATTCATTACTAAAGTGTTACATTTACTCAGGCCTATTGCACAAAGGGGCACTGAAAAAAAGGGAGATAATAAAATAATGTTTGAAAAAAAAAAATAACAGGGAAAACTTAATCTTGCCTTAAAAAGCTCTCAACACACCAGCACCTCAAGCTTAATGGTCACTACTTAGCATTTATAGCTTAGCATCGAGATATGGAAGAAAGGAAATAATTATCTTGGTCCAAAGCATACCAAATCTTTTCTAAAACACATTTTATATTCAGAACACTCCATAAAATATAAATTTATTCCATAATTTGGGGGGTTTCTATGGCTATCGTTTTAATTTAACAGCTAAGCTAACCTAGCAGTAGCTTAAAACATAGGGAACATGGCGATGCACTGTGCCATCCCAATTAACAAAATGACACGCGCTAAGCCACAAGTTTAAGGAACATAATAAAATAAATAAAATAGATCTGACAGTTGTACTAAGCCAAGCTAACATCTTGTACATAGCTGCACAGCTGGCGGCAGTCTCCAATTTAAAATAAATGTGTAAACATTCTTCCAGACATCCAACTACT
This sequence comes from Hypsolebias coamazonicus, assembly GCA_032273985.1. NCBI lineage: Eukaryota > Metazoa > Chordata > Actinopteri > Cyprinodontiformes > Rivulidae > Hypsolebias > Hypsolebias coamazonicus. The sequence continues at coordinate 5,770,991 of JAVCKU010000065.1, forward strand.
TGAAGAAGCTCAAAAGTCACCCAAACGTGAATAAAGTCAGTTTAAATGTTTAAGTTAGGCTTATTGCTTGAAGAGCAGACTTAACCACACACAGCCCAGATACAGAATTTAAGTGAACATGTCATTAAAATGGTCATAAATGACTTTTAGAACATCACATTATGGTTTATCAAGAGTTGTGATTTATGAGAAGAACGAAAGAATAGAGACAGTGGTAGTACAACCGTACGGTAAACAATCAGAAAAACTCACAGAGTCACAACATACACTAAATCAAGAGGGGAACTCAGTTTATATACCGTGACAATGGCGTTGTAATATTTGTGTGCATTTGATGCGTTTGGTGTGTACTGATTGTCGTAATCAACAAGAGAAATACAAAGAAAAATACACAGACAAAAAGGTAGAAAGAGGAAACGGGGTTGATTCAGCACCTAATACATCTGTGAGGTTTAACTTCAGGTCAGCTTGGTGGAAAATGCGGAGCCATCTCAAAGAAAATAAAAACAATTTGATCAAATAAATTTTTATCTACACGAGTCACTGAGAGCATCTTTGAAAGGTAGCTGAAGGTTAGTTTCTCTTTACACCGTTTTGTTATAAAACAGCTTAAATTAAATTCCGAATGACGAATAACGTCATTGCATCTTTGAGGACTATGAAAGCACACGTTTTTGCTTCTGTTTAGCACAGTACACATGGTGCGTTCAAAGCTCGCTTGAATGAAAGGTGACCTTCACTGGGGCCTGCGACGTCCGCCGCCTCGCAGAAGTACTGCTGCATAGTACACAGGCATGACGAAGTGTGTTCCTGCGAAGCTCATGACTGTTTCTCAAACTATATCAGCTAAAACAGTTAGCAATGAGGTAAGTAGCTGTAGGTGAGCCTGTCTCTCATTGTATTGAAATACTATTGCACTTTTTGGCTGGTCATGCGTTGCTCGTCTCCAGATTCTGTATACCGTATTTTTCGGACTATAAGACGCTCCTAAAATCCTTTAATTTTCTTAAAAATCGACAGTGAGCCTTATAATCAGGTGTGCCGTATGTATTAACTCTGGTTGTACTTACTGACCTTGAACCCATTTCATGTGGTTATTATGAATATGTTAAATAAAGTTTGACTTATCTGATTGGCTTAATGCGCCGTATAATCCGGTGCACCTTATAGTCCGAAAAATACGGTACATGTAGATTCAAAGATGGCAACCAGATTACATGATTGCACGTCTCTCTTCAGTTTTCCACAGAATCTGTGACCAACTTAGAATAAAAACAAAACGAAAATGTTCTCTGAATCAAATTTGTTGTAAACAAACAAATATCAGCAAAACCCTCTGTTGGTGACCTCTAGACTATATTGTGCTGAAGCTTATTACAGTAGGAGATTTGAACAAGTCAAATATAAATGCAATCTTGTTTTTAAACTGCAGTCTGACCCAGCGTTTAGTTTCCAGCCCTTTACGAAGGTACAAACTCTAGAAGGTGTTGCAGTCCTTTCATATCAAACTAAAGCGTTCGCTCAGTCTTAAGGAGTCCGTCTGTAAGGCACCTGAGGATTTGTCATGTACATAGTTGCCAAACTCCTAAGCCCCTCAGAGAATGGGGGAGAAGAGGGGGAATGGGAGACACAAATAACACGTATATTCAAAAGTGGTGGTATGAAAAATGGCACCGGAACAATAGAACATCCCTGCATGAAAACCACAATGTTGATTGTGTATCTAATTATTGTCCAAGTGTTCAACAGCACATTGACCCTGGAGCTTTGTGAACATTTTCACGTCAGATTTCCACTCAGAGCAAAGCGACTCCAGGGTTCCACTCAAACCTCCAATTTATAGGAAACTTAATGTACCAACTTTACGACCACTCACAACTATGGAAAGGTTTCTCTTGACTGGTCAATAGGTATGATGATAGTTCTTGCAACAACAAAATGAGCCTAAAGCTAAAAAAAAAAAAAGAGAGAAAAAGCTCAGTCTGATCCTTTCATTATTTCTTTCAAACCTGGACTGGTGAAAATAAAAAAGTAGATCGTCACCACACATGGTAGAATCACAGTTTCCAGTCTGGGAAGTAGACTTGATCTGACTTTGACTTCAGTCAGGTGGAAGAGCGGTTGGATTGTTGAGCAGCCCATCAGCTTTCATTCACATTAAGCCTTCGTCAGCCCCATTTGGGGAAGAACCAGTGAAATACTCGAACGCTGGCGTATTCAGAATACAGTATACTGTATTTCCAATCACAAGATGGCTAGCAGAAAAAGATAATGGTCGACAAAGCTGTTGGTTACATTAAGCGTGCCCAAGAAATTCGGGAATTTTCTCACATTTTTCAGGAAATAACTGCGTTCACTGAAGCTCTTGATCACTTTTTATCAACTTAATGCATCAAATTATTAGTACAAACTAAATCAACTGGCTCAAAAAGTACAATTTAAACTCCAGAGACAACACTGCCAACTCCAGACCAAACAGGAAAAAAGAAGACACCCTCTGTCCCGTTCTCACCACGATACCACTGAAACAGGAAATATTAAAAACAGCCAGAAATTTGTTAACTGGAAAACCTGAAGCTTGAGTATTCTGAACTTACTTATATTTTTGTTTAAAAATAGGATAAACCGGTCAAACATTTGGGTACTTCTTCCATAAAATATAATATAATCCATGTGATTTGGAAATAAATGCTACAAATCCATCAAACCTACAAGCCCTTGCCTCTTATGATTTCTGTAATGCATTAAAATTTGTACACAAATATATTGTTTACAGTTCCGTAGTCTTTAGTGGGACATCAAGCCCAAATATAGAGATAGATATAGAGATGCAAAACTAGATAAATGACATATTTGTTTTTAAAATATTTACAGTAGATTCAAACATCAGCTCTTTAATTTATAAAATCCTAATGTCCTAAATTTCAAGTAAACATTAAAAACAGGAAAACGTTTGAGAACAGCCTTCCTGCGGAAATTACTCAATCTGCCCCGACATGACTGAAAGAGTGAAGTATAGAGAAGTACGTTGGTGACAACTTGGCCTCTGGTTGGACAATTATTGATTCCAGAAAAAAATAAAAACAGCTGGATTTACTATTGTAACATGAGGAGAAATACCGTCTCCTCCAAGTCTGAACCTGACAGCTGCGGTAAAAGACCCAACAAAGGAGAAACTCTTACTTTGATTTCAGCACGTGAAGGATTTTCACATATTTCAAATTAGCCTTTTGATTTATGGATTTTAATTTAACTGCATTTCAGACCATGAAATAAACAAAAGTTTATATATTAAAGAGCTGAGTTGACAATCTATTTCCCTCTAATTAAGAAAAATAAATAAATAACTAAAAGCTGAGTCTGCACTTTCAGCCAGTATCATTCATATAAAGGTAAAAAGAGTTAGATTTTTTTGTATGTAGCTAATTTAGCAAATAATAGTAATTAAATAAATGCCTAACTCCAAATATTTCCTGTATAGAAACTAATTTAAAATTTATCTTACAATGTGTGTATAACTTTAAATATAAAAACTGTTTTATTACACATACATAAATTAGATGTAAGGACTTGTTCAAATTTTTTTTTCTTATATTATGTTTTGCAACCTGTGAAACAATTTATGATTCTAGTCTTTACGTGTGTGGAAATGTAAAATTGTAGGTAGCGATAAATTATACAGCTCAGTACGTACCAGGTACTCTACAGTACTTAGCTTGTATGTACCAGGTGACTTGTTACATGATACCTACATGGTACGGGCCTGGTATGCACCAGATATGTACCAGATACTTGACTGGTATTTTCAGGGTCCTCAGCTGGTATGTACTGGATTCTTATCTTGTATGTACTAAGTGCATACTGGGTACTGTGTATAGCTGGTATCTATCCAGGATTTATAATGAAGTGACTTGTACTCTACACCTACATGGTACGTACCTAGTGTGCACTGGATATGTATCAGGTACTTGCCTGGTATTTGCAGGGTACTCATCTGATATGTACTGGATTCTTACTGTATCTTGTCCATACTAAGTACACACTGGGTCCTGCATTTAGCTGGTTTCTATCCAGGATTTATTATGAAGTGACTTATTTTCCTTTTACTTGGTATTTAGTGAGTACGTATGCATCTGGTACATACCTGATACTTAATGGGTACACCCCTGATATGTACCTGGTGTGTACCAGGCAAGTACTGGGTGTGTACTGTATGTCCTCATACTGCCTCGTCCCCATTGTATAGGGTACCAG
>JAVCKU010000065.1:5788363-5798615 GCA_032273985.1 Hypsolebias coamazonicus
TGTAAATTAAACATTTAGCTTTGACATAAACATTTAGTTTGTAAACTAAATATTTAGTGTGGGGCTAAATATTTAGCCTGCTGACTAAATATTTAACTTGCAAGTATTTAGTTTGTACACTAAATATTTAGCTTGTAAATTAAATATTTAGTTAGGAACTATGACGTTTATAAATGTATGAATGACATGGTGAGAATATGATTTTAAAAACAAAGCTATTTTTTTCTTATGAAAGGCTCAATAAACCAAAACATTACTGTTCATTTTTGACTGTGTAACTTTACAAACAGCACCCCATAGAGGACCTTCAGAAAGACTGAAAAATTACTGCGCATGATCATTTGTTAAGACAACAAAAAATGTCAAGGTCTGCAACGACAGCTAAATTTAAAGAAATGACTTGAGGCTTTTAATATTTACTGCACATCTTAAAAATCACAGCAGTGTCAAAAAAAGGACACAAATGTCAGGAAAAGGATCAGGGCCATGGTGGTAAAAATTTATTTTTTAGATTTCTGAGAGATTTTTTTTTTACTTATTCATTTTTTTAACCATGGTCCTGATCGTCTTCTGTACAAATGACAGTTACAAATTTAGTTTGACCTTCCTTTTAGCGTTTTTGAGCATGTAAACCCAAGAATAAGAATTATGACAATTCTTGAGTTGTGTGTTTTGTTTTGTTATCTGGACTGCTCTTACATTTGAAATCAAATCTGTATCCAGTAGTCCCTTGTATATTGTGGTGTTTAGGGGCCACATCCACCACGATAAGTGAAAACCGTAAAGTAGCGAGGGACAACATGTTATTTTATCCTTAATGAAAAGCATCGTTACCTGTATGCCGATAGAGGAACGGGGGGTTTTGAGGTACTCCTCAGCCTTGGACACCAGCACTGCTTTGTCACACGTCTGGACCGAGGTGTGACTGCCTAGAGACACGTGCCTCTTGCCTGCAGCTGACTCCATGGCCATGGTGACAGCCTTGGTGCTGTCCAGACTGTCCATGGAGCTGTAGATGGGTCGTCCGAGGCTATCCGTGGTCCACAGGCCCCCCCGCGAATGCCTGCCCTCATGGTAAGCATCCTGGGTGGACTCTGTGCTGCTCTGGGCTGTCACAGAGATAAGAGGCTTGGTGGTGGCTCTTGGGGGCACAGGAGGTGGGGTCTTCTTGTAACTGGGAGGATATGATACCACTGGGTGGCACAAGCAGGATGAGAGGAAGTGGACGAGGCAAACCAAGGGTAGAGAATAAAGAAAAATGATGATAAATAATGTGGCAGAAGCTGAGAACGGCAAATGTAGCTATTCGCCTACATCACACGCAACATGTGATGAGGAGCCCCATCGCAGGATGAGAGGCCGAGCGGTTCAGCAGGTAAAGCAAGGTGAATGTCGTAACAAGGAACAAAAACAGCAGGCTCTTTCCCAAGTAAGATTTTACTTTTAATGCAAATGAAAAATGCATGATGTTTTTCTAGACAGGCCTCACATCAGAACTGGTACCGTTCCAATTTGCAAACATAATACAAACATCTAGTTCTCTAAGCAACTGGTGTAAAATTTTCTAAATCTGTGATCAGAGAAATTGAAACCGAACATCTTTCTAGAAGTTCATGTTCAGACAATCGTTCAAAACGTTTTTTTTTTTTATGCTATATCACATAGATGAAAATGTAAAAATCTTTAATTTGTCAATGAAATGTTCCTAAACGTCTTCAAGCGAGGTTCTGACTTGTGAACAAAAAAGCAAAATGCCTTAATTTGTGCATTAACTGTGCAAACGCTTATTAAGCATTTTAGCAATTCCTTTCAATTTTAGCTGTTATGTGCTCCTTTCAGATTCTTTCTGCTAACCATATCATTTTTGTGCTTCTTTTCAGCTTGTTATGCTCCTTTCAACTAATTTCTGCAAGTTTCAGCTTTTAGTACTATTTCAGCTACTGTCTAGCTGTTTCATGCGAAATTTTGCTTTTTCAGCTAATTACACATGTGTTGCACACATTTAAACTTTTTTCAGCCTAATTCAGTAAAAATGTGCTAATTTAAGCTTCTTTCAGCTTTTTAGCTACTTTTCAGCATTTTTTTTTTTTTTTTTTTTGGTTACTAGTTTCAGCGTTTTTTCAGATAATTTCCATTTTTGTGCTCATTTCTGCTTTTATCAGCCTAACTGGGCAAACATTATTTCTGTTTTCTGCTTTCTTCTGCTTATTTAAGCTTGTTTGACCTTTTCAGATACCTTTTTAGAAAAATGTAAGTTAATTTCAGCAGTTTTCTGATAAATTCAAGTTTTTCATGGTAATTTCTGCTACTTTCAGCCAAATTAACTTATTTATGCTAATTTCAGATTGTTATGCTCTTTCAGCATTTTTCTACTAGTTTTGGCTATTTCAGCTTCTATTTAGCTGTTGTGCTAATTCTAGCTTTTTTCAGCCAATTCCAAATTTTTACCCACTCATTTAAACTTTTTTCAGCCTGCAAAAATGTGCTGTCTTCATGTCCTCCTGGTAAGCTTCTTTCTGCCTTTTTAGCCACTTTTCAGCAGGTTTTTTTTTTTTTTTTTTTTCTAATTTAAGCTTTTTTCAGATAATTTACAATTCATTGTGCATATTTCTGCATCTTTCAGCTTAAGTGGGCAAACGTGTTCTGCTTTCTTCAGCTAATTTAAGCTTGTTCTACATTTTCAGCTACCATTTTAGCATTTTAAGCTAATTTCAGCTGTTTTCAGATCAATTCAAAATTTTCATGGTAATTTCTGCTCTTTTCAGCCTAATTGAATTGAACTGAATTAACTTCTTTATTACTTAATTTTAGCTCCTAAAGTTAAAGTTATGCTCCTTTCATTTTTTTTCTGCTAGTTTCAGCTTTTTCTGCTGTTTCAGCGAACATTTAGTTGTTTTCATGCTAATTTTAGTATTTTCAGCTAATTTCACTTTTTTTTTTTTTTGCCTATTTCAGCTCTTTTTGCTTTCTTCTGGGAGGTTAAGCTTCTTGCCTTTTCAGCAACTTCTTAGCTATTTTTTTTGCTAACGTCAGCCTTTTTTTAAAGCTAATTTTCTAATTTTTGTGCTAATTTCTGCTTATTTAAACATAATTCAGCAATGTGTTCTTTCTGCTTTCTTCTGATAATTTAGGCTTGTTTTCCAGTTCAGCTACATTTCACGTTTATGCTAATTTCAGCTGTTTTTCAGCAAGTTCTTCTGCAATAATTATTTACACTGCATTTTTGCAGGAAATGCCATTTCTCCTATGATAGCCAAGTTCCTTCTCACTGTCCCAATAAATAATATCCGTAGTGAGCAGATCTCACCCAAGAGGAATCAAACCATCATTAATTTACTTCGGAATTTTCTGCCATGGCTTCATAAATGTCTGCAGTGAAATGGGACGACTGTGACAGGAGGTATGAACAAAACAATAGAAGCCTGCATACTGAAAACATTGATACTCCATTTTAAAAGCTATTAATATTTGTGAAGAGAATGTAAACTTGTGGTTTAACAAATATGTTGAACAGCCATGACCTTGATTTGTAAAATTTCTCCTTATGACTATAAAAGCATCCAAAAATATATAAGCTTCTTAGTTGCGAAAGTTGTCTCTTCGTGAAAACAAACGTGAATTAGAGCTGAAGCACATCCAACCCCAGTTAACACAGATCCATAGTAACCTCCACTGAGAAACCAATCGTTAAATTCTACGATGCTTCCGATCATTTCCTCTCCCCATCCACTCAAAGTCTCTCATTCACTCACACTTCCGGGAATTTACATAAATGCGTGCAATCTAATATTCAGCAGGATGATTACATCACCTGGTGGAGGGATATTAACAATTTTGCTCACTTAAATTATAGCAAATGTAAAAAATAAACACGTATTCTCTGCTTTAAGTTTCCCATAAGCCTGATGTCTGGATCTGGACTCACCCTAAAATTAAAAAAAGTAAGATGTATACATATTAGGCAGTGCAGCTGTTCTAGCATGTCTAGGTGCAGGCTGATGTTTCACATCTGGCTCAGGGTTTTCTTCCTTTTCTTTCTGCAGAAAGAAGCCGTCAGCCCATAGAAACACACAGGCCTTCATGAACAATGCAGAAACCAAAATCTAGCATGGCTGTCACTAAAATAAAATTTAAACCTTTAAATAATGGACCTTTGCTTGGGGAAAAAACACAACCTCTTAAACCAGACCTTGCTGAATTTTAATGGAAGACCAGAGCGCTACATACAGACACTCAGACCATTTCAGATTACAAGTAATTGGGTATAAAAGGTAAAACGAGCGCATTCTTTTAAAATAAATCCAGTCTCGGCATTGACTTCCTCCCAACACAAACTGGTAGAGCTCTCTGAGACACAGCAGGCGGCTGCCGGGATATAAAGAGCTTGATGACTCACAGAGTAACAGCACACTTTCTATTCTTACACACAGAACCTGTTGCACTTGGTTCATAAATTGAAAATGTTACAAACTGCTCGGTGCCGGCAGCATGTAACCGAAACCAACAAATGTCTGACTTTACTTAAGAAATCTGACAATTTTATTTTACAGATAAATCTGTATCCACTGTTTATTTGAAATTATATAAAATCTGGTTGTAGTCTAGTAGTAGAAACCTCTTTATTTAAGTACCAGTGAGTTCAACGAGATGACAGATACTAGATGTAAATGTAAACTAAGAAATTGTATTTCCTGCAAAAATGCATTGCGAATGATTTTTGCAGAGGAATTTGCTGGAAAAACAGCTGAAATTAGCTATAAAAAAGGTGAATTCTAGCTGAAATGGAAGAACAAGCCTATATTATGAGCAAAAGTCAGAAAGTACACATTTTTTAAATTAGGTTTAAATAAACTCAAATTAGCACAACAATTAGGAAATTAACTAAAAAAAGGTAAAATGAGCAAAAAAATTGCTGAAAAGTAGCTAAAAAGGCAAAAAGAAGCTTAAACTACCAGAAGAAGCAGAATGAGCTGAAATGAGCTTAAAAAATGTGGAATTAGCTGAAAAAAACTAAAAATAGCATATAACAGCTAAATAGTAGCTGCAGTAGCAGAAAAAGCTGAAATTAGCAGAAATAAGCTGAAAGGAGCACAACAAGCTGAAATTTGCATAAAGAAGTTAATTATGCCGAAAGTAGCAGAAATGACCAAGAAAATATAATTTATCATAAACCAGCTGCAATTGGCTAAAATGAAAAAAGCTAACTGAAAAGGTAGAACAAGCTTAAATTAGAAGACGAAAACAGAAAGAACATGTTTGCCCAATTATGCTGAAAGAAGCGGAAATGAACACAAAAAAGTGGAAGTTATTTGAAAAAAGCTGAAATGAGCAAAAATCAGCTGAAAAGTAGCTAAAAAGGCAGAAAGAAGCTTAAATTACCAGAAGGAAGTGAAGAGAGCCCGTTTTTGCTGAACTAGGTTGAAAAAAGTAGAAATGGGTGCAAAAAATGTGGAATTCGCTGAAAAGGAATTAGCACAGAACAGCTAAATAGTTTCTGACATAGCATAAAAAGCTGAAACTAACAGAAATAAGCTGAAAGGAGCATAACAAGCTGAAATCAGCAAAAAGAAGTTAGAAGAAGCACAAAATGTTGTAGTTAGCAGAAAGAATCTGAAAGGAGCACAAAACAGCTGAAAGTAGCTGGAAAAAAAATTGAGTTTGCACAAGCTGAAAGAAGTTGAACAGAACAAAATGTGAAACAGATCTGAAGAGTTGAAGGATGTAAAATGAACTCAATTCATTTTCTATGAGAAAAACATGGCAGAAAAGGCTAAAGTTGCACAAGTATTGTCATGAACGAGCTGAATGTTTTGATAATTTGTTGAAATAGCACAAAAATCGTGGAACGAGAACGATGCCGAAAAACATACGGCAGAAAAATGGTTCACAATCATGAATGCTTCATAAGAGTTCACACAATGAGGTCTAAAAAGGGAAAAACAGAAAAAATCAGTTTGAAAGGAGAACAGAAGCCTGCGACTAAATCTGCATGAAGGACGTAACCAGTAAACAAAGACAGGTTTGGGATTTAGTCAACTAAAACTTGGAGCAGACAGCAAAATGGCTGAATTAAAACAGGAGATATTTATTTTAAATCTACAAATTTATGTGGCAGCCATGATCAAGAGTTGAGTTCTGTAAAATGCTAATCAAATTAGCATCAAAGCATCTTTGGTAACGCGTCGAGCAAGAATCAGATTATTTTATCCCATAATTGTTTTTTTTAAGTCCCTCACATGTACAGATTTAAACATTTAGTTCCTTCTACTTATAACTACATATGATTCTACTTTCTGTTTTCTCTTTGAAAATAAAATAAAAACCTAATAAATGGCTAGTTTCCTTTATTTTACATTGTGTGCAGCCAATTTATCAGCAAGATTAGATGTTGTAGTTTAACAATAAAACTTTAATTCTGGTTGGTAACGCAGCCAAAAATGGACGCGCTTCCACTAAAAAAAACACCCCCCAGCAAAACGTAGCTGCAGATAATGAGTCAGGGGACCGCATGGGCTAAAAAAAACAATCGGTTCTTAAAAGAAAAAGGTAAAAAACAGAGAATCTGAGACTATTTCTTGAGTGGGATGGTGCAACATCTGGACAGTCCCACAACTTCTCCTGCTCGTCCTCCCACAGCAGGTTAACGACAAACACCCGTTATTAGTCAGCTCCACGCAGCTCGTCATCGTTCATGAACTTCCTGCTCGTCTAAACGGAATGACATTTGCAAACACTTTTATACTGATGCTCCTGACATCATCATGAAATCATTTAGTTTAGTTGCTGTTTAGGTGAAAGCATTTAATTTGGTGATTGAAATATTGCTACAGAGACTTCCATTGCTCTTCTCTGTATGAGGTGAAGGGAAATTAAAAAACTAAATAAAAGGATGGAAGTTGCACTTAACAGTCACTAGATGTCCAACTTTAGGATTTTACATGTGCATAAAAACACTTCAGTCTTTTTATGTATATTAGTGTGAATGTCTGTGAAGAAATATAGGATCCATTGCTCTTCCGTATCTTTCTCATTCCACAGTTTTTGTGCTATTTCAACAAATCATAAATCAAAACATTTAGCTCTTTCAGGAGAAGCTGCTATGACTTTTGGTGTTGGTGCAACTTCAGCTTTTTCAAATATTTAACCTTTTCTGCCATTTTTTCCTCAGAAAATGAACAGAGCTCATTTTAGATCCTTCAGTTCTTTAGATGTGTTTACAATATTTTACTGCTCCTTTCACATTTTGTTCTGCTTCAGCTTCTTTCAGCTTCCTTGTGCAAATTTAAACTTTTTTCCTGCTACTTTCAGCTGTTTTTACAGATGTTTTGTGTTACTTTCAGATTCTAACTTCTTTCTGCTAATTTCAGCTTATTTCTGCAAGTTTCAGATTCTTCTGTTATTTCAGCTACTATTTAGCTGTTTTATTTATTTATTTAAAAAATTTGTTCATTTTTAAAATACAATACAAAACAATCCCATAAGCGATAACATACAAATGTAAAAATGAAAGGTAGCAGAAAGAAGAAAAAAATCTTGTATCTGCCCCATTTTATGCTAATTTTAGCTTTTTCAGCTAATTCTACATTTTTTGCAATATTTCAACTTTTTTTTTTTCTGCCTTATTCAGCAAAAATGTGCTCTCTCCACTTCTGGGAGTTTAAGCTTCTTTCTGCTTTTTTAGCTATGTTTCAGCTGTTTGCTAATTTCAGCTTATTTCTACAAGTATCAGATTCTTCTGTTATTTCAGCTACTATTTAGCAGTTTTATTTATTTATTTATTTATAAAATTTGTTCATTTTTGAAATACAATACAAAACAATCCCATAAACAATAACATACAAAATATAAAAATGAAAGGTAGCAGAAAGAAGAAGAAAATCTTATTATATCTGCCCCATTTTATGCTAATTTTAGCTTTTTCAGCTAATTCTACATTTTTTGCAACAATTTCAATTTTTTTTTTCAGCCTTATTCAGCAAAAATGCGCTCTCTCCACTTCTGGGAGTTTATGCTTTTTTCTGCTTTTCTAGCTACTTTTCAGCTGTTTGCTAATTTCAGCTTTTTTCAGATATTTTTCACTTTTTTGTGCTCATTTCTGCGTCTTTCAGCTTAATTGGGCAAACGTGTTTCTATTTTCTTCTTCTAATTTAAGCTAGTTCTACATTTTCAGTTAGCTTTTTAGCATTTTTAGCTTATTTCAGCTGTTTTCAGATAAATTCAAGTTTTTCCATGTTAATTTCTGCAAATTTCAGCCTAATTAACTTATTTGTGCTTATTTCAGCTTGTTATGCTCCTTTCAGCTTTTCTCTGTTAGTTTTATATTGCTCTTTTGATGCTAATTTTAGCTTTTTCAGCTAATTCCACATTTTTTAAGCTGATTTCAGTTCTTCTTAATTTGGGTACCTTAAGCTTCTTCCTGCCTTTTCAGCTACTTTCACTACTTTTTCAGCTACTTTTTGCTAATTTCATCTATTTTTTTCTATTTTTATGCTCATTTCTACTTATTTAAACCTAATTCAGCAAATATGTGTTATTTCTGCTTTATTCTGCTAATTTAAGCTTATTATTCCAGTTCAGCTACATTTTATCATGTTTTTTTTTTTTGTAGCTAATTTCAGCTGTTTTTCAGCAAGCTCTTCAACAATAAGCATCCACACTGCATTTTCACAGGAAATGCAATTTCTCTGGTTATTATTATTATTATTATTATTATTATTATTGTTATTATTATTGCATTGACCAAGAAGATTTTTCTGCCTATTCTGAAACATTACCATGGTGTACTTTTAAATATGAACAATTTCTGGTTCTGTGTAATGTTTAAATTCTTCTAGCATTTCCTGTGAGCAGAAAAAGCACCGCAGTGGGATCAGACGAGTGTCAGAGCTGCAGCAGATCCACTGAAATGAACGTCAACCCATAAGTGGCGAGTCACTGTGTACCAGGGGACTGAACCGAATACAAAACAACTCTCCAGATGTTGCATCATTTCCTACAGAAGCATCTGGCACAGAAAGATGAACCTCTGAGCTCAAGCTGAGAAGTGTCTAACAAGCGCTGTGGAGCAGAATCCGTTTGGTTCAACTTTTCTTTTTCCTCAAGGCCTGAAATGAAAAGACAAACGTCTGACGTCAGCAGCAACGACGAGGCCTCAGCGAGCGCTGCTGCCATGCAGTCAGAATCTGTGACATTTAAAGGAAGACGCTTGATTTTTCCATTTTCTAATCTTAAACAGCAGCTGCTTTTCTCCACCTCAGCAGAACCCGCTGAGCAACAGAAATCGCAGGTCGAGAAGCAGCTACAGGAGAACCGTCTTTGAAATATAACAGTTTTAGCTGACGCCGGATAATATCACGGACGAGGAAAGTTTAAAGTTCTTTGTTCAGTCCGTCTGTGTTTGAACTGGATTGTTGAGCTGTTCAGTAAATAGAACCACACACGGCTGTAGCCAAAATGTCAGGCCGTTAAATGGTGCTGCTGTTCTACGTTACAAAAGAACCAGAAGTTAGCGGTTCATACCTTTTGCTTGTCTGATCCCTTTCTTTACTTGCATCTGTCCATGCACCACCATGTTCTTATCACCGTAACTAACTTGAGCTTCTACGATGAAACAAGTCCAATGATCTATCAGGCTACTGTTGACAAAAGTAACGCGAACAGTGTTGTGTTGTTTGAGAACGAGCTCCCCATGTGCCGGCTCAGATTAGTCGGCTCCCGTCAGGAAGTCATGGTTTGTTGTTTCCCTCCCTAACACCAGAACAGGGCAGAAGTGACACGTCAGTGTCTCTAAACGAGCAGCTAAAGGTGAACAAAACTGTTAAACTGGTTGTAAGCTTGATAAGTCCAGCCAGGTTTTTTTTTTTAACCAGGATACACAGTGGACCAACACCAGCAGATGACATGGCACCCGAAACCATCACTGACTGTGGAAATGACACTGGACCTCAAGCAACGTGCCTCTCCTCTCTTCCTCCAGACTTTGGGACTTTGATTTCCAAAGGAAATGCAAAATTTACTTTCATCAGAGAACATAACTTTGGACCCACAAAAAAAAGGTTAAATAATTTAATCTGGACTAGTTTCTTTAAGGGAGAAATGTTTTGTCATCCATCCACAAAACGTAGCCTTCATTGCTGTGTCTCAAGCCACCTTCCTGTTGGAATCTCAGAAGATGATTTTTAACACATGCAAAAGGACCCATCTGTCCAAAACACTCAATCATCTTGATTAACAATCAAATGTTTTAGGCCAG
>JAVCKU010000065.1:5935319-5945675 GCA_032273985.1 Hypsolebias coamazonicus
GCAGTGACAAAGCCCACCACCCCATCCAGGTTGATGCGCACGTGGATAATTGAGCTTCAGGATTATTTGTGACTTTCTTGCCAGTTCTGTGAGCTAAATAGTTACTTCTGACTTTGCGTTGCAAAACAATCCCGTTTCGGCATAAAGCAGCAACTGGAAGCACTGTTGGCTTCTGGGTAGTGTAGTTCTTTTTTTACTGGCTTTACAGTACTGTATAGGCTTTTTGAAAGAAAACTACAAAATGGCAGTGCCTGTCGGAAGTAAAAAAAAAAAAAGTTACCTTTTTATCCCATACCATCCCAATCACGTAATATTAAAGATGACAATTGAAAAACTATGAAAGAGAGAGTCTGTGAAAGTTGAACCACAAAGTAGTAAGGGACTACTGTATATTGAAACTCATCAGTTGGGGTGAAGGTGTTGTCTTCTACCCTTCCCCCTCGTGCCCTGGTCCAGTGTTTTCCAGAACTGAACACAGGCGGCTAACAGTCTCACAGAAAAGAAAAACAATCTTCAAGGTTCCTTGAAAGCATCTCCAGCCAGCTGCTACTGGCACCAAAGCTTTATATCATCCACTTCCTCATGTGGGTCACAGATGTGCGCATCCCTGTCACTTCTGAACACGAGCTGTATGTTGACATCTGAATGAGAGCTCTCCTCTGACAGAAAACAACCAAGGCTGATGTTCAAGGTCAAAAAAATACGCAGATGATAAATAATTATTGTGGGAAAAAACGGTTCAAGTTTACCTCTTTATTTCTAAAGCAGGGGTTATCAAACGTTTTGGGTTCAGGAACCCCTACCAGGGGAGAAAAGGTTTCAGGGACCTCCTCATAACCCTCATGTTTATGAAAACATTTTCTTCAATTTGTCTCGTTAGTGCAATGGAAATATTTGTGTAACATAAATACGTACTTAAGACCTGTTCTTTAATAGTGTCAATACAAGTTTTATACTTTTAGACATGGGATATTTGTCATTCAAGACACAACTATTTTATTTTATTTTTTTTTCAACTTTCAAAAAAATACAGTTAAGAAAATTAATCAAAAACCACTTTAAAACTTTACTTGTTCACATAATGAACTTATCGCCAGTTCTTCAAATTATTACAGAAAATTCTTTACAAGAACCTGAACAGAGTCATAACAGCAGTAGTCATATCAAGTAACGGCTTCATTTGTAAACAGATCGATGCTGGAACGCAAATGGTGGGTGGGCCGACAGGGGGTCCCCCCCCAAAAAATTTTGAATAAAGTAGATGTAATTTCCTGAATTTTGGTGAATTTTAATGGGTTGTTAAACATCTACAGTAGTCTCTCACCACTTTGCGGTTCATTTTTCACGGACTCGCTCTATCGCGGTTTTTCAAAATAAGATTGAACATGGCACAACTGGCTGATTGATGGATGAGCCTCACAAATTTTTGTTGTAAATAAATCATCTTACATTATTTGACGCCTGCTGCACATTTGTGCAGTCCACACTGCAGAATAAACTTCCTGCTGCAGCTGATCAGCTGGTCACTGTGCAGCAAGGAGAAGTGGGCGTGGCCAAGTGCACTTGCAGGTGGCAAAGAGCTGAAATCATGACATTTTATGCTCTTTAAGTGTTTAGTTTAGAATATTGTAAGTGTGGGAAGGGTTTAAAATGCTTTAATATATATATTTATATAATAATAAAACTACTACTTACTACTTGTACTATTATTCCTACATCAGGGTTTTCACTTACCATGGGTCTTCAGGGTACGGATCCCCAGCAATAAACAAGGGACATGCTTGTAACAAAAAAAAAAAACATGGGGTGGGGGACTGACCCCCAAGCACCAGCTCGCGGACCCCAGTTTGAGAACTACTTTTCTAAAGTATACACCAGTAGATTGAATCATAAATGTGGGGGCACTTCGTCACAAATGCTAAGAATTCAGTGAGACTGCACCTGGAAAGTCACGTATTTCTCTTAAGTATTTAGAGGCACCATCTACAAGTAGGATCAACTAATGCAAATGGAATTAAAAAAATAAGCATGGAGCAGTTATGGCTCAGTACTTGTAAAAAAAAAAAAAAAAGTGTAGCTATCTGTTGGGGGGAGAGTCATTTCAAATGAAACAATTTCACAAAAACCAACTGTTCTAAAAACTTTACAGAGTAACTGGGACTTGTATGTAGAAAAACTGGATCATACATGCAACTTTGATTTGGAAGATAAAAATAGTGAATTTGGTTTAAATTTAAAGAGCTCTTATTAACTGTCTGCTCTCTGCAGATAATCCAGCTTGTTGAGGGGAAGGCTTCTGCGTATGTCTTTGCTAGTCCGGGGTGCAAGAAGTGGGATACATGTGCTCCTGAGGCCATCCTGCACGCTGTCGGAGGTAAGAACGGTTTAAAGGAAGTCATTCTAATGTAAAAACGACGTTTGGCTAAATATTTGATCTGCTCTCGTCCTGAATGCAGGAAAGCTCACTGACATGTACGGAAATGGATACCGTTATGATGCCGACGTAAAGCACATGAACTCTGCTGGAGTTCTAGCTACATTACGCAACCACGAGTACTACATCAGCAGGGTGCCACAGTCCGTGCTGCAAGCCCTCAAGTCAGACTGAAGTCAGGATAGATTTCTGAAGCTATGCTAATACATTCCCAGTGTTTAAATAAACATATGATTTGACCTGCACACTAATTTTAAATACATTTACATAAAACTGCACGTGCTTTATTCTTCTGCTCAAGACTCAGTCTCACCATTTCTGCATTTAACCAGACATACAGAAAGTTCAACAGCACTTCCATTTATTTAACTGGTTTAAAACAAACAGAACTTTTTTTTTTTTTGTCTTTACAAATTGTTTTCAACATGAAGACCAGAAAAAACAAACAATCCAAAAGGAAGAATTAAAAACAATACAGTAACTGTTTAAGTGGGTAGTCTGGAAATGATCTGTACTTTATTCAGTAAGTTTTCACTAAGTGGGAACAGTTCAGATTTATGTGCAGAGTGCCAACAAACATAATGCCATCTGGATTTAATGAGTTTCATCTTTTTACACATGCAATACAACAGTTCTTGTAAAAAGCCTTTTTTTTAACTAGCATGTCTTTAATGTACTTAGTCACTGTCTTTCCTAATAAAATCCCAACTTTTCCACCCTACTCTTGAACTCATCCTTTGCTCCGGCTTGTCCACTATTTTTTTTTTATTAACATTTTTTTTATTCTAAAGAAAACAGACAATGTGAGTAGATGTGTTTTGGACTAAGTTCCAACAAGAACAAAAAGAAACAATTTCAACTGCACTTTCTTGTTTTATAAATTATAGAAACATTTTTATTAAACTACAGTATAACTACAAATATGTGGTTAATGAGGCATGAAGTAAAAAAAAAAAAAAACAATTTGTAAGTTTTGGAGGGAAGAAAGCCTGGAATTATCCACCAACTTGCAATAAAACAGAAAACACTCGTTTCAAATCTTCCCAAAAAATTTTTTTCTTTCTCCAGGTAGAAAAAACATTCGTGTGTCATGGGGAAGTCTTTTTTTAATTATTATTTTTTTAAACATGCATTAACTTGATTTCTGCAGTTAAGAGTTCAGGATCCAAACTAGAACAGAGAAAAAAAGTTCAAACAAAATAACTGCCATCCATCATCTTTACCCACTTCCTTTTCAGGTCATGGGAGTCACTGGTGCCCCGGTCCAGTGGTCACTGTGCGAAAGGCGAGGTGCACCCTGGACAAGTCTCCAGTCCACACAGTCACAGGGACTCACATCTAGGGACAATTTAGTTACTAATCAGCCTAACATGCATGTTTTTGATCTGTGGGAGGAAACCAGAGTACCCAGAGAAAACCGACACATGCACAGAGAGAACACGCAAACTCCACCCAGAAAGGTCCCTGGCCAGGATTTGAACCAGGATGACCTGTTTACTGAGAGGTGGCAGCTCTACCAACTGTGCCACCGTGCTGCCTTTCCATCCACCAAAATGTATAAATAGAATAAATTAGATTATGTGTATTTAATTGATAAACTTTTTTGTTGTTCCTTAGAGGTTTTATGTTTTTTTTCTGATGTTTGGGGCCAGTCATGGTTTTGCCAATTCAATCAAATCAAACCAAAAATAATTTTCTACTTATTAACTAGAAGGCTGGTGGATTATTACCCCAGCAGAGAGTTAGCCTACAGGTTGTTTTTTTTTTAAGTGGCTTTACCAGTAAGTTGGCGTGTTTAATTTTTGAGTGATGGGATGCTGCAGCTAGGTCTGTTGTCTCATAGCAAGGTGGTCACAGGTTCACTTTCTGTGTGGACCATGTTCTCCCCATGCATGTGTGGTTTTCCTCTGGGCACCCTGGTTTCCTCCCACAAAAACAAAATGTGCATGTTTGAATCATCAGTAACTGGTGTGAATGTTGTTTGCCTTGTTTGGCTCAATGTGGTCCTGTGATGGACTTGTGATCAGTTCAGTGTGGGGACCTGCACCAGCTCCCCCATGAACCATAAAAGGGTAAAGAAGGCAGATGGACATAGTTGTATCCATCATATCTGACTCTGTAGGAAAACATTTCTCAAAAAGTGAAACTATTATTTCAATACCTTCTGCAGACAGAAAAAAAAAACAGGCAGAAAATATGTTGATTTGACACAAACAAAAGCTGTCAAATCGATCAACGTGCACTTAGTAAATCACAATGAGAAGTTTTAATCTGAAGGCAAATAAAGCTTATTGTTGGTTTCACAAAAAGTTGATGAAAACATCCTGAATGAGCTGAGTAACAAACATCATAGTTGAGTAAATACATACGTGGCATACAAGAAAAAAATGTTTATAAAAAGTACTCAGTTCAAACAGGAAAACGATGTCAAACACTCCAGGTATGTTTTTTAATTTACACAAGAATGAAGTGGTAAAGACTGGAGTGTCTGAGGCAGCCTGCAAGTGAATGAGACCAGCATGAAAGGGACGGAGCAGGAGAGTTTGGACCAGCTGCTCACCTTTTTTTAGGTGCCTGCGTGGTGCGAGGTGGGGTGACGGGACGCCCCGAATTCACCCCTCCATACTGATACTTTGCTTTTTTCTCTGACGGCTTCAGAATCTAAAAATAAAGATTGTGCTACTGAAGAACACAGCTGCAACACTTGCGTAGAATTCATGTGCAACAATAAGACAATACCTGAAAGGAGCACATGAGGGATTCGTCCACGCTCATCATGCCTCCTGCGTTGTCAAACTCTCCGCAGTAGTTGGGGGCAGAAAACAGAGTCACCAGCTGTCGCTTCGCAAAGAACTCATAACCATCTTCCACAACCTGCAGGAGAACGGGATCAAAAGCAAACGTAAACACGATTTTGTTTTCTATAGTTTGTACCCATCTGTTAAAATTTGCTAACAGCAACAATAAAGTTACTCTGATCACAGTCACCTGATGTGCCCGGCAGATGAGGTCCAGGTCATGGCGGTTGAGGAACTTGCTGACCACGTCGGCCCCAAAAGTGAAGGAGACTCCTCTGTCATTTTCCCCCCAGCCCTGTACGTCCTTGTCTGGGTCGGACCACAACAAATCGCACAGCAAGCCTGGAACAGAAAGTTAGGCAGTCAGTGGCTGATCATTCTGTTATCTAGCACTAATAAATCAACAAGTGCAGCTGCTCCACACTAACGTACCCCTGCAGCAGCAAGAAAAACTGTTTCGCTTTTTTCTTTTTTATTATTCTAAAATACAACATATTGCGTCTAAATTATTATCAGATGGCAACATTAAAGATTTTTTTGGTGATTTTTTTTTTTTTAATAATAAAAAATAACTAAGTATAAAGTGATAAAAAACAATCCTTTCGGGTGGAATTTACTTTTTTATTTTTATTTTATCACAGTGTTGAACCAACTTATGTTCATGAGAATTCCCTAAACGAAAAGATTTCATTTTGGTACATAAAAGGTGAAACCGACCTGTGTCTGGTACATCTGTTGGTCTCATTATGCGTCGAATTTGTTCCATGGACTGCAGATCTGGTGAGAGGCCTGCAGGTTTTGACATACAACAGAAACATTAGAAACCTGAGTTAGCAAATATACAATACAATAAATAGCATCTGACTTATGTCATGGGCTCCAATTCGATCATCTATTTATTCTTATATGATGCCATGACAACGTTAACAAAATAAAACTATTCCGTTTCAGATAAAGTTCTCTTAGACAGGAAATTAGTGGCAGGCAACTATGAAACAGATGCTTCACAAACCTCCATGGCAGCAGAAGATTTTCTCGTCAATTATTGCAGCGATTGGCAGACAATTAAAACAGTCTGTGAATGTCTTCCAGAGCTTGATGTTGAACCTTCGCTTGCCTGAAGAATGAACACAAAACCTTTCAAAATTTAATAAATCCTATTTGTATATTTTGCATTTGGTAGAAAATGCTATGGATCCTTGGTTCAGAGGTGATTGTTTATATTCTGTGCAAATCTCAGTGTCCTTTTAACCTAAAAAAAAACAAAGTTTACATTTTGTGATATCAAATAAGAAAACCAAATTCAAGCATAGTAAATAAGAGGATCTTTAATAGTCACTGTTATCTACGTAGACGTTAAATGTAAATATCAAATCTGGTTTTAATGTCTTTACTGTAACTACAAAACCAGCAGTTTCTTAAAAATTTACTTGACTGAATGTAAACCGCACAGTGCTGAGATGGACTCGGTCTTTTCCAACTTACATTCGTCATAAAAGCCGTAAATGCGATTGATGGAAGCGCACTCATGGTTCCCCCTGAGCAGGAAGAAATTTTCGGGGTATTTGATCTTGTAGGCGAGCAGCAGACAGATCGTTTCCAGCGACTGCTTCCCTCTGTCCACATAATCGCCCAGGAAGAGATAATTAGCTTCCGGAGGGAAGCCTCCATACTCGAAGAGCCTCAGCAAATCTGTGTACTGCCCATGAATATCACCTGGAAATCAATATTCAATTTAAATCACATTTACATCATAGGATTATTTCATCTGACTAAAAACTTTAGTTATTTTCAGGACTTGGTCAATAAGGTCAATCAGAGACACAAAATTGAACAGTGTGTGAAAGATAAATGAATAAATTTAATGTTTATATTTCAAGCTGGTCCTCACCGCAAATTTTAAGAGGAGCCTCAAGTTCCAGCAGAATTGGTTGACTGAGGAAAATCTCCCTGGACTTTATACAGAGCCCTCGAACCTCAGCCTCGGTCATCTGCACTGTTTTCCCTGGACGACATCCTCGCACTGCAACACAAAAAAAAAAAAATCAAATTTATCCTAAAAGTACACGAGAGATGTGGCTATTTCTCTGCACACTCCCAGTAGAGGCTGTTTTTAATTTATGCACCTGTTAACTACAATTTTAAAAAAAACTTAAAACAATGAACTGTGCAGACTTATGTGTGTTTTTTTTATTGTGGAGAAACTGAGTACAGTATTGTACTTTGAAGAAATAAAGTATAAAGTTAAAGGGAGTATAATTTACTCTGTGTATGACTAGTATCCACAAATTTACAAAGGAAATGACAGGAAAACTGCTAAAACTAGTCATTTTTTGTTATTTGTATAACATCCTATAAAATTCAGTTTTAAGTTAGTTTTGGGTTTGGTCAAAGCTTGAAAGAGCTGCTGTGGAGGGACCAAAGAGCCACATGTGGCTCCACAGCCACAGGTGGGAGAACCCAGTCCCAAGAAAACCATCAAAACAAAATGTTAAGAACGATTTTTACATAATTTCTTTTGTCTTTCACAACAATGTCAATATGTTCTATAGGTGCTGTGATGCGTGTTTGTCAGGTCTAAGGCTTAAGACAATTACTTTTTATCAATTACTCTCCCAGTGTCATAGCTGGTCCTACAAACTATCCGTGAGAATTGCGGTACTTGCCCTCTTTGACAGATACAAGTTTATAATGGGCATTGAAGTAGCCCTCTCATCTTTTGGTTTATTAAAAATGAGGTTTTGCCTAAAAATTGCAAAATATATTTTTCTTCTAATACTGCTGAACAGAAATCAGAACATCCCCTTCTTATTTCGTCCCACTTGAGGAGCAGCTGCTCTAATGACATATCAGCTTTAGAACCATGGATACATGGACTGTAAAATTGAAGAGTGTGCCATCACATTTATTTCCCCCCCCGGTTTCTTATTCAGGCTTCAAGTGGCTGTGTCTCACTGTAGTTAATTGCAGTTCTAAGCTGACGTGATGCCCTCCCTGTCTATTACCTCGTGCCTGGCTATGTCTGAATTGTCTGTGTTGATGTGAGTCACTCTAGGAGAGAAATTCAATTATCTCCCCTCTCTCCCCCATCACGGCCCTGCCAGAGCTGAAGTATGACTGATTTCAGGAGGAGGAAAGAGGACAAGAAAAGAGACAGAGGAAGAGGTAACTTGACAACAAAAGTGAAAGAATCATGCAAAACTGAGAGATGAGTAAAAATATAGAGACTGAAGGAGATGTATTCTGATTTTTTTTTTTAAACAGCTCATGAATGGAGTAAAACAGGAAAAGCACAGCGTAAACAAGTTTTTCAGTCTATTCGAAGTGTGTGAACAAGTTGCCCTTGATGGAGAGCTGAAAGATATGACCATCACAGTCTAGAAACACGATTATAGCAAGTCATTTCAGTTTTATGAGACACCAAATAAAGTTCCAAACAAATGGGACTCCTCATACTGCTCAGCAGTTTGAACCTCCTAAAAGATTCATCTCTCAGCCTGTAAATCCCTATTTATGGAACTTTACAGGGAATTTTGAAGACAGTGTTAACAGGATGTCACATCAACCAGTTCACAACATGCTTAATTTTGACACCTTGAAGTTTTCTTAGGAGCTATGTCCATCCATTCATCCATCTATTATCTTTATCTGCGTCTTCCTTTTTGGGTCGCGGGGTGTCACTGTGCCCATCTTCCGCCATCACTGTGTGAGAGGTGGGGGACACCCTGGACAGGTCTCCAGTCCATCAAAGTTAGACATAGAGTCAAATGAGACAAACAATCGTTTCACTCTCTCACTTTAACCTAGGGGCAATTTATAGTTACCAGTCAGTCTAACATGCACGTTTTAGTTCTGTGGGAGGAAACTGGAGTACCTAGAGAAAAGCCATGCATGCATGGAGAGAACATGCAAACTCCACCCAGAAAGGTCCTGGGTTAGGAGTTGGACCAGTGACCATCTCGCTGAGAGGCAACAATACTACCAAGAGCCACCGTGCCTTAGGAGCTACGTATTTATTTATTTATTTATTTATTTATTTTCCATCCATCCACTATCTTTTATCCGCTTCTTCCAGCGTTCACTGTGCGAGGGGCAGGGTACACCCTGGACAGGTCGCAAGTCCATCACAGGGCCATTCATTTATTTATTTGTCTTTATTTTAGTTAATGGCTGAAAGGAGAATCACAGCATCAAGTGGTATTTTCCAGTGAACCCAATGTCAGGCTCACCACACTGAGTGCAAATCCACTCAGGTTATGAGAGAAGAATACTGAAATACTTTTGTGTAGACGTCCTATCACAAAGCACAATACCCTTCTGCTGAACCAGACAATCCATCCAAGCATTCTGTTTAAAGCCACACCAATGATCCCCGTCTTTTTGCTACGTAGCCTGCAGACGAGACTAGTGCCACATTCTTTGATCTTCCAGCCTCCTGCTAAGAGCAGCTAGCTATCTGAAATAACTCAATTCAGCTCGTTTTTTTTCCCCGGTGGAATGATTCTCTGGCATATTGTAGACAGAGTCTCATACTAACAAGCTATACGTTAGCCTTTAGGAACAACAATAGTGCTTGCAATCGAGTAAAACCTTTTTTTCCACCAACCTAACAACACACAATGGCCCTACATGCACTGATGTAAGCAAAAGACCTGCAGACATCCACCCACACACAGTAGCAAGGGAGGAAAATTGACCAAGAAAAAGCAAAAGGTGTCTGTGCACAAACAGTTGTCTGAGAACCTGCTGAGTCAACTATGAACAGATTCAGCTGTGCCATCAGCTCAGAACTGGCAGGAACATTAGTGTGATTTAGACTTTTCTTCTGTTTAGTTACTTTGCATGATCTGATAAAAATGAATAAATGTTTATATTTGCAAAAGTATTCATACTTTAAAATGTTTTTTTTTTTTTTTCCAAATCTCCCTAAAACTCAGCACTGTATTTATGGAGAAATCAAATCAATTCTTACAGGGACTGCAGTTTTTGCAACACAACTTCACATGAAACACTTAATGGTGACTTTTATTTTTTACGTATTTTTTACGAGTTGTTTACTTGGTGGGGTAACAGCGTGCTGGAACGTCTCTGACTGATGAAGCCCTCTGGAGTGAGGGTGAAACG
>JAVCKU010000065.1:5952645-5962667 GCA_032273985.1 Hypsolebias coamazonicus
AGTGACAAGGATGGATAAGATTAGGAATTAAATCATCAGAGGTACAGCACAGGTTGAACAACTGGGAGATAAAGTTAAGGAGGCCACTCAGGCCAGACTGAGATGGTTTGGACATGTCCAGAGGAGGGACAGTGGGTATACTGGTAGAAGGATGTTAGAAATGCGGCTGCCAGGAAAAAGATAAAGATATTATAGATGCAGTTAGACAGGACATGGATGTAGTTGAAGTGAGGACAGAGTGAGATGGAGGAGGATGACTCGCTATGGTGTCTCCTGACAACAGCAAAAAGAAAAATGTAATGTTCACTATTGAACACTCTGTTTGGCAAATCTTATCCTCCATGCAGACAAACTGCACGTTAGATGTTTATTTTTTCCGTCACACCCAGTTCTAACTCATGAGTCACTGGCTTTTACAAAGCGTGATAACATGTGTTTGAGGTGTTTCATTCATTTGAATAAGAGGAGTAGAAAACTTAAAACAGCTCAGCATGTTCCATAAATGGAAACAATTTGTTACAACGCTTCTGGAAAATCTGCTGATTGTGTTTAATAAATGAACTTGAATGCTGCTGATAAAATGTAAAAACTTCTTCAGTTTGACTGGTTCAGTTTAGGAGTGTCACTTTAGTTTCAAGTTTTCACTAAGAATTAGAATAAGAATTGCAATATACAAAAGTTATAAAATAAATTGAGCAAAAGTTTAAGATTAAATTTTAATTTGATCATGTCGGCACCTTTATCCTTCACGATTGTTTCAAAGCATAAAAGCCCGAAGGCAGCAAAACTAGTTCAGTCTGTTTCTTTATCACACAATAGAAGCATTAGAATGGTTTGACGTCGTTCCCTAAACACGGTCTGCAAACAAGATTTATGAGCTGCCGTTCATTAAAGTGTCGTACATGGACATCCTGTACTTTGAACTGTGATATCACATGATCTTTATTTGGTTTTGATTTCTTTAGAGAATCAGGCAGCTTCATCAGACTGAGGAGCAACATCGTGGAAAACATCTTCAGCCCCAAAGAGCTGCTGAAACTGAGCGTGCCCTCGGTGGTGTATGCAATTCAGAACAACATGGCCTTTGTTGCACTGAGTAACCTTGATGCAGCTGTGTATCAGGTATGACTGAAACTTTTGTGTGTGTGTGTGTGTGTGTGTGTGTGTGTGTTCAGAAACAAATGCATAACAATGCTTATATGGCACTCTGAATTATGGTTCAATGCATCCCATTTTATTTACAGTACCTTGAATAAACCAAACCCTGCACCAACAGTATTTCAAAAGTCATAATTTTTAGTCATAGATTTGCAAACCGGTTGTGAAAACAAGATGATCGTTAACCAGGGTACTTCTGATACATCACAGGACTGTGTTGCCACTCAAAGCTCTGCTAATTGTCTTCAAACATGAGAATAAAACGGCTGAATCACTTCAGTTGGACTAAGAGCAGCTTTAAATATATTTTAGGTTGGTTTTGTATTTATATAAATTGGGACTAGGATTAAAAAGCACACTGAAATTAGCCATTCAAGAAATCCTTCTTAGGCAGCACGGTGGCGCAGTTGGTAGAGCTGCCGCCTCTCCGCAAGAAGGTCACCCGTTCAAATCCTGGCCTGAGACCTTTCAGAGTCAGAGATTTTTTATTGTCATCCGCACCACATGTGGTATATGTGATGAAACGAGATTATGTACACAGGGTCCCAGATACATCCAACAATAAAATGTAAAAGAGAAACAGTAATAACATCTACGATATGAACTAAGAAAAACATCAACAAAAAATACACAAAGCACCAATAGCAAAAAAAAAAAAACATTATTTCGAACAGCAGCATGAACACAGCAACATGAAACAGATCACATCTGGGTGGAGTTTGCATGTTCTGTCTGTGCATGCATGGGTTTGCTCCGGGTACTCCGGTTTTCTCCCACAGACCAAAAACATGCATGTTAGGCTGACTGGTAACCCAGGCCTCCCTTAAGAGATCTGTGATCTGAATGGGATTTGCCTGGTTAAATACAGGTTAATAAATAAATTGTCTCAAGGTGAGAGTGAGAGACTGAATGGTTGTTTGTCTCGTTTGTCTATATGTGTCTCTGTGATGGACTGGAGACCTGTCCAGGGTGTCCCCTGCCTCTCACACAGTGACTGCTGGACATGGGCACCAGCGACCCGAAAAGGAAGAGGCGTGTAAAATGATGGATGGGTGGAAATCCTTTTTTTTTTTTTTTTTGTTAATTCTGGGGGAAAACTGGAAATTATTTTTTTCTTTCAATGAATTACTCCCATACTTCCTCCAGTGTGTGGTGTTGTCAGGATCACCACTACAACGGACAAAAAAAGGTTAAATAACGTTGAATAACTCGCCTTGTTTTGCTGTACAGGTGACTTATCAGCTGAAGATCCCGTGCACGGCTCTGTGCATGGTCCTCATGCTGAACCGCACTCTCAACCGCTTGCAGTGGTTCTCCATTTTCATGCTCTGCTGTGGCGTCATCCTCGTCCAGTGGACGCCTGCAGAGGCCACTAAGGTTCAGGTACAGTAGAGATCCTTTTCTGTTCGTGTTCATTCACTGTCTGGTAAGAAATGGGTCACGCGGTTCAGTAAAGGCGAACAGAAATGATACAGTACATCGGTGGAAATAGACCATAATGCAGTGTGGCATGAGCCAACATCTACAGCTCGTTATGATTTATTTATTTATTTTTTATCTTGACATTTTTAACATGAAGTGGTTCATCTTATTCGTCGAGCTGTGGGGCTGAGAAGAGAAAATGTGAGCTGGTCTTGTTTATAAAATATTTGAGTCTAAATAAGAAATGGTGTCCACAATGTAACAATCGTCACGTGGCTTGCTTTTGTTACTTCCTCAGTTCTGGACACAAATATTTTGTAGGTGATATAATTTTTTTGTACAGGTGAAGTTCTTGTATAGGTACATTTGCAGCTCGTCGTTGTCTAAAAAGAAGCAATACGAAAAAAGTGGCACAAATTTGTGTAAATACATTTTTATTTCAGCCAAAACCAGTGAAATTATGTTGTCCATCACCCCACCTTTAGGTGGTTTTTAAAACTCAACGTTCTTTATTGTCATTCATATCACGTGGTACATGAGGTGGAACGAAATTGTGTACCCAAGGTCTCAGTTATACCCCAAAATAGCAAAAATATAAAGTATACAAATAAACAGTATACAAGGATCTAAGATATATGCTAAACGTTAGCAATGTAAAATAATATGGTGTTAAACAGCAGCTTGAACATGAGTCTGTTGTGAGCAAAAGGGTATGGATACAGCAGCATAAAGGCAACAGATCAGCAGTTTTTTTTTTCAGTGATTATCCTGGTTAGGGATTAATGAGTAACAGCTTCAGAGAAGCTGTTCCTCTGTTTTTCCAACATATCTTGTTAATTTATGTCTGACTATGGTTACTTTGCTCATAATTATGACATATGCTGCGTTCAAGTAGAGTTCGAAATGTAAAACACCGTACAGTCTCCATGATATAGTGAGCAAATTTCAAATGCAGCCTGTTTTACCTGTGCTCACCTGGTTTCATAATTTTTTTTTAATCCACAGGTTGAGCAGAATCCCATTGTTGGGTTTGTTGCCGTTGCTGTTGCCGTCCTCTGTTCTGGATTTGCAGGTAAAGAATCCATTGAGGAAATGGAGGTTGTTCTTAACCGGTTTGTTGCACGACTTTCCGCAGAAATTTGGATAAACTTTATGTAAATGAACATTTGACGTGTTAACTAATGTAGAATTAGCATCTCATGCTTTAAGTTGTTTAAAATAGTTGTTTATTTTTAGGTGTGTACTTTGAGAAAGTACTTAAGAGCTCCGATACATCTCTGTGGGTGAGAAACATCCAGATGTATCTGTCCGGCATCGTGATCACCCTGGCTGGTGTTTACATGAACGATGGAGAAAAAGTCCTGGAGAAAGGCTTTTTCTTTGGTTACACACCGTGGGTGTGCTTCGTAGTGTGTAAGTACGAACACCTGGAGGATGTTTGGTTTTCCTGGTGTTTGGTTTGGTGTGACACTGTCCTCTTTGTGCTTCCAGTCCTGGCCAGCGTTGGAGGTCTTTACACATCAGTGGTGGTGAAGTACACGGACAATATCATGAAGGGCTTCTCTGCTGCTTTGGCTATTGTTCTGTCAACAGTAGCATCTGTCATGTTGTTTGGACTGCAGATAAGTAAGTTTCTTACAAACACATTATTAGTTTATTTATTCAAGAAGCAACATTTTTCCAGAACAGCTGGCTGGTCAGGTGAAAGTATTGTGTGCAATGTAGTTGTCGCAAAGATGCTAATGTATGTAGCATACAAGCATTGATCGGATCACTTAAAATGAGTTCTGTAATCCAGATTATTACTCACTGAGGATGTATAACGGAGTTTCTGACTATTAGGCCAGCTTGGTGGTACTAACATCTGGGCATTTTTGCCACTGATAAAAGGTTGGCTCAGAATCCAAAATACAGTACTGTATAGGCAAATCCCTGGAGAACTGTGTTGTCTGGCTTTACCAAGACAGTTGTTGCGTTAAAAGAAACGGCTATGCACAGAAAAGTCTCGTGTCTCTGTTCATCAGAAATAAGAACTGCTTTCTGTAGAAAAGCAACAGCTCTAAACTGTAGAGTTACATTACGGTACTCACCAGCTCTGCAGACCAGCAGCTCATTTCCGGTCGGGCTCTGTTCTGGTTCTGCAGACCTACCCTGCAGCGACAAAGTCCACCAGGTGCAGGTAGATGTGCGTGTGGATAATTGAGCTTCAGGATTATTTGAGACTTTCCTGCCAGTTCTGTGAGCTTCATGGATAGCGTAGATTTGCTTTGCAAAACGTTCCCTCCATTTCTGCAGAAGGCAGCAGCCGGAAGCACTGTTGGCTTCTGGGTAGTGTCGTTTTTTTTTTTTGTTTTTTTTTACTGGCATTAATTACAGTGTAGGTTTATTGAAAGAAAACTACAAAATGGCAGCACCTGTCCGAAGCATTTTTTCCCACTAACTTTTTATCCCGTTATTGAAACCTGAAAGAATTAAACTGTTTTCCTCTAAAAAGGCTTTGTAACCACACGTATAGAGTGAGGCTGTTTATGAACAGTTACAATTTCTTCTCTTTTCTTCTCCACAGCAATCACATTTGCCTCTGGAGCTCTGCTTGTGTGCATTTCCATTTATCTATACGGACTTCCGAAGCAAGACACGTCCAAACTGAGTTGGCAAGACAAAAACACAGACACAGAGTCCAAACAAAAACTGATCAACGTGTGAGTCACAAACTCGCAGCAAAATTAAAAAAACGAGTCTGGAGCGGCAGGACCAGGTCTCTTCTGAGACTCCTGCAGGACTTGATGACGGACACCAAGCTGGCTCAGCTGGGTTTGGTTCACGACAAAGACCAGTTTTGGTTTGTTACAATAGATCTGCTCCTCCCTCCACCCACATGATTGATGACAGCGCTGTGGATTAACAGAACAATCACTCAAGATTATAGTTTTAGTCAACGGAAAGTGGCCACTTACTTGTACGATTTTAAAAATGTGTAAATAATCTGAGGCAAACGGTCAAGTTTGGTAAATCATCTTTAGTGTTTAGGACTCCGTCCACTGCATTTGGTTTAAATGGTGTCTAAAACAACTTCTCACTACTGGAGACTTTCTTCCAGTTGCTAATCTATTCTGAATTGTGCAATGTGACCAAGTCAGTGTGAACAAACAATGCATGTTTGATTATTTTTATTAAAGCATTTTGGTGTCTTTTTTATTTTTATCTCCTGTTGCATTGTTTTAATGTTGTTTTAACCCTCCTGCTGCCCTTGGGTCGAAATGACCCCTGAGGCATGAGTCCTAAAACCGAGGCCTTGGGTATCAAAGCAAGGGTTAAATCAAAAACAAACCTGATGAAGAGATTTTCTTTTAAATAAATCTTAAGAGTAATTTATTTTGAAAATGTGAGGCTTTGTATTTACAGCACAGTGGATGGTAAAAGTTTACATTTTAGAAACTGGTGTGATGCCCAGGATCCTCATCCCGCTGCCCAGGACTGAGCGCGCTCCACTGAACAGTCGTAACCTGGCCTGTTGACGAGCAGCGAATCAGAACATGCTACGTATATAATCTTTGCTATTTAAAGCATTTTAAATATAAATGTCCAAGACTTTAAGGTACCTGTGCAACATCCTGCGGGCTTCCTTTCACCGGCAGCTCTCTGTGCGCTGAAGAGACGAGGTGGCTGGAAAACAAAACGGTTGTTTGCTTGACAAACACAAACTTCTATCTTGGGCGGAGTAAGACCGACCGCTCTAGACTAACATCCTGTTTCTTACCACAGCTTCAGTAAAAAGTTGACGAGATGCTTGGGCTGCAGATCGTTGGCCGACTGATACAACACCTCGTCGTAACTACAAGAAACAAACAGGGACGACATCGTAAAGACGAAGCAAATATTGATTTTGCCCTGGCAGACTGAGGAAGAGGCTGATAACAAGCTTACCGAAGAAGGTGCTGCAGGATGACAATGCTCGTCTGTTCCCGTAAAAGTAAAGGGTTGAACGTTGGTGCCGCCGCTCCTTCATTACTCTGCATTAAACTGCCACATAATAATTATTGTGTTATGCTTTCTGTTAATCGTAGTCCCTTTTATATTCGAGGGATTAGCAGATGTTTACGCATGGGGTTAAGTTTAATAACTAAATAATTACACAGCCTAAGTGTTGGCGTGTCTTTACAGCAGCCGGTGCCGACCTGCAGAGACGAGCGTGTGTGTATTGTAGGAAGACGCCCGTGTCGCCCTGCGCCTGCAGCATCCGGTCCCAGTCGAATTTATAATCTGACTGCAGGGGTCCTTTAAAGTCCTGAAACAAAAACATACAAAGCAAAGAAGTTATCCGTCGCCAGATGGATAAGCTATAGATTTGTTGAAATGTGCCACTTAAAGGCAAAGTGGACATTGCTTCATTTGGAGTGGATCCAATTCAAGATGGCCACCGCAGCTAATTGATTTCACCTAACACAAAAATACAACTACAGAAACTGAGCTAAAATTTGAAGCAAGACGACTTGTCGTGAATCTGGAGCTTAGACCAAACATCTCCAACTGGCATGAAGACTGGAGATATGAAGCAACCTTTAATTTGAAAATCACCTGAACTATCAGTGCGCCGATTCCCACTTTCTCAGCCGTGTCCTCTTGGTTCTCCAGTTCCTTCGTGTCTAAAGAAAAATTAAAGCGTTGGTGTAATTTCTGCCTCCAAAACACAAACACGTGGAGGATTTCTTCGTATGACGGTACACAACTTCCATTAGAAAGAGAGATGTTTAGATTCCCACATTGTGTTCATTGCTATGGTGCACACAACAATTCAGATGAAGCATGCCGCTTGACCAAATAATTATGAGTACTTGTTTTTGCAATGAGTTTACAGGAAATCACTCTGGATGTTTGCTAACATGAACCAGAGCCACAGTTTAATTAATTTAAGCTGTGAGCAATTCCTTCAGAACGTCATTGCATTACAACGTGGAATTCCTCGCTCCATTTAGAAAATTCTTCTGCGGAGGCTCTGCTCCAAGACCATCGAGGCGTGGAAAGAAAGATCTGGAACGTGATTCGTCTCAATGTATTGCACCCTTTTTACTAACGCTTGACACTTATTTTGTTGTGCAGCTTTGAAATAAAACATGAAACTTATACACAAAACCTTTGGCTCGATTTGGAAAAGCGTGAGACTGTTTTTTTGGTAGTGGTGCATCGCGCAGCGTGGATCAGTTTTACAAAACACTTTAAAAAACAAAGCACTCTGGTTTTAAAGACAAACCCCAGCCCAGTTTCAATCTTGACATCTTAGAAACATCATTCAGTCTAAACAGGCCACAGACAGTTGGCCTTTACGTCAGAACATCATTTTGAGATCAAATTTTTTCAGACAATATTCATCTGCAGTCGCACACCGACTTTTGATCTGTTTAAAATGTTTTAGACAAACTTTTTAACCCACAACTTCACAACATTACAAATTATACATCAAAATTATTTGACTCGGTCTGTTTCTCACTGCTTGTGTTCTGTCAAACGTCCCAGCGACTGCACAGCCTAGCTCCTGCAAGTAGTTGTACTTTATATTCTGTTCAAAACTAAACGTGAAGAGTCTTTTTAACCTAAATAAAACACTAATAACATAAAAACTCCATATGTGACTCATCAGTCTTCTGACGCTCACTGTTCAAGGATTTTTAAGATCTGTTCTGTAGATTTTGCACTGCGACGGTTTGAGCCTTATTTTCAATCTGCCTGTCGATAACATGGCACTCAGGGAGTGACACACAGCTGTGGGGTTACCACGGTGACCACAATGAGCCATTGACAACAGCTTTAACGTTTTTTTTTTATATCTCTGTTCTCTTTACAATACTTATACAGTTCATGCATCAAAATGTAGATGTTTTTCTTTAATTATTACTACGGTAATCTATTATTGTGTTGATGTTTATGAAGTGTTCACACTATCGTGATCCATTTTTCTTCCGTACGTTTTTCAGCACGATTCTCAACAAATAGTTTTGAAGCTATTTCAACAAATCATAAATCAAAACATTCAGCTCTTTCAGGACAATTCTGCTATGGCTTTTGGTACTGGTGCAACTTTAGCTTTTTGAAATATTTTGCCTTTTCTGCAATTTTTTTCTCATTGAAAATGAATTGTGCTAATTTTACCTCCTTCACATCTTTAGATCTGTTTTCATTCATTCAGCCTTTATTTAGACATCAGGTGCATTAGGTTATTTATTTAGACAGGTTAGCACCAGTGAGCCTCGGGACTCGTTTAGAAGAGAGACCTGACTTTTTAACAGAGTGTTTACAATCTTTTACTGCTCCTTTCACATTTTGTTCTGGTCCAGCTTTTTTCAGCTTACTTGGGCAAATTTTAACTTTTTTTTTTATTTTTTTTTTAGCTAATTTCAGCGTTTTTCATCTGTTTTGTGCTCCTTTCAGATTCTTTTGGCTAACTACAACATTTTTGTGCTTCTTTAACTTATTTCTGCTCATTTCAGCTTGTTCTGCTCCTTTCAGTTTATTTAAGCAAGTTTCAGCTTCTACTATTTCAGCTACTATATAGCTGTTTTATGATAATTTTAAGCTTTTTCAGCTAATTCCACATTTTTTGCAGTTGTTTCAACTTTTTTCAGCCTAATTCAGCAAAAATGTGCTCTCTCCACTTCTGATAATTAAAACTTCTTTCTGCCTTTTTAACTATTTTTCAGCTGGTTTTTGCTCATTTCAGCTTTTTTCAGATAATTTCCACTTTTTTTGTGCTCATTTCTGCTTCTTTAAGCGAACACATTTTTTTCTGCTTTCTGATCATTTAAGTTTGTTATACCTTTTCAGCTACTTTTTAAAACATTTGTTTTAGCTAATTTCAGCTGTTTTCAGATAAATTCAGATGTTTTTGTGATAATTTCTGCTACTTTCAGCCTAATTAGTGGGGCCGAGATGGAGTAGAGGCAGGGCAGCTGACCCGGGACCCCAAAGTCCCAGCCATTCCCCCATGTCGTGGTGTCTCTGAGCAAAACACCCAATCCCCAATTGCTCCTGGGCACACACATAGCTACCGCTCCACCTGGGTGCATCCCAGGTGCAATGGGCCAAAATCAGAGAACTAATTTTGCCACTGTATGGGAACATACAATGATGACAATGCATTGCACTTTAAATTTAATTAACCTCTTCCTGCTAGTTTCAGCTTGTTATGCTCCTTTCAGCTTTTTCTGCTATTTCAGCTACCGTACTTTTTATCTGACCTGTGCTAAACTTAGCTTTTTCAGTTAATTCAACTAGTTTTGAGCTCATTTCAGCTCCTTCCACTTCCTTCTGGTTGTTTAAGCTTCTCTCTGCCTTTACAACAACTTTCAGCTATATTTTTTTAAATTTTTTTTTTTTTTTTTTTTTTACTAATTTCAGCCTTTTTTTAGCTAATTTTTGTGCTCATTTCTGCTTATTTAAACCTAATT
>JAVCKU010000065.1:5990328-6004905 GCA_032273985.1 Hypsolebias coamazonicus
TTAAAAGCAAGTACTTATTTACTTTTACTTAAGTAAAAACATTAATATGGTACTTCTACTTTTACTAGAGTACATTTGTGGCTGTTTATTTGTACTTTTACTTAAGTACAGTGTTTGAGTACTTTCCCCACCACTGCTCTGCTGTCACAATCCAGTTTCCTGCCAGTTCCTGGATCTCAGTAGTCAGGCACTCGAGCACAACTGGCAGGGAGACGGGAATGCATCCTTGGCACCTCCTTTTAAACTCATTTGAGGTTTGGGGCTGTAGTTGAGATATTATTTGAGCTTTTGAGATGTTAATCAGCTGCTCCTGGTTGTAGAAAAACCACCTTGTTGTCATGGTTATGCTCCAACCTCGTTCAGATTTAGTGTAACATATTTTTGCCAGAAACCGTCAAAACGTTGATTATTTTTATAATCACATGGCAGACAAACTCCACTGACTGCAGCGAAGCATGATGAATTCCTTTAATTTCACATCAAACTGCAGCTCCGTTGAAACGTCGTTCGTCGCGTAGTTTTATGGAACGAGTCGGCCGACGTTTTGCTGAAGCACCGTCATTATGTCGACGATGCAGAAATGGAAGAACAAAGATGTGATTTACGATGACTCTTCTGTTGTGGTTTATTTCTTTTATGTGCATCAATCAGTGTAATGCATATCTGTGTGAGGTGAACGCACTATGGTTTCAGATGGGGCTGTTGCAGAAGAGCAGCTTCATGGATCGGGTCAGAGTGGTGAAACGAGTGGAGCAGAACCGAATCTATAATGTAGACACATTATGTTATCAATAATCGGTCTCAGGGTGGCACTGAGTCTAGCTTTACAGAGACAAAAAAGCTGAACAGTTTCTAGAAGCCTTACAGTACCTATTAAAGTATTCACCCCTTCGTATGTTTTATGCTTTTATCGTTGTCAAAACATCAATGTAGTCAATATAAGGATAAAAAAAAAGGATTTCCAAGGCTGTAAGCAGCTCTCGAGAAGCTGAAGGACGACGAGATGTGTAAATCCACCAAGAACAGGCTGTCCTTATAAACTGAGTAACCGTGTGAGACTAAAAGAAAACTCATTTAGTCTCTAAACAGTCTAGACAAACTCCAGTGAAGATTTATGAGTTTCTTTAACGGTGTCCTTCTCTTTGCCACTCGTGTAGAACTTGTGCAACAGTTGCTGTTTGCAAAGTCTCTCCCATCTCACTTGCTGAAGCTGGCAACTCCTTCAGAGCGCTCACAGGTGTCTCGGTGGTCTTTCGCACCAATCTCCGTCTTGCACGGTTACTCAGTTTGTGAGGACAGCCTGCTCTTGGTAGATTAACACATGTCCCATATTCCTTCCATTTCTTGAAAATGGATTTAACAGAGCTCCTGGAAGTGGTAAAGGCCTTAAAAATCCTTTGGTATCCATCCTCAAATCTGTACTGTTCAATGAAAGTTTGAATTAGGACAGTCACTTTAAAGGGGGTGATTTTTTTAACGCAACCACTTATTTTACATTTCAAATTTTAAACTACAATTTTGATTTCACTTTGACATTGAAGAGTTTTGTTTTTAATTTTTTAATTTGGTAAAGAATGCAAATTTGTACCAACCATAATTCATTTACAAAAGCCAAAGGGTTGAATATTTTATGAATCGAACTTTATAGGCACAGTAGACGATTTCCCTTCTGGCTCCTCTTCAGGACACCAACCTGCACTGCCATCACTTCACTGTCTCTGTTTTGCAGAATTTAATGAGGTGTGGCAAAATGAGACAGCACCTTCTGGCGTTTCCACCATGGCTGGCTTAAAAAAGGGAAAGTTTAGGATCAGATCCCCCGAGAATTATCACTCCATCTTTGTCACGCACAGCAGAAGCATCTCCTGCAGCTACCTCATCTGAAAAATTACTTTTACTGTGACGAAAGCTGCCCTCCTCCTCTTTTCCTCACTTCCAACAAATCTAATTTGTTTCAGAAGTGCTCCTCTGCTTTTTCGAGCTTCATTGACTAAAAAAAAAATAAAAAAAAAAATGCTGGATCCAGTAGAGGTAAAAGTGTTTACGTTTTTACAATATACAAATAATCTGGGATGATTTCAATTAAACAAAAGCATCTTAACATCAGAAGCAGGCAAACACATTTGGCCGAAAGAGCAAACATGCAGGAGAAAGCAGTATCTCAGGATCTCTATGTTTAAGTTTGGTTTAATAATAAAATAAAAAGGAAAATTAGTTTCCAGAAAAAAAAAGCCAATTTTGTAGAGCTTCAAGAAGATTACCTAAGAATGGCAACAAAACAGCCTTATAAAGAAAAGAACAGTAATTGTGGTGTGCCACAAGGCTCAGTTTTAGGACTCACTCTTTTTACAATTTATATGAATAATGTAGGTCAAACATTCCTGATACATCCTTGCATCTCTACGCTGACGATACAATTGTTTATAGCCGAGCTAACACAGTTGCCAAGGTTTTCCAGCTTCTACAGTCTGCATTTGACATCATTCAGTCAGACTCAAACGGGTGTTAAATGCTGATAAAACCAAAGGGATGTTGTTTTCAAACAGAAAAGTTGGTGCCAGTAGTTCTTCCTCCTATCCATGCATGGTGTTCCTATTGAGTTTGTGGATTCTTATAAATGCTTTGGAAGTTTAATCAATGCACATCTCTTTTCAGTCACATGCTGAAAGCTTGAGAACGAAACTGAATTTCTTTTTCAGAAATAGATATTGCTTTACTCTGAATGCTAAGAAACACCTTGTAGCTGCTATTTTCCTACCAGCCATCGATTATGGTGAAATTATTCACATGAATGCCCCTGCCAGATCCTTGCAAATGTTGGATGCTGTCTACCATGGGGTACCAAGGTTCACAACTGGTTGTAACTACTGTACCCACCACTGTTCCCTGTACTCACTGGTCAGTTTGTCATCATTATCTACACGTAGGCGCTCACACTGGTTCATTTTCATCTATAAATCCCTCCTTGGTCTGCTACATTCTCGTATCGCCTTCCATATGTTACGTCGTCAGTGCAGTTACAGCATGCGCTCTTAGGGATTCATTACCTGCAGCGTTCCCTCAGTGCAAACTGAACTTGGCGAAAAGGCCTTTCCCTACTGTAACCTGGAACACCTTGCAAAAACATCTGAAGCTATCCACTTCAATTTCTTTGAGACAATTGATAAGGTCAAAAGAAAAAAGCAGATATGTTCTTGTTTTTAATACTTTACCTTGTTTATATGGCACCTTGATTTGACTGTGTTTATAACTTATTTTATTTGATTTTAATAGCTTTTTGTTGAATTATTGTCTGTACTTTATATGTTATCGAGCTAAAACAGATCTCTCTTGAAAATGAGTCCTCGTGACTCAATGACCAGTATCAATAAAAGTTGCACGAAAAAAAAAAAACAGTTAAAACAACCGGTTTGAAAGGCTGCATTCAA
The DNA here is from genome assembly GCA_032273985.1 of Hypsolebias coamazonicus. Lineage (NCBI taxonomy): Eukaryota > Metazoa > Chordata > Actinopteri > Cyprinodontiformes > Rivulidae > Hypsolebias > Hypsolebias coamazonicus. The sequence continues at coordinate 5,993,757 of JAVCKU010000065.1, forward strand.
ACTGTTTCACCCCTTCCAGCTGCACTAATGTTTGAATATAATATTATATATATATATATATATATATATCCAGTATAATGAATCCAGTTCAGGCTTACTAGATGCTGCAGCTCCTCTGCAAACTCTTCAGCTTCCTGGTGATTCGCTCGCTTTCCGCTCATCAAGGATCTCACCCTGAAAACTTATCAGATACATAAAAACAAAATACATAAATAGAAATATAAATTAAACAAAACAATCCCAGGAACTAAGTTTTTTTTTACATGACATCAATAATCCAGAACTTTAAACTTTATTTGTTCATGATGCTGCACAAACATAAGCAGCGTGCAGAAATATTCACCTCTAGATTAAACTCTTCACTTCCAAAATAAAAGCCCGTCCTGGACCCCGAGCTTGGTTTTGTTTACATTCACTCACATTCTGTGCTCTGCTCTAAAACGTATCAAATGGAAATATTTATAATCCACACTCTTGTCTGAACTTGTCTTTGTGTTCTCTTTGACAGTCCTCCTCGGCAGCACTGCAGCTTGTCTTTTCTCTGTTGCACCAGAACAGAAAAACAATAAATGTTTCATAAATTTGATTTTTCTTCAAAGTATGGCAAATTTTATTTCAACAAACCTAACCCCCGTATGAGGATGCCAACTTTGGAAGGTTTGATTAGGAGTCGAGCTGGATGCGTTTGATATTTAAAAAAAAAAGATGGTAGACCGTTTCCTGCTGCCAAAAGGTGAAAGCAGATGATCACATCTTTCACCGTCTATCACTAAAATATCTCTCATTTTATTCTCCATCGTGGAGAAAAGAGGATAATTGAACACATCTACGCTTCATCCCTACGTCTGTCCGTCCATCAGTTCCATCTGGTGAACAAGAAAATTAAGTGAGATACCAACTTGTTTTGGCGCGGCTGTATCTAGGTATAAGAAAGGTCATTACAATTCGGGTTGCCAAGTCCAAATTCTAAATGGTCACCACCATTTAGCCATCCATTATCTTTACCTGCTTCTTTCTTTTTAGGACATGGGGTCATGTGGGGTAGCCACTGTGCGAGAGGCGGGGGACACCCTGGACAGGTCTCCAGTCCATCACAGGGACACAGAGAGACAAACGAGACAAACAACCATTCACTCTCTCGCTCACACCTAGAGTTACTAATCATCCTAACATGCATGTTTTTGGTCTGTGGGAGGAAACTGGAAAACCCACGCATGCACACTAGGAAAAGCCCCCCAGCCAGGATTTGATCCAGCAACCTTCTCACTGAGAGGCAGGAGCTCTTTTATATTGCTCAAAAGGGTAGTTTCCTCAAATGATGGGTGGCCCTTGGGGTGGCCAAGGGCCAAGGCCACCATTTGCCACTGGCTCCACCATTGTGCCTGGTGGTGGTGGATAAAATTGCCAGGGTGAGTCACTCTGGACTGCCTCAGACAAGGGAAAGAAAAACCCTACTTTTCACATGCAGTGTAACTCCTACACGCTTGAAGAGCACAAAAAACATTAAGGTTTACTCTGTTCCCAGAAAAACCTAAAAACATTCACTTTTCAAATCCTTCAGCGATGGGGGACATCAGCAAACTGCATGTTTAATTTAAACTTTATTTTTCTCATGAGCCACTTGACGACCTTTAATAAATCTACCAGAAAACAATCATCAGATGTACCGGTACATCTATAATTTATAACTTTGGGGTTAACTCGATATAAGATGGCTGCCACAGCAAACTGAAATTTAAAAACACATAAACGACCACAACTCAGTCAGTTTTACAGATACTGACCTAAATTTTGCTGTGACAGACCAACCCTCAAGTACATATTATTATGAAAACTAACAAATTGCACAAGATCTTTAAATGTTGGCAATAGCTACAAGGAGTCATTTCTGTCTTTTAGCAAAATATCTCACAAACCACTAAATGTGTTTTGATAAAACTTTCAGGAAATGACTTTTGGACATAATTCTACACCACAATCACTTTTGAAGCCAACACAATTCAAGATGGCTGCCACAGCCAGCTGACCTTAGAAAGAAGACACCTGGCTTTGAGATTGTCTGTTTTACAGATTTAGAGCTAAGATTTGGTGTGGTAGTCGCTGAGAGTCATTCACAACACATACTGCAAATGTTACTTCACAGCTTTATCACCAACCGTTGGTCAACCTTGTTTGTTAGCAAAATATCTTATGAACCACTGGATGAATTTTAATAAAACTTTCAGGAAACAGGTGGTAATCAATTCAATTTAAGATAGCTATCACATTATTGCAAATTTTGAGCTAAAATTTGATGTGGTAGTAGCTGAGAGTTGTTCATAACAGCTTCTGAGACATCTCATGATATCCGTGTGTTAATTGTTATTTCTGCTGTTTTCAACATAATATGGTCTATATATTCTGCATGAACGGACTGGGCGATGTGCAGTCCTTCAAGGATGAAATCCTTTTCATATTTTATTATATTTTCTCTCCAAATAGTTGTACTTGATGACAAGAATGATTAACTAAATGTACAAGAGGACTTGGTTGTATTAATGAAACCTAAACATCTGTTTTAGTGCTTAAAAATAAAATGAACTGCTGCCATTTGAACAAAACGGTTAAAACTTTACAACACAGAGCTGCTTTAAGCTTTAATTTTTTTTTTATTTTTTTTTAATCAGCATCACTAAAGGGACTGAAACATTTTTTAAAATTTGTCTGTAAGAAGAGCGGAAACATCCTCTCACAGAGAAGCTGCTCTTTGTTTTTATCATTTCTGTCGATAAGGTGCATGTAATAATGAAACGGCCCAGAGCAGCGTAAAGAGCAAATCATCTTCCCCGGCATCGTTTAAATGCACTTTTTTTTTTTTTTTTGGGTCCATTTTCCCCCATTTATTGCAGCAGCTTCAGTTTGATTAAAACCGCTCCTGTCAGGTGGACGTGAAGTAAAGCAGGAAACCAGTGAGAGGATGGAAACATTTTCTGAATATGTCTGAAAACTCTTTGCTTTCAAGTTGTTGTTTAAAAAAAAAAAAAAATCAAAGCGGAAAAGCGAGGTTTATTTAGGATAAGAAGCAGATTTTTCAGACACAGTGTCAAGCGGGAGTCTGACACACTCAGCCTCTGAGAGCAGTCAGTGAAGTAAAAACTCAATTCGGAGAAAAATAATCACGAGGCTGAAGGAAGCCAAATAACACGGCGACGGTTAATTTATTCTCACATGCAGGAGAAACGTTTGCTGCAGGGCATCAGTCGGAAAACTGATGCAGAAACATGCAGATAAAATCAGATGTCTTCAATACGAGGATGTTTGACACCGTTAGCACTTATTTAGGGTGATTTAAAAAAAAATGCATATTTTTATTTGATTATTTTGCTCGTCTCGCGCCAGATTTTTAGAGAAGCATAATGACCAAGGAGGAGTTCAGCTTCTCAGATGCAGCAAAAGCCTGAAACTGTTACTCTTTTCTTTAAACGTAGCAAAGAGTTGAAACAGGATCTAAAAGCCGCATCCTCCTTCAGTTGATCATCCGCTGTACAAAACCAAAAAAGATTACATTTATTGGTTCTCTTCCACAATGACCTAAAGACCCATGGAAGTGACTGGACCCAGTCCCAGAAACGTTGGGGCTGCTCAACATACATGTTTACAAAATTCCAGTTTGACTTTTTTTGTGTTTTCCAGGCATACATGGATGCATGTACATTCAGAAAGGGACGGACCTTCACCTTGGAGTTTGACTTGAACAGTTTTGGGCAGTTTCTTTGTTCTAGCATCTGCATGATCTGCAACCTGGGGTGGCAGTTCCACTTGCGACCACATCAGAGGAGGTTGGATATATTCCTTTGAACCTTTTAATTTTTAATAATATTGGCATCTATGATCAGAGGAACATAAAACTGCTTGGAGGTGGGTCGTGCAACCATTAGCTTTACCACTGAATCTTTCTGAGCTCCTCAGGCAGATCTGGGCTTTAGTTTCTCTGCGCCACATTCAGAGTGCTGTACACAGTGATACCAAACTTACCAAACTAACCAGTGACATGTTTCTTCCTATTCTTGAAAGCACCTGTGACACAAATTAAGGTAAATTGCAAGGACTGCAATGGAAGAACAGTACCTTTCAGAGTATATCAAGAAAGGTGTCCATATGTTTTAGCAGACTTTTGAGAATAGGCAATAAATGGTAATGATTAATCACGGTTCTTCACTGTCATCCGCATTACATGTGGTACATGTGGCGGAACGAAATTATGCGCATAGGGTCCCAGTTACATCCAACAAAAATACAAATTGTAAAGAAAAACAGTAGTAAGATCTAAGATATGAACTAAGAAATATGCCAACTTAAGAATACACTAAGCACTAATAGTACAAAACAATGTGTCAAACAACAGCAGCACGAACACGAGTCTGTGTGAGCAGATGAGGACGAATGCACACAGCAGCATGAGATCAGCATCATGGATAATCAGCAGCACATGTCAACAATCAAGTGGCATTACAGTGATTTTTTCTTCACAGTAATTTTCACAGTGATAATCCTAACTAGGGATTCATGAGTCTAACAGCCTCAGGGTAGAAGCTGTTCCTCAACCTAGTGGTTTTGCACGTAATGCTCCACAACCGCCTGCCTGAAGGAAGCGGTGCAAAAAGTGTGTGCGCTGGTTAAGTGCAGTCCTCCATGATGCAGGTGGCCCTCTTCCTGCCTACATAAATTAGGCAATTGTTTTTAAACACTTTTCTCACAAAATGAAGCATTACTTTAAGGAGCTTTCAGAGTGCTTACTAAGGTATTTGCATCTTTAGTTATGTCAAGTTTTCAGCTAATCTTTCTTTAGAAACTCCGTTATTGGTGATAAAATACTATAACCTCGCTTTCAAATGATGATTTTGTTGTTTTTGTTTTTCGTACTGAACAAAATAAAATTATAACAAATTGAGTTGTTATGACAGGGTGTTGTTCTATTGCATCTTATCTTACAATAAAATGCCATTTTAAGGTTATTAAGTGCCAACAGTACACCGTCCCATCCCTTGAGTTGAAGAGCTGTTTTTAGCATGAACGAATCACAGATTAGTTAAATGGCCTAAACAAAATGCATATTGTATATGTATGTATTTATTTTTTCCTCACTCGTTCTTGTGCAAGGCGGACGCCTTTTCTTCCCTCTCCCGTCCTCCTGCTTTTTGCTCTTTGTCTTGTGTATCAGAGCTCCTATTTACACATCTTCTGGAACGAAAAACTACTGTCATAGATTTGGTCAGCTGGACTTTCAACGCAATCAATAAAATCTTTTCAACAAAGCAACAGGGTCCCGGAGAACCCTTTTGCCCCGGTGAGATGCACGTGACGGGATACGTCACGGATTCATGGGGAGTTTGTGCCTTTCCTTATTGTTTCAGGAGGACGCTGAAGATGTTTATATAATTGGAATCATGATAGCAGGGTTTCTGCTTTTTGGCACTGGCGGATACCTATGTTACTGGCTATTAAAGAAGATGACGGCAGTACTTTCGGCCATGGCAAAGCTGCCAAGTCTGTGTGAAGGTTTGGTTCATGCTTTAAGGACTCAAAATCAGCTGATTTACAAGTTAAACCATAAGATGGAAGCGATTTGTGAGAATTGTAGGCCACCTGCGGCTTCTGGGGCTCTCCAGCATGTTGGGGACGACCTTGGAGGGGGCTCATTAGCACAGACCATTGGAATGCCCACAAATCTGGCCCTTTTGGCTCGAAAGTACCAGCAGAACTCAAGGCTGATGAGAAACAACAGTCTGCCTGAATAAATCAACAATTGTGGCTTATCTGAATCGGACTCCCCGTTTGGCCTCGAAGTATGCCGAGTTATCACATTTCTCCAGGGATATGTGTAAACTAAGGAAAAGCTCTGTCTATCACCCCCTGAGAACTTCTGTGAATGATTATCGGAGCTGTACCGGCTGACGCCAACATCTTAACAGGACTATGGGCTATTTGGAAGTGATTCATGGAAAAATCTCACTGTCTTATTGTCAAATACATATGTATTGTGTCTATTAATGTGCTTGCTGGTAGTTTTTTGATGTCTTAAATCATGTCCTAATAAGGACAGGACGTGAAGCGGTCTTTTTGTAATTCCGCTATTCTTGTGGCTTTTTCTCCCTTTTCTATCTAAAAAGAACAAGGGGCCGCGCTCTCAAGAGCAGCAGCAACGTGCACTCCGACCATCTTTCAGACAACGGTACGAGCATAATCTCACTGTATTTTGGTACAATGATAATAAAGCTTATTCTGACTCTGATATATATTTCTACAACATCTACTATGAATCAAAATAAAAAATTAGTACAAAAAAGTCTGGCTCCTTCGAAGCAAAATTTATTGGTGGTTTTGTGAGAGATGATACCGAGGTCCAAATTGTGGTCTGCCTGCTCAAATGTGATCATCTCATATTCCTGGAACAAATGTAATGCTCTGTGAAATATGCATCAGCATAAGAACATTTTCCACCTTCTGAAATCGCAAACCGTGATGCTAAAAAGAGCACTCCACCTGTTAATCTCTTCACGATCGCCCCACTGATGAAAGAGAAAGGTAAAAATTATGGTTGAGTCCTTGTGACTTTTAGATTGCACTAGAATGTCAACATTTTAAAAATCTTGAGCGTGACATTTCACATTAAGGTGAAAAGCGCTCTTCTTCATCACATCAGGCGAAGCAGCTGTGTATCATCCCTGTAATTTACAGCTTTAAACCTGTCTGCATTTTACCAGCAATTAAGGCAAAGTGCAAGATATTTTTTGGGGTCAGGAATAAAAAAAAAAAAAAAAACTTTATATGTCCAACAACGGGCAGAAGAACATATCCGTACAAAATATAAAACAATAGAATGAGCACTCGCACTGTACGGGTTTTGCTTTCCATTATAAAGTCTTTCTTAAAACCCAATATTTTTGGAATCCAACTCATTTATTTAACAAAATGCAGTTAAATAAACCAAATGAACTCCACCGTATAAGCCTAAACACTGTGGAACCTTTGAATTGAGCAGGACAGAGCACTGAAAATAGATTGCTTTGTTGTGTATTGAATGACAGTCAGTGATTTTTCTGGGAAATATTATGATTTCCTAATAAAACAACATTATGCATGGTGACATCTACAACAACGAGCTTATGAAACTCAACCAGAAGCAAACAGTGACAAACGGTGTGGACAGATGACCACAGTTGCTTCTGTCTTTATATATTTGAGCATCTTTGGATAACAAGCTGCAGGCCTTTTCTACATTATTTTTGTCAGTATCTCCTCAATCTCAGAAACATCATGCACCCTAGACACATAAGCTGTAATTGGTTATGTAGCTTTCTCATTTAACCCCGTATCATTATGACCTCTGGTAAATCCCTCTTCTGGCATCAATCGGTTTACGAATTAAGCCTCGGTTATAATGTTATGGCTGATCAGTTGTTTATTTTTAAAGGTTAAAGACAAAAAATTATGCAGAGAAGAAAAAAAGTTTCTGTTCTCAGACAAGATCAAATGAAAGAAAACTCCACCAAAAGTCAAATTTTCATTTTAGTTACATAAAAAAAAAATAGTTGTTTTTTTTCCACCTCTTTGCTCTTTTGCTTGACTGATTTCATTTGGTATAGTGAAAGTACATGAGGCCTGTTATCAGGCAGTTCATTAAAGTGTTTGAGAACACTGAAAGGTGCCATGAGCCAGCTTAAATACCAGTTTCATTGTGTTTTAAATTACAGTACAGCTTTAAAAGCTCTGAGGTCAACACGGACACTTTAAACCACTCAAGCATTAAGAAAATGGCAAACTCTACTGTTATCTGTTGACTTCCGATCCTCATATTTGGATGACAACTTAAATTAATGGAATAAAGAAAAAACTTTGAGTCTGGTATTATTTTTATTATTAGTATTGATAATTGTATGGGTTTTTACTCCCCAATTGCCAGAAAGAAAGAATAAAACACTTCAAATAAACTTGGCAGAACAACAAACAACATATGAGTAAAGAGATTGAATGCCATTTACAGAAAAGGTTGATGGAGATGAGCTGCAATGGAGTCACTGGAGACTTCTGTAGGCTATACAACAGCATAAATTCAATAAAATATTTAAAATAGGTCTGACCTTTTCAGTAGTAATGCTGCCTTGTAGGTAGCCGCTGCTTTTCATTTCTCTGCCACTCTCCAACCAGTCACTGGGGCTTAAAAAGGAAAAGTTCAATGGTACAAATTAAACACACACATCTTTCCCGAGGCCTGTGGTGCTATTTAGCCATCGGGCTGGTCCTGGTCAGCGTTGTGGAGGGAATAACCAAAAAGAGGTCTGGGTTTTATCAAACGTAATGGACAGTACGCAGATTTCTGTTTGAGAGTATGAAGAAAAATCCAGATTATTTATACAATTTAAATACATTTTAGTTGGAACCAATGTTTGGTCATTACTGTTATGCTGAAGACATTTCAATTCCTAAAGAGTGTCTTTAAAATGTACAAAAAAAACAGATCTGTTTCAGATTTATGTCACGTTCTTTGAGGAATTAATCACGAGTCGACGCCAGCAGCCTCAGTGTACAGCTGTTATCAACAAACCCAGCAAGACGATTGTCACTAAAAGTCTCCTCGGGAGTGCTGCATTTAATAGAGACGGAGGACGATCCCCAAAATAGGAGGGATTATTTGCCAAGTAAGCATCACACCAAAAAGAGCTTACAGGAAACCTGGGGGTGGGTGTTAAATCTGTGGGTACATTTAAACTTAGAGATCTGGGCATTAACCCCTTCCTCTGTCACTGGATCATGGACTTTCTAACCAACAGACCTCAACATGTTAAATCAGGCCATGCATACTACACCACGTCACAGGTGTACCTCAGGGTTGTGTGCTGAGCACATTCCTCTACTCCCTTTTCACCCACAACTGTAGGCCTGTGAATGGAGCCAGTTCCATCATGACGTTTGCGGACGACACCACGGTGGCTGGCCTCATCAGCAGCAATGATGAAGCAGCCTGCAGAGAGGAGGTACAGCGCTCTGGTCGCATGGTGCGATGACAACAATCTGCTCCTTGACGCCAGCAAAACAGACGAGCTAATTGTGCACTTCAAGAGGGTGTGCGAGGAGGCATGCATGACCCGATCCACATTAACAGTATGGCTGCTGAACGTGTCTCCAGCTTCAGGTTCTTGGGAATCCACATCTCAGAGGACCTGTCCTGGACCACCAAAACCTCCAGCCTGGTGAGGAAGGCTCGCCAACGCCTCTTCTTCCTGAGGACACTGAAGAAACACCACCTTTCCACACCTGCTCTTGTGAACTTTCATCGCTGTGTGATAGAGTATCCTGATCAGTGAAATCACCGTATGGTATGGGAACTGCACCGTCACGGGCCACAAAGCACTGCAACGGGTGGTGAAGACTTCCCAGAACATCAGGAGCCTCGGGACCAAAACCAACTGACTAAGGAGCAGTTATTTCCCCCGAGCTATCTCCTTATTGAACTTGGTCATCCATTAACCCCCCACCCCCAATCGCTTCTCTTGATTTTAGACTGTACTACAGTATTCACATTATACATACCACTGTTTATTATGTTTATAAACTATACTATACATAATTCAAGATGCACACATCCATCCATCTGGTATAATTATAACACTTTTAACAATGACAGAGCTGGGAGGGTCTTGTATCGAGGGTACAGCAATCCACTTTGGTTTGGCCCAGCTTAGGTAAGCCATTAACTCATCAATATGGCCCATATTTTAAATCTATTTCTCTAAACCGAAGCTGTTCAAAGAGCTACCTTAATTTTACTGTATAAGTAGCAGTTTTTTGCATAAATTAGCATGCCTGCGACTTAAACAGTGAAGTGACATAATTATGTTTTTTCCGCCCATATTTATAAACCAGTGTTTGGCTGAGAACTTATAGTTTCATTTATTGACATGGAAAATATTGAACACTGCCATTTTCAGTCACTAGAGGGTGCTCGACTAATATGGTAATCCAAGTGTCTCATTAATAGGTAAAAGTGGATATTAATGAGACACTTGTCTTGCCGTACAAAGCCACCTTCGTCTGGCTCCGGAACTCCTGGAGCAAACGTCAAATCAGCTGCATTTTGCCGTGCCGCCCAGGTGAAATGCAGCTGATAGGAAAAGTTCAACTGAAACACACCTTTGCTATAGCTATGAACAAGAAATAATTGTTTTTAAGTGTTAATCTTGTTAAATTCTTGTTAAGTCCTCCCGTGCATTTGGCAGCCAATCGATTTTTGGCACAACACGGTTCATGTTTCCGGGTGGTCAGCGGTGATGCATAATACATGCAACTTATTTGGCAATGTGACGTGTACGGCGGCAAGTACGGTATCTAAAACAGGTAAGATATTAATTGTTCATAGCCTTTCTCACAGAACTTCAAAAGTAAATATCTCTTTAAGAGATTGTTGACTTTTTTGGTAACTAATGAGATCTTTTAAAAAAGAATGGGCATCAGTTGGCATCAACTTTCAGGACAAACTGGCCATTATCCATTTTAAACTCATTAGGAAAACCTTAAAATAAGTTATGGCAGCATAAAAAAATAAAATAAAAAGATGTTTGGTTTTCTTTAGTGTTCAAAATGTCCTTGCAGTAAAAGGTGGTTAATAGAACCGGGTGGATTTATAGTCAATTACAAAGAAAACGGTAAGAAAGAAGAAAATAAATACACTTTGACTGTATAATGCAAACAAACAAAAAACAGTCAGCACACAACGAGCCCACAGATCCAACAAAAGCCATTTCTGCCCCCCCTTGATCAAATAGCGAGAACCACATAACAGCATTAGTCAATATTGCAAATAATATTAATACCACAATGGCCTGCAATTGTCTTTGTTGATCTAATAATGCAGTGAAGCAAGGCAGCTTCCAAACTCTAACACCTGAGCCGAGCGCGAGCTTCATAATCTTGCTGCACCACCTGTGTGCTCTTTGCAAGGACATGGAGTGTGTTTACATTTCCAGATCCATACAACCTCCTTCACTCCAGGGCTCAAACGTTCCCAGAGGAAGGAAAGGCATTATTGATGAGCCTGAAAGTGCCTTTTCATAAGCTTGTGTGTGCGTTTGTTCAAGCTGCCATCTTTGGCCACGTTTCCCTAAGAAAGATG
>JAVCKU010000065.1:6124387-6138338 GCA_032273985.1 Hypsolebias coamazonicus
ATCTTAGACCATCGAGGTACCACAGCCCTCTGTGTGTAGCAGAGAGCTGCTATCTAGGGTGCCAGGGGGAGAAGGTGGTGGGGTTTGAGGGTCTTGCTCAAGGGCTCAGTGAAGTGGAACCACTCAAGTGGAACAAATTAGGCCAGATGGATTTTTATTTTTATGTATATCTTCAGGAGAAAGGCTTTATTCAGGAGAGACACTGGGCAGAAACATATGTGACATGTAACACATCTGACAAGCTGCAACAAGCATGCAAAACATGTCAGCAGTGATGATGAAGGGTGAGGCACCATTACTGCTGCGCTTGTGATTCATGGCTATTGACTTTCTGTCAGAGTTAGGGTCAGCCTCTTTTGTTCCAGTCTTATCAAGCCGCATACAAGAAGCCAAGACAAACACTGATAGGTGCCAAACTGCTCCCAGCATCCCATTAACACCCATCAGGCGATTAATCTTGTTCCCAGCAGCTTTTATTGTTCTGCTTATGGACTTTCAAGTACAGCAAAACTTATTTTATTAGTCACAAAGAGGGAAACTGGCTGAGGAAGCAGCTGTGGGGTCAGGAATCATTACATCATATGTAACTTTCAAAAATAGTGTCTTTAGGTTCAAAAGGAGGACACAGGGATTGTGTCAGTATTTAGGCCTTCTGAACATTTAAAGGGTGACGCCCGACGGACACTGAATTTTACAATTTGCACATTTAGCTTTGTAAACTCAACACCTCTTTGACTGCAATTTAAATAGCCAGAAGTCTTCAGCTAAAAACATACAATTATTCATTCAACCTTTATTTATACAGGCTAGCCTCGTTACACAACTTACCATTTTTCTTGGTGGTAAAAAAACTTTTTTTGCTCATGGTAGTCCCATCGTGACCTTTGGCCTCGACAAAGACACTATACTGCGTCGCGGGCTTCAGATCCTTTAAAATGATGTTGTGGTTTTTCCCATCTACAGTAATATCTAAAACAAAAACATCACAATACAGTTATAAATGCAAAATGTAAAGAAAAGTGTAAACCATATACCAGTTTGCGGTGAACTTACTGAGCAGTGCTCCTTCATGCAGCTCATAGAAAACTGTGAAGGTAACAACAGCGCTGCACGTGTGCTGGGGATTTGTGTCCCATTCCACAAAGGCACTTGTGTCGTACGTTTGAACATCTCTGATAGCAACATTCTCTGGAACTGTAGGAGTCATATATTTAAAATCCGACATTCAAGGTTAGAAATAATCATTAATTATGAGTTGTTAAAAAACAGCCTCAATGAATTACCTCCCAGGCTGGAGCATATCTGAAGAGCTTGTGTGCTTCGGCCGGTTCTGTCATCGAGGAGGGGAGTCACGGTGACATTATACTGCGTTCTGTTCAATAAGTCTAAAGAAGAAAGTGGGGACAAGTGCAGAGAGGTAACTGGTAATTGATGGGATGGAAGGTAAAATCCTTAAAGAAATACTGGAACAAACTGAGTCCCGTCAAGCACAGCCCAAAAAAAGTAATTCAATTCTAAATTGAAGTAGAATTTGAACCACAGAGAAAAATGAAGTCCACTCAGACTTGTGGAAGTTCTGGACTACGAAGACGTTCTGGACTACGAAGACAAAAAGATGATGGGATGTGAATAAGAGCCATACAGAAGCAGAGAGGTCGGATGCTCTGATAAGAGCACTGAACTGATGAAGATAGCACAAAAAGTAAAGATCTTGGTGTTTGGTGTAACAATAAACTGTATAATGTTGGAAAGCCACAGCAGCGTGTGGCCAAGCAGCATGAGGAGGAGGCGCTGTGTATGGTTCTTCCACATGCTACTGATGCTACTTTGTTTTTTGACCATGTTTGAGGTGTGTCCTGAGTGACCAGTTGTGCTTGCTAGTCTTCTGTCTGCATGAAAATGGTAATCGCTTCCATTTCTACCGATCAAATATGTTGGCTGTAGATGATGGGAAGCAGCAACGCACTTTCTGTGACTAGACTCACAGATGATCAACAATGTCCTGCGGGATCAATAAAGTTCTATCTTATCTTAAAATAAAAGTACATGCTAGGTGTGTGTTTTTGCCTGCTGATTTCTATTAAACTTCCTGGCAGTACATACTGTACGTCATCAGACAGGAGTCGGTTGTTTTAATCCAAGAATAACAAAAACGGCTAAAATGCACAACTATTTAGAGTTTTGGCCGTTCCCCGACACCCCTCGAGAATGTTTACGGATCTCACCGGAGGGAACTGGCTGATTATTTGGGAGCGTCCTTGTCTCACCGCCCTTGTCGTCTCAACCCCCCGTTGAATGTCTACATCACCATGTGCTTGTATGTGCGGGATGTTTTTTCCATTATCAGGGTCTCTCTTCTCAGCCAAGAAAAGTTTGATAGGACTTTTTTTTGCCTCCAAATCCTACATGTGTCACTTTCACTACTTTTTTGTCTGTCTAAACAACTCTCACTTGTAAATGAGTCTTCAAGGCTCAGTGTGATTTATCTGTGTAAATAAATGTTGAACGATTTATAATTGTGAAACACTGACTAATTCAATAATTTTGTTAAGCTTTTTGAAGATATTGCACATATCGGGCATGTTAGACTTTGATTTTTTAAAAAAATGTGAGGTTCTAAAATTTGTGGAAACTGTCTGCTGGGAATGCTTGGGGAACACTTTCACTTAGTGTTCTGTTAGTTGTGATCTGATAGCACAAAGAACTGGGACCTGATTCTGCAGCTTTTTCTTCCATTTTTTTTTTAAAGAGTCAAGCTGTAAAGCAGCAGCAGTGCAAACTGCATTATGTCGTAAGCCACAGTTCTTGAAAACCTTCATACACTGATGAAATTTTCCCAGGAAATGCTTTACACGGCAGCTTTTAACTCACACTTTCTCTAATGAATCCACTAACTTTCTTCACTCAGTCTATAAACAATGATGTGCTGATGATCAAAGATAAATGAGAGAAAGCATCACTTCATGTAAGATTGTGTTCCTTCCATCATCCATTTCTCTATCTCCCATTCCATTTGTCTTTTGCATCTATCAACTTACCAAACAGAGTTGCATTAGTGAATGTGCTCTTCTTCCAATCGTACTGATCTCCATTATGGGTCCAGTCAATTATGTAACCACTGACAGGCTGAACAGGCGCCGTCCAGCTGACTTTCGTAATGCCCTCATGTGTTAAGGCCTGGATGCCATTAATTTGTGGAAGGCCTGCCAATGAGATTAACATAACACCTTAACACCAAACGTGCATCAAGGCAAAGCGTTGCTTTCGTAGAACAATCAAAATGCTCATCTGCAGGAATAAAACTCACTCTCTTCAACATCTGGAACATAAACAGACTTCTCTGCAAGCAGGCCTTCATCGCTGGAAACTGTAAGGTAGAATCTGTGTGCACGGCGGTCCACTTCAATGTCACAAGTTGAGCTGCCACATGATGTGTGCGTATAATTTCCTATGATGCTGTCTTTTGTGTAGGAAGTCTGTTTAATGGTGTAGTAAAAAGGCTCTTCACACAAAGAAGGAATGCCCTAAATGAAACAGAACACAGCTCAGGGTGCAAACAGCTGCATGTTAAGTTTCAAACTGAAGAAAGACTGCTTCAAAAGCAGCTGTTCTGTTACCATCCACATGAGATGAACTTTTCTTTTTCCATTTTTCCCCTCCGCAGCCACTTTTCTCCACAGGTGCAGCTTGACGTGACGCTCTGGGGAAAAGAAAAAAAAATCAAATACAATACGCTAAAATTATCGCACATCATGGAACAGACGTGCAGACACACGAGTCTTACCAGATTGTGTTTGAACCAGAGCCAAGGAAAGGGAAAGCACAGTCACTTTCACACTTGGAACTAAAAGCAAAACAGCCCTGAGCTCATAGCAACCGCTGCCAACAATCCTTATCGCCGGGTAAATCGCTGTAAGGTTTGGGGTTTCCAGGAAACTGTTGTGGAAACGGCACTCTGGATTGCAAAACCCCTTTTACTGTGAGTAAGTAGAACGGTGGGTTGGATGAGATTTGCTAACCGTCATCAGGTTTAGGATTCTTTCAAACGGGGTAACGGTCCCTATAAGATTAACTTTTAACTGTAGGGTTTACATCACAGGTTGGAACAGTTTTACCTTCAAAACACTGCGAGGAACGACTCAAAGCTCTTTCTGTTTGGTGTAAACTTTATTTACTTAATCAGATTTGTGTTAGCCATCCCCATGGTCGGATTTCTTCAATTATATGCATATTCAAACATATTTAACTCAATCTGACTGGACTGTAAATTAGAACTAGGGTCTGCTTTTAATATTTGGGGACTGTCATTGTAATGCATAGGAGAGCAATACCTTGCGAATAACCTATTATTCTACACCTAATACTCTTTTTTTTATTTCTTTCTTTCTTTTTACTATTACTTTCATTGGCAATCAGAGTTACCATGGCAACGTATTTTGCTAACCAAAACGTCATATTTCCCCATAGGAAATGAATGGGAGAACACTCCTCACACTAACTGCTGCTGTCAAGTCACATGACAGAGTGTAGGAGTCCATGTCGAATTCAGAAACTCACTGTTGGATTTGTTTGAAACTCACAGAAAGCAATCATCAGATAAATGTCTAGAACTGAATAACGTTTGGAGCCATTTTGATTCAAGATGGCTGGCACAGCTACCTCAGCAAACACGAAATTGATTATAACTTGGTCAATATTTGAGATAGAGCTGAAATTTAGTGTGGTTGTAGCTGAGAGTGAGTTGCTATACATTACTAATGCAACTCAAGTATCCAAGATGGCTGCCTTAGCTAAAAGAGAAAAATGCGATAACAATTCAGATGAAATTTGGTATAGCAGTATAACGATAGTATAACGATTCCTATCACATTCTGAATCCAATTAAATAATCCAAGATGGACGTCTTAGCTAAAAAGGAATAAATATGATAACTCAGCCATTTTAAGAGCAATTCAGCTGAAATTTGGTGTGCTGGTAGCTGAGAGCAAACCCGAACATAAAGTACTGTCTAATCAACTATTTAAATCAGCAGCAGTCTGGCAGTCCCCATCAAAGTTTATCCAGGAACTTTCTAGTTTCACTTACTGCTTAGTTTGGTCTGAATTGTTTTGTGCGGGCTCCAATCGCTCCAAAGGCCCATTTCCTGGGTGCACCGGACTGAAATGTTGTAGTGAATGCACGATGCCACTTCTTTAAGGCTGATGCTCTGATTAGTTGTAGAAACCATCTGTATTGGGGGAAAAAAAAAAAGGTTTTGGTTAGAACATCTTATTTTGAGGTTGTCTAAAAAAAAACAAGATTTCTAACACTCCAAATTTTTTATAACATGGTTTTTAAACCTGCTGAATTCTTACAGCTGAACTTGGGGGATTTAGTTAGCAAAAACACTGGCTAATCATGAAAATATAGGTTGTAAAATTACACTTTTCATAATAAAGAAGCCTAATATTGTGACAATATACTAACTAAAGTATTCTGAAGGAAATAAATACATGCATTCTCCGAGTGTGTGGACTAGAACAACATATTTCTTAACCCACATGTTTGGCTTTAAATACCTTCTATAGGGGTCGCCACAGCAAATGAATATGCCAAAATTTTTGGCAACTGGTTTACACTGGATGTCCTTCCTGACACAAACTGGGCTCAAACTCACGGCCTAAGGATTACAAGTCCACGGCACTAACCACTGAGCTACTGTGGTCATTTCTTAACCTATACATAAAATGGAGAAATTAAATAATGTTCATGTATTGAACGTAACTAAATCTTAGCTGTTTTGCTGTTTTAACATATGCATTATTTGTGCTTTGGTGAATGTAAAAACTTTATGGTTGTTTTTATAGAAGCAGTTCTTTTATTGTTTGTGGAATGTGTTTTTTTTTTTTTTTTTTTGCTTTTGCTTTCAGTTTGGAGCTTAAAAATTAATAATGTAGCATGGCATCCTCCACTAGCTATCTGTAGTGTTGCCTATAAGTAAATCCATTGCTAATGAAGGAATCTTTATGTAAAATCTTTATAATTAATCTAATTTGTATCCTAAAAAAGGTTCACCTTTTTAATCAAAGGGTAAAGAGTGGGGGCACAGCAGTTAATGGTTATAGAAAACATGCCAGGTGGTACACCTCAATATACATCGCTACATATGGGTCCATGTAAGTATGAACAGTGGTATGTAGTTACATAGATCCATATGTAGTGACATGTAGGGCCAGTGTAGGGCCTTCTACTACTCCACTCCTGTTTCCTGGATTTCTTGCAAAAAATCTGAAGCTCTTGACCTTGACCTCTCTAAATGGCTTCAAACATCTGCTAAGTTCATGGGAAAACCCAATGCAGACATGTTCCTGTTTTTAGTTTTTTTTACACTCCTTTACAACCTAACTGTTTTGGTTTAATTTTTTTTAATACCATTTCCATGTATTCGTTCTTCTCAATTTGTATGCTTTTTAGGATTGTCTACTGATGTCATCACTCTTTGTTAAAACCAGGTCTCTCTTGTAAATGAGTCTCTGAGGCTCAATCGGATTAACCTGTATAAATTAAGGTTGAATGCATATTGTGAATTAATCCTGTTTTCCTTGTGCTCTTCGCAGATGAGAATCCATTTCCTGTGTTCTCCAAATTTGAGACTTACCTTCATCCTATAACCTGATTTTGTTTGCCTTGGACCATCACATTAAAACCAATCCTCTTCATATGGACAAACAACTGGAAAGATCTCTAACTTACCTTACATCTTCAGCCTGGTCTGACCTGCCACTCTCCTACACCGACCTGTGAATCTCGCCTACCATACTCACCTTTCTGGAACCTGGAATCTTGCTTCTTATCCACGCCTGAACAGCAGCGTAAGCCTCCTCTGTTTATATAAAAACCTTCCAGAAGATCTGCTTTAAAGAGATAATTTACCATCTTCATTCTGCTTACATATATACTAGCTCGTTTCCTGGTTGGAGGGAAAAAGGTACTAAGGGGTACTTTCATTAATTCATTGTCTGACCATTCATGAGGAACTGGAGTGTCTTGATGATGCAATTAACCTTGCCATTCATTTGGACAGTCACATCAGCGAAAGAAAATGCGAAAAGAGCTACAAATCCCATAACAAGGGTACTTCCAGGTTTGTTTCTTCATTGGCATAACTCAAACATAAAACACCACCTTCTTTTTTGGTTTGTTCTCCATCAGAGTAGGAGACTGAACCCACATAGCTGTGAAGAACTTGTTTTTCCCTGAGGAAAGACATCAGTGAATTCAGGGAAAACAGTCCATTTACTGTGGTCAAAAGAGAATTCATTGCTCATTGAATTGTTCAGGTAAAAGACCTATCCCACCAGTAAGCCAGAAAATATTGGTGGGGTATTTCTCTGCTCCTCCTGGACTGCCACCACTACTACCTACAACCATTTGCACCAGTAGTATTAACCTCCCTTTGTTGTCCCTAATTGATTCTAGAGCACACCAAAAAAAAAAAAATCTCAAGTCAAGAATTGGTGGACCAATTGCAAATCATGTTGCTCATTCCATGTTCAATGCTGCTCTCGCACGACACATAAATCAGAAGTCTGAAATACTTCCTTTTGTGATCTCTGGGAATCATCATGAACAAGGTGAGTTTTTCCTCTCTAGGACACGTGGCTGGTTACTATTGGCTGGAAAAACAAAAGCCTGCAATATATTGGACCAAAAAGAAAATAAAAAAAAAAGCGTTGATGGATGGAGTCAAAGATATATGGAGAAGTGTTTACTTTCTGCAGTTTCGAGTTCTGATAAAAGCAAAAAAAAAAAAAAAGATCCGATCTGATTACAATATACAACAATCTTGCCAAATCATTCAACAAAGGGCCCTTTCCCTTCTACCTTACAGACCATATGATTGTGACATTGATCTCCTTCCAGGGTAATATTGCCTACTAGCATATTGTAAAACCGGTCTGGCCCAGAGAAGGAGACAATGAGGACTTATATTGAGGAATCCCTTGCTTTAAGCATTATCCATCCCTCTACTTCAACTGTAGGGACATGTTTCTTTTTGTGAAAAAGAAAGGCAAGACCCTTAGAGTTTGGATCAATTATTGTGGTTTGATTAAGATCACCATGAAAAATACATATCCCTTACCACATATTGATTCAGTAAACAAACAATGTAGTTCAGCCAAAATATTCACTAAGCTGGACCTCCATAATGCATAACACTTGGGCAGGATCAAAAATAGGAGAGGAATGGAAAACTGACGCCAAGATTCATTTTGAATATTAATTAATGCCTTTTGATATAACAAATGTGCTACATTCCAGGCCTTGGTCAACAGTGTCTTTTGTGATTTCCTGAATGCTTCATTTTTGTCTAACTTGATGGCATATTGATTTATACAAAAGGGTCCTCAACAACACACTAATCATGTCCGGGCAGTGCTGTACAGACTCATAGAGAATCAGTTGTTCATAAAGGCTGAGAAGTGTGAGTTCTATGTCTCCACCATATCCTTTTTTGGGGTTCATTTTTGAGAGAGATCGAGTTCAGATGGACCCCCACAAAATTAGGGCTGCTGAAGAGTGGACCATACCTGAAAGTTGGAAACAGTTATGAAGGTTCTTGGGGTTTGCTATTTTTAACAGATTAATCAAGAATTACAGCCCAACAGCTGTTTTTGAGCCATCTTTTCATTTTCATTTCACCAGTATTTAACCAGGCATAAACATTAAAAACAAATTCTTATTTACAGTGCTGGCCCGGCAAGCACCAACAGGTACTTGTAGGGTCAAGGGAAGTGAAACAATCCATTTACCGTAGGTAACAATAGTTATGCAAAACAATAAAATATAGTAGTCAATAACAAACAAAGAAATTACAAATTAACCTTAATATAACTTAACATCTAACCTCTTCTAGCAAACATTTTTCGAGAACTCGACAGGCTGATCAGGCTGTTCATAAACTCAAATAACTTTTTACATCAGCTACTATTCTCAAGGTGGACACATGATTTTGGGGTTGGTGCAATCCTGTCCCAGCACACTGAGGTGTATGGCAGTCTTCACCCATTTGCCTTTTTCTTTCGGCATTTGTCTCCAGCCGAACAAAAGTATGATGTTGATAACTGGGAACTATTGCCAATTAAACATGCACTTGAAGAATGAAGGAATTTGTGGGAGGGAGCTGAATAGCCATTTATTATTTGCACTGACCACAAAAATGTAGCATACTTACAGAATACCAAGAAACTGAATGTGTCCAATGTGCCAGTTGGTCTTTATTTATTTATTTTTTCTCATTTTAGCTTTGTAATCGCATACAGACTTGGTTCTCAAAACGTAGGTCTGATGCCTTGTTCTGACAGTTCTTTTCCACAGATTGTCCTAGATCAGAGGTTTTGGATCTGGTTCATTCATCCAAACTTACCTGTTATCCTGGGGTTATTTGCATGCTCTCCTTTGTCAAGAAGCATTTTTTTGGTGGCTGTTCATGTTCCAAGATGTAAAGAAGTTTGTCTCTGCTTGCCCCACGTGTGTCATGGACAAAAATAATAACGAACCCCCTGCTGGTTTTCTTTGTCCATTATCTACACCTGGTTGTCCTTGGTCCCACATTACTCTGGATTTTGTTACCGGCCTACGTCTGTCGGAAGGTAATACTGTTATCCTCACCATAGTGGATCGATTCACTAAGACTGGTTATTTTGTGCTCCTTATCAAGCTTCCCTCAGCTTTCAAAACCACTCAGCTCATGGCCCAACATGTCTTCCGAATCCATGGCATACAGCTGGACATTGTTTCTGAATGTGGAACACCATTCATTTCACATGTATGAAAGGACTTTAGTCACGCATTGGGTGCTACCACCAGTCTCACTTCTGGATACCACTCTTAATTCAGCGGTCAATCTGAACATTGCAACCAGGAGCATGAAGCAGCTCTAAGGTGTGTAATCAATAGTAATATATCTTTGTGGGCTGCACACCTACCTTTGATTGAGTACAACTCACAACACTAACATCTTCAGCTAATGGTCTTTCCCCTTTTGAGTCCTCCCTGTGATATTCTTCTTCTCTGTTCTTGAGGGATTTAAGGAAGGCTGCCAGAAAAGGAGTTGAGACATTGTCTATTTTATGGTATGTGGCCAAAGTTTCTAGTTTAATCAAATAAATTGTAAATTATTCCAGATTTCCTTATGTTCCTCACAGATGAGAATGTTTCTTGTGTTCTCAAAGTTTGTGACTTACTTCATCCTCTAGCCTGAGTTGACCAATCCTCTCCATATAGACATTATAACTGGAAAATTCACATACTGATTCATCCTAGTTTGGTCTGCATCCTGTACCAGCCTGTGAACCTCACCTACCTTATTCAGCTTCCTGGAATCTGGAATATTACCCTCCTCTTTAAGCCTGAACACCTACAACCGGAGTAAACCTCCTCCGTATATTATACAAACCTTCCAGAAGATCCTCTGCCTAAAATAAAACACTTACCATATTCATTCTGCTTGCACAGATACTTACCCATTTCCTCTCAAGTCCAGCCCCTGAAATATTGTAAAGTTTGTAACTAAATTTAGTGTTAATTCCTTACTTTAAGTCTCCTGAGTCCTATATTTTAAGTTAAACACTCTAAGAAAATGAACAATACTAATGTGCCAGTTATACTGAATTTTAAACATTGCCGTACTGATATAAAATCACCTTAATGTGGGCAGGGGAAGACAAAATCTAAATAAGAATAGATTATTCATTGTTAACACAAGGACTTCTCTTAACCACCTGAATGATTTCTTTTAACTTGAAGTAGCAATAAACAAATGAAGGAAAATTGGCTAGAAACACAAGGAAACAAAACACAGGGCATCCAAAGAGCTACTTCTTTTCTAAAATGACAAAGAACCTCATTCATTGTCTTTAACTGTGTCTAAAAGTGTTGCTGCAGAAAATTACATTTGATTATTGTTGTCTATACAGACAAATACATCTGAACACATCTGCCTATGTTCCTTTTGTGCAACTAAATACATAAGTTTATACTTCACACTCATGTTTATCAAGGTAAAATAAGCATAAACAAGACAAAATTACAAATTTATAAAAGACCAGCTATCACAAAACCACTGCATGTGGGTTTAAGTCATTATTGACAATTTCCCTACATTGTCGTGCAAAAAAGTAAAAGTTTGGGATGTAATCTCTGTCAAGAAGTTTGACTCGTTAAAGGAAATGAAAACAATATTTTACAGGAATTATAAATGACTCGTCCATCTTCACAGTCAGTACATTCAGACTTCATGTTTTTAATTTTCTTTTTATCACAAGCTGTTTGCACTGACAATTTATTGTCCCCAGTGTTGCTTATAAAATATCAACATAAAATCTGTAAGAAATGTAAATCCTGACTAATTTATACACACTGTAACCAGGTAACCAGATATATTAGATAGTTTTTCCACTGAACCATCACAGAAGTTCTAATTGGAAACAGGAAAATGTACATTAAAAAAAATGTCACTGCATGTGCCATCTGTCTATTAGCATCTGCCATGGACTAGATTCAACCAATTACGTCACTGAAGCGAAAATATTGTGCAAATTAAATTCTTCTTAAAGAAAGTGTGAATGAAAACAAAAACCTCTTCATAGTGGAGATACTCCAGTGCTGTTCTGAGCCGTACTTGCTTCGTAGTAGCTTCAGTCGTGTATATATATATATATATATATTTTATTATTCATTTTTTACTTGTCTTCATGTCTGCCTGACTCTGGGTCCAACCCTATATGACCCTGATAGGCAAATACAATAAAAAATAAAAATTACATCACTTAAGGCATCTCAGTTGTGCAGCCTGTGGATTACTGATCACTATTTCATGCAATGAAATTTTTTTTTAACAAGTGCCCCAACAGTAAACAATGGGTCTGTAATACTTTTAGCCCTCTCTAATATTTTCTGACAGAAAATTATTTAAATATTTGTTATTTATTGTTAAAAAATATCAGAGATACTTTAAATACATTGATTTGCCTTTAAAATTAAAGCTAACAAAGGTTTTTGACTAATATGATTTAAGTCTAATTAAGAATTTCTATTGTTCCTGTTGTTATACAAGTACAATCCTGTGCTGAAGTTTTCCATCACACGTTGTTTAGTTGTCTGTGAAATGCAAATATTTAGCTGGTAAAGAAACAGAGTTAAGTACGCAAACTCTATGACACAGAAGCAGGCATGAGGAAGCCCTTGTTATGTTCTGTCACTTCTAAATGCAGCCATGCTTCATGAAGCTGCGTCTGATAAATATGTGATTGGCAGCTTGTGTGTGAGAGACTACATCTGCGAGTTGTTCCAATGACGGGAGAAGAAGAGAAGGGTGTAGAAAGAGACCTAAAAGCAGGGGATAAGAAATACAGACAAGTGCATCATTTCATGTAACGTCCCACTGGTGACAACATAATCCCTGTGATTGTATGTACAATGTGTGCATGCACACCACAATTTCATCACAGATGAAGGCAAAGATACTGGAGGGCAGGCCACTGAATAAAAAAAGAAACACCGAGTACAGACAGACAAAAATACAGAGAAGGAAAAGAACAGGGAGAAGAGAAAGAGCTGCTGCTGCTCTGAGGGCCGACAGATCACGTCTAAAAAGTGCAACCTCTTCACAGCCCTTGAAGGAAGGATTGCAGACACTCCTCTCTCCTCATCTGTTTCCTGTTCTCCCTGCATTTTATTACCGTAGTTGTTTCTTCCTCTCTTTAATACTTTCTGCTGCCCTCCCAACTTTTTCATTGACTTTCACCTCCCCTGCCCTTATCCCTTCGCTCCTCTCTCCTTTCTTTAGCTAGTTGCAGGAGGGTAATAAGGATCTGCATGCCACAGCTGTGAAGGTGCTGACAAACAGAAAAGTCTCAGATGGAACTGTCTCTCTGTGTGCCTGTGTGATTTATCGAACTTCACTTGAGCCTTGCAATGCTGCAGAAACTGCCGGAGAGTGAGATGTGTGCATGATGGTGTTTGTGTGCATACACTTTATGCGTGCTTGTGGCTGTGTTTGAACATGTCTTGTACAGGCTGTGCATGTGTGTTTGCTGCACACCTGTACTGAGTGAATGGAGTCAGGTTGGGGATCTCCAGTGTGTCTGCATTTGGCTGATTGTCTTTTTGGTACACAACTCTCCATGGCTCCTCATTTCCATCGTCCTTCACCACCTGGCAAAGGGAAAGTGTGTTTCAACAGTTCTCCTGTTGTGTTTTACACTGATCATAGATGTGCGCAGGCAACAAAAACACACACTCACCTGCCCTTCAACTATCCACCTTGATATGGATGTTTTGCCATCAGAACCAGGGCGAAACCGAAGTGTTGCTGCCCGAGGGCTGATGTTAGAGATGACCAAGTTAGAAGGTGCACGGGGAAGCTCTGCAAATGAACAGGAAGAACAGAACTTCACTCAAAGCTGCAAGAAACCCTTCAATTTATAATTTCATTCAACTAAGGTTTCACTAATCCATACTCATATGCATTCGTTATGAAATATTTTGTGACCAAAAAAAAAAAAAACTATGAAAATTTAATGCTACTACCATTACACTATTACTGCAATTTACTCTGCACACAATTTGTTATTATAACTTTACTGAGACTTTAAATCAAAAGCACACTTCTTGTTTAGGATTTTGCTACCACATTCAAAACGCATTTACTTGTTTAGTTACAGAGCAAAATGCCCGAGAACAAAACAACAGCATGACAAATATTTCAGCAGGATGCATTAAAAGGAATAAACTGAATAAACAAAATATGCTGCATAGATTTTTCTATCAAGTAACAAAAGTGTCAACAATACTAAAACTGAAAAAAAAAAAAAAACCTGTTGTCAGAATAGCAACATGATATCAAAAAAGACTCAGCATGAAAGAAAATTATTAAAACGTCTTTCGACAAACAAAACTGTCCAGATGA
>JAVCKU010000065.1:6246786-6258223 GCA_032273985.1 Hypsolebias coamazonicus
CTCAGATTAAACTTTTGATCTGTCATCTATGTTCTATTACAAATAAAATATTGACATTTGCCATCTCCACATCATTGAATTCAGTTTTTATTCACAATTTGTTTAGTGTCCCAACTTTTTTGGAATCCGGTGTATATATACAGTGCCTTTTATATCGGTGAGTTCTTTTGATAGAATGGCCGATACAGATACCATGTCGATAATATCGTGCATCCCTAGTTTCAACATAAAGAAACCGTCCAGAGGACCTGACTTAACTTTGTTGATCTGTTTTTGGTCGTTTAGACTGTTAAAAGACGGGACGCTGACCCTGTCCCAACTGTTTGGCGTGTTGCTGCCAACAAATTCAAAACTTTTACGCCCCTTAAAATAGCACAGTGTCTTAATTTACAACAACTGATGTTTACTGCGTTCCAAAATGAGTTTGAGATTCGCAAATTGCTGCACTCTGTTTTTATTGACATTTTACTCAACGTTGTCAGAAGTGGGAGTTATACGTGGACAACCTGAACAAGGCGGGACGTGCCTCATCTTGTGCTGCGAAGAGAGTATTATGAGAGTCTGACAAGAGTCTTGAATCTGTGAGCTCTGGGCGATGAAAGAAAAAGAAGCAACAAAGTCCAAACACATGAAGACATCATTTGTTGTAGCTGCGGAGTCTAAAGATTAAAAGAGCCAACATCTTGTCATGTGTTGTTGTATCGGACTCTTTCTTGATGTGGACCATTAACTTACAGGAACATTGGCCGGTTGCCTGGCAACTGCTCAAGAGCTTAGAAATGTTTCTGACCCGATGCATCACCCCTTCTTTAAAACGAGATGCATTAATTAGTGATTTAAATGTGCCACTAGGTGGTAGTTTTTCAGCTCCTGACAGAGCCAGACTGATCTCTCACCAACGAGTTTCTGTGCTTTTAGATTTATTAACCCGGTTTGAAAAGGGCTGATCTCTACCAGAAAACGAGTGTGTATTCATCAAATGTGTCTTAAATTTAGGTTTTCAACATTGTTCACTGAAAACATTCTGCAAAATTAGGCACAAGGGCCTTTTTTTTTGGTTGATTTTGGCAACTGTGGTGCTTGACGATGGGCAGTTTATGTAAAACTGAACAAAACGACAAATTAACGGCTGGTTTTATTGACAGATTGGAGGCATTTTGGTGATGACTGAAGTGAATTCCCTCTTGAGCGCTTCATGCTGTTTAGACATGATTGGGCTGAGCGGTTTAACTCAGATTTCCCCTTAGGCAGGGGTTTAAAAATATTCCACTCCACATAGATTTACACATTTAAACATTATTTAAAAAAAGAAAGTTCAATAAAATATGACTGACCGTCAGTGCTTTTCTCACATAGTCGTATAAGAAGTTTAGTTTGTAACTAACTGCTGTCGGTTGAAACTGCTATTCTGTCACTCCATGATCAGGATCAGAGTTGAACTCCAGTGAGTTTCTGTACAACGTTTAAACCACCTTTCGAGACGAGGTGCGGATGACTTCTGTAGCTAGTGGTTGGTGATTGAACATGATCGAAAGGCGTGTGAAAAGAGGAGCGGCGTCCACCGAAGAGGATCCGTTTCTTGGCAGCGGTTCTCACTCGAAACTTTCAGCGCTTGTCAGAGCGACCAAAAGCTGTTAAGGTTAACTGGTCCATCAGCCTCTGAAAAGTCCGAGCCCCAAAAGAAGCTGCCTCCTGTGCGTTGACCCTGCCGCCTGCCCATCCATCTTCATCTCCCCTTGCAGAGGGAGCTCCAGTCCTTCAAATCCTTCCACTGTTGACTCCGATCCAACACTAGATGAATTTGAAGCACTTAGTCTTATCGTGGGGCAAACGGGTCTTAAACAGCACGGAGTCCACGCGAAACTGCGTGTACAGCAGCGGCATGTAGCCGTACACCTTGACGAAGAAGTTGATGCACTTGTGGCGCTCGTGGAAATGCGAGTCGTCGTGCGAAAGAGCCTGAGGGCAGCCGGGGCAGCGGAACGTCCAACGGGAGGTTACCTGAAGCAAACAGGACATTTATGAAATTTAATTTAAGAACAAACGGTAAGAATTTCTACGCACTCCGGTAATAAAACTCCAGAGAAAGCTCTGCTACTAATTCAATCCTGTATATTATAATTTGTGTGTGGAATATTAAAGTTGTTGGTTTGAGTAACGCTGAGGCAAAGTGAGCAAAAACATAAACTCAAAGTCTGAGGAATGCAGAGGCTTAAAGAACTGGATGAAATGTTACGTTTGCAAAGTGAAATATAAACTAATAATCTTGTAATCCAGCATACAGATCAAATGTTCAATAATTCAGAGAATAAATGACTGTGATATTTAAAAAAGGATGATTTAAAAAAAAAAATAAGATAAACATTTTAAGACAGATCTGATGGATAGTAGTGTTTTGCATACATATAGATGGAAAACAGAAAAATGATACTCCATAATAAAAGTATAGAAGGGGGATCCGAAAAATAAAAGGCAACAACACCCTGGACTTTATTTGTAACATAAGACATTTTGTTTCTCATCCGAGATGCTTTTTCAATTCAAAGAGCGAGAATTGAAAAAGCTTCTTGGATGAGAAGCGAAACGTCTTCTGTTACAAATAAAGTCCAGTTGTTTTTGCTTTGAACGTTTTTGGATTCACCATGTCCTGGATGACTCAGAATCTTCACCAGTATAGAAGGGAGAGTTGATTTGAATACATTTTTTTTAAAAGCCTCTCTTGTTGGATACTCAAGACATTTTAAATCACTGTCTAGTTAAAAAAAAAAAGAAGTAATATTTAAAAGAAACTGAAGTGGTAGTTCTTTGTTCCAAAACATAAACGTGAACTTCATGGGTTCAGCTTTAACGTTGATGGTACAGTAAACATTTTAATAACAGAGGAACTCCACCATCCCTTCAGATAAGAAACCTGAAACTAAGAAGTGATTTTTCCACAATAAGACGAGCTGAAGAGCTGCCAGCTGAACGTTTCACTCAAATACCGTACAATATTTTCTGCAGTATAAGTCGCATCAGTCAAAAAATGTCTAATAATTGTCGTGTAAGTCACATCTATTATGCATCACCGCTTACTCGTTGCATCTATTATGCATCACTGCTGAACACCTGGAAACATGGGCCGGTGTGCCAAAAATCAAGGGCTGCCAAAATGGCAGCCGTGGGAGCGTGCACGCTGCAGGAGAGGACTTTAACAAGAATTTAACAATATTAACACTTAAAAAAACAATTATTTGTTTGCTTGAAATTATAGCAAAGGTGTGTCTCAATTAAACTTTACATTAATAAATGCACTTTAATGGTCAAATCAGCTGCATTTCACCTGGGCGGCGCAGCGAAATGCAGCTGATTTGACGTTTGCTCCAGGAGTTCCGCAGTGAGACGAAGGTGGCTTGGTATGGCAAGCCAAGTGTCTCATTAATAACCATTGTTACCTATTAATGAGTCTCTTGGCTTGCCATATTAGTCTAGGGCCCTCTAGCAGTTGCAAATGGTAATATTTAATATTTTTCATGTCAGAATGAGTCAAATCTCAGCCAAAAATTGGATTAAAAATATGGGGGTGGCATTTATTAGTCGCTTCAGTGTATAAGTCGCAGTACCTGCAAATTTACGCAAAAAGGTGCGACTTACACAGCAAAAAATATAGTACAAAAAAAATTACTGGATGTAAAAAAAAGAGGTAACTTTTTACTTCTTACAGAATTAGTAAGGTGTTTTTATTGCCTCAACCACAAGCAACTTTAACCCTTTAGTTGTTTTGCAACTGTAGACTTAAGAGGAAGTCAGATCTTGTTAAACATTTCATAAACTGCCTATAACTAAATCATAAATTATCACTTTCCGCAGAAAGGTGATACATCTGTGTGAATCTGTTAATTACTAAAGTAACTCATACCACAGGACAAATGTTAATGAAACCTTCAGAAAATAATTAAATGTTTGCCTACAACTGGTTAGGTTTGAGAGTAAACCAAATTAAATATGGCTGTCAAAAATATTCAATATTAGCCAACACCAAATGTGTATCAGTTCCAGATAATAAACTGAAACTTGATGTGGTTGTAGCTGAGATTCATCCACAACACCTGGAGCAAAATTTCAAGGTTTGACCAAAATGGCTACAACTCGGTCATTTTTTAACTTAAGATGTCTAAAATCTGATTTATTTATGTTTTTTGTTTTTTAGAAACGTTGACATGCAGGCAGGATGGAAAACTCTTCAAAGACCTGCTGTAAAGTTGGCGTCAAAGGTGCCCAATGATTTGCTGGTGCTCCTTTCAGCTGGAAGCACCAGAGCTGCTATTTTATTTTATTTTTTAATGCATGGAGCTCTGTTTCTTTTAGCACAAAGTCAGATGTTCGTTTAGATGCACTTTTACAAGATTCTCCTTTCAGAACAAGCCGAGCAGACCCATTACAGAGTCAGCTTGAGACAGCGTTTCAAACAGAAGGAACTAACGTTAGCTCATCAACCAGCGAGCAGCAGAAAGCTGACAAGGCAGCCAAGTGTAAAACAGCTGCCTCAGTCTGGGAAAGTAGGAACCTGCTTCGGTCTGAAATGAAGCGACGTGCCGTCTAAAAATGACTGGTAAGCCTGTCGCTGTGCTAATGTGCTACCCATAAATACACAAAAAGCTGTAAGCTAAGGAAGAACTGGAAATAATGTGTGTATACAGTGGATTTCACCAGTGTAAAAATCAACTCCTTTTAATTTGCCTTATTAGGTTTAAAAAAAATAAATATTTCCCCCAATTGATTAAAACTACAGACTTTCCCCAAATTCATTATTCACAAGGTGTTCTCACAGTGAAGTGCTGCCTTGCAACAAACCCTCCCCCTGAATATTACAGCTTAAAGCGAGAGCCACCGTGACATTTTCAACAGCTTCCGGGGTTTGATTGCTAAAATTATGAAAACATAAATATGCTCTCCTGTGATAAATGTCCTTTCAATAAAAATCGAGGAGAAAACTGAGGCGTAACGCACCAATTCGATTGTGCGTTTTTGATTTATGTTTTGTCTGCGGGGATATTAGATTTGCTGGTTTGAGTAATGGTCAGGGAAAAAAACCTAAACAAAAAATACTGCGTGGATTCTGAGGTGGACACAGAAGCCGACCTTGATGGGAGGTTTGCGGGTGATGTGAGAAACCAGGAAGTTCATGGCAATGTCCTCGCAGTTTATGTACTCGTCCACCATGTCCCTGATGGCCTGGGGCATCACGTAGGAGTACAGGTATGCATAGTACTACAAGACAAAAAGACAATGACTGAGAAAGCAATAATCTGCAGGTTTTTTTGTTTTAATGGGAGGATGCTGGTTCTGACCTTATGGAAGAAGGCAGCTCCAGTCAGGACCATGGAGAGCTCACAGGAGTAGTTAGAATTGTAGAGCCAGGACTGGTGGTTGACATCCCAGGCGTGGTACCTTCCAGGAAAACCCACGATGCGATCTCTGGCCTCACGCCACACTCTGAGCAACACCAAACACAAAAAGGCTTTCATTTCCACTCAAACAGGGCTGACTAAATAAATTTCTGGAAGGAGTTATTGCAGAAATTTGACACATTTCCCTCACAGTTGCTAGTCTGGCTTTTAAGGAACCATTTGTGCATATTCATCCATTTAAAATCCACTGGTTGCTCCAAATTAGCGTTGTGATACGCACCTAAAAACAGTTTTAGACACTGGTTATAACAAAAGCATCTCTCTTGGCTGACATTAAGACACTGCAGCCCTGCTCAGTGCTTCAGTTTATCAGATGAGATACTTGGAACTGCTCCCACAGACCCAGGAGACCCAAGAAAGCTCAAAAAGCAATTTACTGTCCCTAATGAGTTCATGTGAAACCACTTAAACGCCTAAGATACTCGGCTGTGGCACAACTTTTCCTCGGCTGGAATGGAAGTAAGAAAACATTCCTAAGTAATTCAGGGGGAGTTTGAGATAACTCATCACAAATGACCGAGCACACACACACAAACATACTTGTCTGGACAAGCTGCCATGCCACCGAGATGTGCAATGATTTTGGGGAGAAAAAAAAAGGTAAAACAAAAACTACTGTAAATACATATACATCACTATGTCAAATGTTCAGTTGGAATAAATATAGCCTTTCAAATCTAACTGATCCAAGTGTTGTGCAAGATGCAGACAGCATGTGTTATGTGTTGCATCCTGTTATCTTTTTGTTTTCATTCTCTGTCAGATTCAGGGATTTCAAGAATGTCATGTTATCGTTTCCTTTTTTTTTTTTCCCCTCCAGTTTTCCTTCGCAGTGATAAAAATCTGTCAGCTTTACAACATTACTGTTTAAGCACTTCTGACCAAAAGTTTGATGTACAAGAGCATCTGATGATCATTCCAATCAGTTTGTCTTGTAAACGGAGTATAGGTCTTTCTTTGTTTGTTAAAACAAAATCCCTTTTAAAATCTGTTCTGGCATGAAGCAGTTTTTAGTTGATAACTGTTTAATCACAGATGATAAATAAATAAAATAAATAAATAGTTTTCATTAAGATTATACCTAGACCTGTCACGATAAATTTTGCTGGCCGATTGTCTCAAATTATTGCGATAAACGATAATATTGTCTGAAATTTGACAATAACCAATAATTGTCAAATTGAAGAAGAAATGTTGGTTAATTTTTGTGTGTAGTACCTTTTTTTTAGCATTGGATGGCAGTATAAGACTGTTTGACTCAAAGGATGGATAGTGATGGAGCAAGTAGCGTGTCTAACAAAAATGGGAGGGAGGCCCCTTGATGTGACATGGGCTGTCTCTCGTTCCCATTTTTTGGTTCTCAAAATGGCGGACACTCGGTGTGGTTTGAGCTCTTTAGCATAGCATTTGTCACACAAAGCTTTTAATTAAAAAATAAAATAAAATCAGTAAGCAAGTTCTCAGCTTCTTTTTCCATAGAAAAACAACTTCTTACAAAAAGGCACGGGCTTCAACGGTGAATTTTGGAGGTCTGACAAGATGGAGCTTTTTTTCCCAGAAGGCGGCCTGTTAGCTCGTAGCTTAGATTCTCAGCTTAGCTGCTTTTAACGATCCAAAAACATGATTTTGGACAGTTAAAACAGATTATAAAGCGAAAAGAGAGAGAAAGGGAGGGGTCAGTGAAGAGCACCAGAGTTGAGCTTTTTGTCATCCGGTGTCTACAGTAGAAAGACAGAGACACGAAGAAACGATAAAGCCAATAAATGAAAATGAGGTTGATCATTTTCATTTATCATGCAATTAACTGATTTATTGTTTACGGTGACAGGCCTAATTATACCTCATATCTCTGAGGTTCACTGACCTGAACCCAAACATGATCTCATCGTGACGGAGATGAGCATCGTCGTCGATGGAGAGGATGGCCTCAGTTTCCACAACATCCCAGGGAAGGAAGCGGTTGTTGAGGCTGTTCTTTTCTGTGCGGACGATCTGCAACAAGAAGCATAACAGAGCTCGGCAAAACGAGAGAGCATTGGCAAAGTTCAACATGTTGCTGTTCACATAATTTTTACATCACATCTAACAAAAAGTGACAAAAATTAAATGAGTAAATACAACAAGCCTATTCTTGTATCTTTCCTTGAAGTTTCTGTTTACACAAATGATCAAATTTATTTAAAAAACACTAAAAGCGCTGCACTCACCACAATAGGTAGGCCGATGTCAGGCCACAGCAGGTCATCTGAAGGAGGCTTTGGTGAATTCCACACCACCACCACCTTGTTCAGGTAAGGCAGCCCATTCAGTCTCTCCAGAGAGTTCATCAGCACCTCCTCTCTCTCATAAGTTAGCATCACCACAGTGAACTGCTCCCGGGGCACATTCCCACCCAGAGCAGCCTGAAATTCCTTCCCAGAGCCTCCTGAGCCTCCACCAATTGGTCTGAAGCCAGTACCGGAGCCAAGGAATTTGGCTTCAGAGGGCAGCACAGGGTCCAGAGGTGTGTGAGGAAACAGATGGAAAGGCCCCGGGGCCTGGTTCCATGATCTATACGTGTCGGCAGCAGTGTATGTAAAGTTGCGGAGAAAGCGAGGAGAGGCGTAGGGAGGCTCTGTCTCAACAGGACCCAGATCCAGATCTCCGTTGTCGGCCAGATTGGCGTCCGTTCCTGCCAGTTTCCCAGCTTTATGAGGAATCTCAATAGCAGGCTCATCCTTGATTGGTGCTGCCGGCACTTGGATACTGGTTCTGATACTTGCAAAGATGGTATTGAGAACATTTTCTGAGGTTGAAAAGTAGGTCTCCCACAAAAAGCGACCCTGCCGCCTCATAGCTAGCATGTCATTGTCTGATAGGCTGCGCAACAGAAAGTGAAGCTCTGTGACACGGGGTTTTGGGACTATAATGGCAGCTTCAGTCCAGCGGATAAATTGGTGGTAAGGTAATTTAGAGTGGTCTCCTAACACAACAGGGATGGCCCCCACTTCTAAGGCCTCAAATAGCCTCATGGCAGAACCAGCTGAGGCCACCACTAGTCCATCTCCTGGAGCGATCACCAGGGCAAAAGTAGAAGCCTTGAGCACCTCCAGCCTGTCCTCCCTTTCCCCACAAAGAGCCCATTCTGTTGGCAAACTTGGCTTTGGGTTCTTACAGGTAAACTCTACCAACACCTGATCCAGGTGGCTGTCCTGGACAGCTTTTAAAGTGCCAATTATTCGATCATCATAGTCAGCTGGTGGATCACCCTCCAGTTCTTCTTCAAATGACTGAGGAGGACCCTCCTGTAAGCTGCTCTTCAGAGACTCGACCTTCTCACCCTGAAAAGTGAAAAGGTACTTCCTCTTTACTGGAACTTGAGGTGGTACTTCCAAAAAGTTGGGTTCTGAAAGAGCATGAACCAGTGGGGATACAACCAAGTCGAAGCCCTCACGATATTGCTGCTCCAGAAATGTGGACTGAGCGACTGCTGCTCGTGCCGTGCTCACATTATAAAGAAAGTTCTGTGTCATAGACTTTCTAGAGAGATGCACCAATACATGATTGTGTCCATCAGATCTCCAGTAAGGAAGAGCTTTCAGTTGTTTCTCCAGTTCCAAGGGGGATGGTAGAGGGGAAGTTTCCTGTATCTCTCCCACCAGTACCAAATATAAACAGGCAATGCTGGGGTTATCAGTTACATAAATGTTGCTCTTAACAGATGCTGCAAAAGCCTGCTTTACAAGTGGGTCCAGATAGTCCCCCCATGTATAAGAACCCATATCATAGACATACACAGGAAATCCAGATGTCAGAGGACAGCGTGCGTAGTCAAAGCAGGAGTGTAAGCGACAGGAACGCACAGACTTGGGTGGTGGTAGTCCCAGGTCCTCCTTGTCTGGAAGCAACCTGACAGGCAACGACAGTTTGGGCTGGTTCTGAGCCATCAGTTCCTTATAAGAATGCTCAGTCTGACTGATGACATTCTTTAGCTGCAGTAGATCCTGTTTGGCGCTGTCGATGCTTCGCTTGCAAGCCTCAATCCGGAGGTTAAGTCTGGCGATCTCCCCGTTGAGCTCCTGCCTCTTGGCTTCAAGCTGCAGTAACTCCTCGCTGACTGACTCACGGATGCGACACAAGTCCTGCACATGTTTGGCCTCGCACAGTTCACCCCCTGGCCGGCGCCCAAATATGGGCTTATCGGGACCGCCAGCTTCATCGATGGTAGTGAGGTAGTAGTGAGCAATTAGTGGGAAGAAGACCAAGATGAAGAAGAGCATAAAACTGAGCCATGTGAGACGCACCCGGCGCAACACCCATGGCTGGCCTCCAACACCTACTCCACTAATGTTGCGTTGCATTGTTGACCCTTTTAGACTGGTCCTTCTCTCATCAAGGAACCATTGCTATAGGGAGCAGCAGCAGCCATTTTTGACCTTGTCCACAAGGTAGAGGGATGGATCCTAAATCATTACAGCTGGGGTAAACTCTTCCTTACTGTAAAAGTCATCTGATGTGTATCTCCTCTAAGTTCTGTATGTATAGTAGGTAGAGGCTGAGCCTCACCTGTACTCTAGTATGTACTCTGTGTCATATCCCACACAAGTTGATGCCATTTCTTTAATGAAACATAGTTATTTTTTTTAAATCAGTGTAAGGAACCAGTCCTGTATATGTACAGGGACGGTCCCTATGCGAGTGATACAAGGTTGGCATGACTGTCATGGATCCAGGAGATTGTGGGGAACTGCTGCCATTACAAACGTGCACATTTTTTGGATTCCTCAATGAAAATCATGAAAACATCGAATCTTCCAAATCTTGTCTTTGTTCTTCTTAAAGCAGGAACCTATGAGGGAGCAGAAAATAAAGAACCAATGAATTGCAATGATTATGTCCAGCAAAAAAAAAGAAAAAAAAAAGACTAAAGTATAATGCCAGCTGCAAAGCTTATGTAGTAAAAAATATGTTTTACTACTATTGAACTTGTATATTGTTACATTTTTAGTCTTTGTCAAAATCTCAACAGTTTTAAGTATTTGAGGTTTGGTGTGAAGTGAAACATGAAGAGATATAGACAAGCTACAAGCAACTGCATACATGAAAAATTTACCTTCATCTACAAGCTGTCTGCGACATGTTTTCTACACACAGTGGGAGAGGAGTACTGATGTTGGTGCAACTCATAACACTGGTTGATCTTCAACATATCAAATGTTTTCGCAGACATTTCCCTGATTCTTGAAATTTAATCTAGCTTCACACTGACAGCAGCTGTTTATTTATGAAGACTCAGCTGTTTAATCGGCACACCATTCTCTACAGCAAGCAAAAAAAAAAAAAAACTGCCAGTGAGCTACACAATATAGGGTATTCTTTGGTTTTTCAATAAACCTTTCTTTTCAATTTCATCTCATTTCATGTCACACTGACCAGAACACTTCGGAAGGCCACCACTAGTAAGATACACATAGCCATCAAATTAATACCAACAGCACCTTTAGCAAATCTCATTAAAGGCCTCTTCCTGAATCCTGACCTCATCACTGACTCAAATTACTGAGCACCCTTGATAACAGCCCATCCCAGAGAGTGATGTAGACTTATCTGCAGTGCTTCAAAAACAGGCAAAAGCTCAGGCCTACACAAAGCAAGTACTAATATAGAGTGGTTTTATTTCAAAATGTAAGACAAATTTGAGGTCACAATAGTTGAACCTGTAAATGAGAAGAAGAAAAACCACAACTTTGAAGTAAAGTATGGTCTTGGTCAGCTCTGGTTTACTGATTTCTGCCATCTATTTCATTGTTCTCAAGTCCAGAGACAACATATGATCACAATATAATGCTCACATGAGACTTAAGTCTACAATTACATTTGTTTACATTACCTATCTCTACCCACATTCATCTACTACAAATATGTTTTATGACTGAACACTTTAAAAGAGCGCAATCAAATTCCACTGTATACAGAGTCTTCTACAACAGAATATCAGGAAAGAAGGC
>JAVCKU010000065.1:6326523-6340351 GCA_032273985.1 Hypsolebias coamazonicus
TGTAACTTTTTAAGGGAAAACGCTTGTTTTTTGAATGTCCAGAGGACCAGACTTAGCTTTTTTAGATTTTAAACAAGTCAAACTATTGAAATATTGGATTCAATTACACTCTTGAATTCTTTTGGTGAACTGTGAGTAAAATAAAATGGAAGACACAAGTGTCCGTAAACAAAAGCCATTTTGTCTGAACTGAATCACACTTGTGGTCCAATTCACTTCCCCTCTAATGCTTTTATTGTACAACACAGTTTGAAGGAGCGTCCCTTTTTTGTTATACTTCATGCAGACATCCTTTAAGTAACGACAAAGATCATTTTCAGTGTTTTAAAACATGCAGTGACGATAATGGCAAGAAATAGAATATATATACAGTACAGTATATATTTATTCCTATGCAATCTGAACAGCTTAGTTTGACCACTTTTCATTTTTCTCCCCTCAAACACTGAGTCATATGAGTTTTGTGTGACCATGCATGACTGGGTAAAAAAAGATTTGTCATTAAAGCTGCCAGGGCAAAGACTTAAGACCTTTAGCTTTATTTTATGTTGACGGACACGCAAATCATCTTTATCCTTTGCATCCACTGGCTACAGGCAGTTTGGGCACTATACTTTCTTTCCTTAACAAAATTTCCCTCAGTTTAGGAAGTAATGAGTTCTTGTAAAAGTATTTTAAATTATTCATAATCACTTTGCATTTCAATGCATTTTACTAACACAGAAGATGACTTTCAAACTGTTCAGAAGTTAATGCAACACTTTACTGATTTGTAGAGTGTTGTACAGGCTATAACTTCATTACTTGTCATAAAGAGCCGAATTTCTCATGGTTCAATGGAAAGTTTGTGAAAACAAGTGAAACACTTTTTTTTTTTTTTTTTTTTTTTTATTATTGGGACCTTATTCACTAAATTGCTTATTTTCCACTGAAGCGTTCTGGACCGGACTTGCTTATTTTCCACTGAAGCATTCTGGACCGGACTTGACATTCCAGACACTCCTCACCCCCGCCTTTCATCTCAACACCACTCTACTTTGTCGGTCTAAGCTGATCATATGACTTTGTTCTTGTCTTGTGAGTATTCTGTACATAGTTACAAAAATTAAGTTCACCTGAGCTGACTGGCTGCTCAAATTCAGCCCTTTGTGGGGAGAAAAATATATTTAATGGGTCCAATGAGTCAATTTGAACACTAAGTAGCTTTCTCTCTTTTTAATATTGAGCAAATATTTACATGATTTGCTTTTTTCCCCCAACCTTTTAAGTCCACAGCATTTCATAGAGGTACTGTATTACTCTTCTCTGGTATCTTGCAAGATATAGCAATACATATGTGTAAATCTTGATCAAGGTTTCTTTTGCATGCATTTGAGTTTTCCATTTCACGGGAGCCTCGCCAAATTAAAACCACAAACTTAATTATAGGTACTTTCCCTTTTGATATTTTGAAACCACCTTTATGTTTGGACAAAACTGTTCATCATAAGAGTAGAGATTTTATAACATTATATCATCTAAAACTAAGAATTTATTATTTTTTGGAGTCAATGTCATTTTATTCTGTTGGGAGTTGTTCCTTAAAGTGTTTTTGGAAATGCCGTATCTGTTGTCTAATAGGCTTGCATTGCTCTGACTTAAGAGATTTGTATCCCAGATTGGTGTCTGAACCTTGTTTGGTCCCATGGTGTGAGCACCAACTGTGGAGGGTAAACCAGGATAAGAACGGAGTCCTCTGCTGAGAGTCTGCGATGTCTGAAGCTCCGTTTAATTAGAAACAGTTTGCGAGTTGCATAGTTTACACTCGGCCTGCTTTAGTCTCCATTTTCTAATTATTTCTGTGATCAGGGAGCCCTTCTGTATTCCTGGGGTGCTGATGTTGTTTTTTTGCTCTTCCTAAGACTTATACTGCTAGGGCAGCCGTTTTATCATAAGTGCCTCCTTTTTATAGGTCGATCAGGAATGACTCCTGGAAAAAACGCAAGGTGCTGTGTAAACTGTTTTGAGCTCATGCCTTTTTATGACTGCAAACTCCCAAAGATCTGTCAGATTTAGTAATGCTGTGAACGGGATTTTTATTTATTTTTTTTTAATACCTGGCAGAAATGGGTAAAACCAATAACTAGATGAGCACACCAGCTATTGAACAACTTTACTTTGAGAAAGGGCAGCGGTATCAAGCATCACCAATAAACTATGAATATTTGACATCTTTAAACGCTCAGGAATGATTCTTGTGATGTACCAAAGATGAAAGCCACTTTAATGTGTTGTATCATTTTATTCCATTATTGTACTAAAATTTTAAGAATTTCTAAAATCTTTGTATATAAGTGTTGTGTAAATTGTGGGTAATTTAAGATGACAACCCTATATTTAAGTTTGATTTGGGAAGAGGTCACAGATGGTGGTTTAATGGACGCTGTTTGGTGTATGGATTCACCTATTTTACCTTTTTGTGCTATTTGAGTTGTCACCACTTCTACCGTACTTTCCACCGTACACGTTACATCAATCCAAAAATGTCTAATAAAGTAAGGGGGGGAAAAAAACATGTCGCTTCGCCATATAAGTTATCTATTATGCGTCACCTCTCACCACCTGGAAAGGTTAGCCAGTGTTGTGCCAAAAATCAATTGGCTGCCAAATGGCGGCCACGGGAGCATGCATGGGAGGACTTTAACAAGAATTTAACTAGATAACCACTTAAACAATTTGTTTGCTTTAATGGTCAAATCGGCTGCATTTCGCCTGGACTGTGTGGCAAAATGCAGCTGATTTGACATTTGCTCCAGGAGTTCCGGAGCAAGACAAAAGTGGCTTGGTATGGCAAGTCAAGTGCCTCATTAATAAACTCTTACCTATTGAGACACTTGGCTTGCCATATTACTCGAGGGCCCTCTAGCAGCTGAAAATGTTAAGTGTTCCATATTTTCCATGTCGGAAGGAATGAAATCGTTAGATCTCAGCCAAAAATTGGGTTATAAATATGGGAAAAGCATAAATAAGTCTCTTTGCTGTATAAGTTGCAGGGCTTGCAAATTTATGCAAAAATGTGACCTATATGGCAAAATTTATTTAGTTTGTGTACTATGCAAATCTTGAGCCTCTCCCCACCTCTTTTCAACTACTAGGAGCCAGAATTTCTAGTAATTTATGGGTTCTTGGTCACTTGTTTACCAGGCTTTCTGAATGTTTATGTGTTGGGACATTTTTCCTTTTATCCAGTGCTTGTACTTGACCATCTGTAAATATCTGACTTTAACATATTGAGTTTATGCTGTATACAACTTATGACAAAGATAAATGTCCAGTTCAGGGTGGTTCTTAGTTGAGCTGTTAAGCAAAAATCACCATCGCATTGTTAATGATGCATAACAGTGTTGGCTGGCCCAAAGGGGCAAAAAAACAACACAACATTCAGCCCACAAAGTAGTTCCTAAAAAATATAAATTATTTACTGAGCTTGATGTGCATTTTTGTTCTTTGCATTGTTCAACCATTAAGACAATTTAAGTGGAATTGCAAAATAATTTGATTCATCCTTTTTATTTTTATTTTTATTTTTTTTATTTTACTTCCATTATGGGGCAGTATTGCTCACTGACCCATGCTTGTCAAGTGGAGCTGAACATGTGGTCAGTGATCCAAACAGGCAGGTCCAGTAGTTTTAATTTGGGGCATCTAATTTTTCTATCCTGTGGATACATTTGGTTCTGTTAGCACACTGATACGACCTCAACCTACACCCAACATGAGCTCAAACTCTGGAATCGCTGCAGTAAAACCTGCTGAGACCAACAGTGGAGATATTGTTTTTTTTTTTTTTAATCCATTTGGAGAAGAGGGAACCAGACCAGGAAACCAAGAATAATGGAGAAAAGTCAAAACAGAAAATTTCCTCACAACATGTAGAACCTGAAGTAGAATTTGGTTACGAGGCAGAGTAATATTTTATCGATGAACCCACATAGAAACAAAGATATCATGAAGTCTGGGTTGGGGGCTTGGCCCATTACATCCTGAGTGTTTGACAAGTGATGCTGTTATGTCAAAAGAAATGTATAAAAGCTTTGCGTTAAATCTGTGAAGGAGTTGTTTTTGGATTCTCTTTGGCTGATCTACATTCTACACCTCTTCATTAAACCCCAGTTTTTGCAGTAAAGAGATTCAGTGTCCCATTTTTTCCCCTTTATTTATTTATTTATTTATTTTTGATGAAAGATTGTGTCTTTGCATGTCTACCCACAACATACTTTTACTGAAACAATTATTTGGCTCCTGTGCTTGTGTGGCGGGTCCCCACTTGAATCATCTTTCATTTAGTGGTGATATGCTGAATCATTTTTCAGTTATTCGTTACTTTGCTGAAACTTTTTTTTGTCTCCCTGTTAACTGCTAATCTGGAGTATTTCAGAATTATTACTTCAGATCAATTTAAGTTAGAAATCCAATTCAGGAAGCCGTGCACCTGTCAGCTCTGGGAGGCGTCCGATTCTGATTTATTGACCAAACTGTTTATGAGCCACATCGACCCGCAGGAGGGAAGAAAGACAAACTTTGTAGAGACACCCCCCCCCCCACACACACACACACACACAAACACAGAAAATTTAACACAATTTTTTACTTATGGTCTAAACTGATTAAGGTGTTTCAAAATGTCACTCTGGACTACTTTGCTCACATAACCAGATGGTGTGATGCATATAAACATCCAGCAGATGTTTTGATATTTGATATTGAAAACGAGTTTAAAACAATCAGGACACAAGATATTGAATCTAGCCTTGGGCATTTCAATGACATAACAAGTTCAAATGCAGACCTTCAGTTTTTTAGCAGGTATGCTCATCAGATTTTGGTGTAAAATACAATTTACCATTTTAAACTAGAGCAAATTTCTTGACACTTCCCTTTCTTTACAAGAGATTTTCTTTTCTGTAAAGAACTGTTTGAGTTGTTTATGAAGCACCTGAAAATTCTTGCGTTAAACAGCCGCGTGCAGATCTCATATCCCACCACCATGTGAAAATTTCCAGCAGCAATTCTACGATGAATGCAATACATGTTGCCAAAAAAAAAGCAACATGCAGTAAATCTGGAACTCGAATGTTGGAATTTGTTGGAAAAAGATGGTCTACAGAGCATCAGGTCATTTTTATGTTGGTGTGAAGTGGTTTTAAAGTGGGGTAGTCATGCTGCTAAACCACATTAAACTGCCACACAAGTAGAATAATTGTCATGGTTAAAGCAAAGGGCACTGAAGGAATAAACAATACGAAAGGCTGTGGAAGTCTTCAGTTTTTAGATGTGGAGCTAATCTGCTCATGGCGGAGGGACGTGCATGTTATAAACCTGAGGTAATGTCGTTTTGAGGGGTAAATGCAGTAATTGCTAAGGAGTAAAAGTCTGACCTAAAAGCAGGATTTACTGATTGGAGGAAACTAAACTGAACACTTGACAGGAATGTGTTGGGTGGGGTGGGGGAGCGCATCAGCAGCTTCATGTTAGAATGCAGGTTAGTCAAGTTGAAGGGAATGCCAGTTTATTTTTAATTTAAAGAAACAAATGTCATAAACTGGGGCTATGTTGTCGTCATAATTGATACTTCCTTCTCACATCATACTGAGGATAGAACGTGGATAAAAAAGGTGGCCCTGCTGGGCCGAGAAATTCTCAAACTCCGACAGTCATACGTACATGAGAAGATTTTCATATAGGAAAGTCTGAAACTTGTCAAATTTTCCTTTATTAAATGCATGAATTTATAAAGCTGATGCTGATTTTTTTCTTTGAGTCATATTTGTGATTTTTTCTTTGAGTCATATTTGTGAGAAGTCAAACTACCCACGTTTTGAATTTATCCCGTATCTTAATTCTCAAAATGTCTGGACATCCTTTTTTGTGAATGTAAGATTTTCTGTGACACTCCATGCATTTGTTTTTAGCAGTGACTGTCATTATGGCAGCACGGTGGCACAGTTGGTAGAGCTGCTGCCTCTCGGCGAGCTGGTTCAAATCCTGGTCCGGGGGCCCCTCTGGGTGGAGCTTGCATGTTTTCTCAGTGTACTCCAGTTTCCTCCCACAGGCCAAAAACGTGCATGTTAGACAGATTGGTAACTCTAAATTGTCTCTAGATGTGAGTGAGACAGTGAGTGGTTCCCTGTGATGGACTTGCGACCTGTCCAGGGTGTCTACCGCCTCTTGCACAGTGATGGCTGGACATGGGCACCAGTGACTACCGCGACCCAAAAAGGAAGAAGCGGGTAAAGATAATGGATGGATGTGTTTTTAATAAATGCCAAAGTTAACTGTAGTAGGGTCATATCTAACTTTGATTTACTAATTTCTCCTTTGTTCAGCCAAAAGCATTAGTCATCTTGTTTTGCTAAAAGATGACTCCACAGCACAATCTTTTAGCTTGCCACAGTCATTATCCATCTCACGCTGTCCTGTCCTCAGTCCAACAGTCATGTCCTCCACCTTTTATCTCCCAGTTGTTCAACCAGCGCTGTACCTCTGATCTCATTCCCAGTCTTATCCACCATCCCCTCCAAGGAGAACCTCAACCTCTTCAGCTCTACTTCTAGTTGTTGCTCCTAATTTTATTATTTTT
This sequence comes from Hypsolebias coamazonicus, assembly GCA_032273985.1. Lineage (NCBI taxonomy): Eukaryota > Metazoa > Chordata > Actinopteri > Cyprinodontiformes > Rivulidae > Hypsolebias > Hypsolebias coamazonicus. The sequence goes on from JAVCKU010000065.1 coordinate 6,333,143, forward strand.
TTTTTTTTTTTTTTTTTTTTTCAACCCAACTGTACAAACCATAAAACACAGCTGACATCACTATTCTATTGTAAATGTTTCTTTTGACTTTTTCTATCACCCTTTGGTCACAAATCACACCTGAAACTTTTCTCCATCCACTCCTTCAGCACAATCTGGTATAAGATGACTATTGCAGCTAAGAATAATGACACGTGAGTGCATGAGCTTGGATGTTTGCCACGGTGTGAGCATGTGTGATGCTTTGAGCATTGAAATCCTGGCATCACAAGAGAAATGTTTTTGGGTGACAAAGCTGCTGAATTCTTCTGTTAGGACCCGCAGCTCTTGAAGTCGACTCAGGATTTTAGTCTTCATGTTTACAAAAACAGCTGTTTTTTTTTTTTATTTCTTTTTTATTATTTAATTCTTAAAGTTCTTCTGCTTGGCATCTGCTTGTGCAAGCTAATTATCTAATGGGCTAATGATGAACCAGAGGAATCGTTCTCCCCTGAAGAGTTTCTTGACTGCTGCACTGGAGTGTCGATTGTCTTTAGCTAATGACTTGGCTGGTGTGTGGGTCAGGGTTCTGAGGGTAGCACCAGGCATCCTGCCAGAACAACTTGCTCACGTCATCTTTGGTTGTATAACATTTGAAAGAATCATGCTTTTCTCTCCCACGATGATCCATTTAGCTTTTATCAGCTGCAGACAGGGTTATAAAGGCAAACCTTTTGCTTGGCTCATCAGTTTGTCATAAGGTTTCTTGCTCTGTGTGCTATGAACACTAATCCTATTCATGTGAAGTCCTGCCAACATCTCTGGTACAGCAGGAGGCACCAAATGAGTGCCATCACACAATGGCACCACATCTGGACTATTGCCAGATTATGGAATAACTTAAAGGCATTGTACTTGTTTACAATTATTGCATCCTATCGAACTGATTAGGTTTTTTTCCACATTTATCAAGACCCGTGAATGACTGTCATTTGATTTTTGTTTAGTTAAATTCCAGGATTTTTTAGTGGTTGAAGTAAAATTAAGAGCAGTCACTTAATCTTAGTTGTAGGAAAGGAAACTTGTTGCATGCAGGAAGTTTTTAATGCCACTTTTGCACAAGCAATGAAAATCCTGCTATTTTTTTATATACTGTACCTGTTGAAAAGTGAACAGTATAGTTGGTATGTTCCCTAACTTTCTCTTATCCTGTCCATAACTTCTGATCTGCTCAAAATAATTAAATGACATTTCATCAGTAGACGGACTGTTGCATAGACTTTTCATTGCCTCAGCTTAAAGGTCGTCAATCAAGGTCAAAGTTAAACCAAGGTTTTTTTCTTGTCCCACACGTACCTTCTGATATGCTTTTAATTAACTAAGTTAATTAATCAGAACCTAATGCTCATCAACAGCTTGTCACAATCTTTTCATTAACCAAGCTCAGTTTAAGGTCACAACTCGAGGTCGAATGTTACAAAAGGTCTTTGTGCAATTGCTATTGTATATGTGCATTTAGGGATGATGCAACAGCCAATTGTCCATGGGTGTATAATGTGCTGTATGCGCACTTTATTTTTAAAAACCTGCAAATTGGGGAGGAAGACACTTGTAGCTACTGTTAGCAATTTTCATAACTTTCATATTAAAGTGTTCAAGTTGTGTAGATTTGCAGCAGTTCAAAAGTGAAACATTTCAGTACAGTATTTGTATTCTGACATTGACTCAAAGCCCCAACATCCTATTGCTAATACTCTGACCATCGAAAAATTCTCAAAATTTGCTTCTTTCTGCTGGTTTCAAAGAAGTTATTGGGAGTTTAGATTTAGTTTGATTATATCAAGTATCGTGTATGAAGCAGTTACTGTAAATGAGACCATCTCTAATTTTCTTTCAAACTGAAACGCACCAGAGACCCTGTGCATGTTGAGGTTTATTTTTTATTTTTTATTTTTTTTGATATGACACAAATGCTGTTTCTCTTGTGTTTAAGGTAATGTTGGGAAGGTTTAAAAATAGTTGATGCAATCATGACTCTCAAAAAACTTTTTCAGTGACTGAACTGTGATTTTTGTCTCAACTGAAGATGACAAGATTGGAGATGGAAACAAAAGCATTTCCAGTAAATGTTTGCATGAGAAACACTCGGGTGTCCAAACGGGATTAAATTACAGATTTTATGTACACTCTTAGAGGGTTTTCTTATACCTTCAGTCCAAACACATTTTAGGTTGTTCACGTTTGTGCTATCAAAACATATTAAAACTTGTGACCTTTCATTTATATAAAAATTATGACCCAATTACAAAAAATGTCTGGCTTTTAGTGCAAGATTTGTGCAGGGATGCTTCACTACTCACATTTGCAAGTGCAGTTTTGTAATACAGGTAGTCCTCGACTTACGAACGGGTTCCGTACCTACAAACCGTTCGTAACTTGTTTGTAACGTAAGTCGGAACTCATTATACTGCGCCGCACACCCGTGCTTAAGTCCGAGTTGCTGTAAGTTGAGGGCGCCTTAAGTCGAGGACTACCTGTAGTTCGGTTTCAGAAGGGGTATTTGTGCCTTTTTTTTTTTTTAAATAATCAGGAAAAAAAAAGAATTGTATGCTAATTATTAAATGCTTATAGAAAAGTTGATTGTTTCTGTAACAAATGTAACATTGGGTTACAAATTATTGAAACGAATGTAACATTGGGTTACAAATTATTGAAACAAATAATGTAACTGGGTAAGCATTCCTCTGCATAAAGTTCAATATGATGATCAACAGATGACATTTTTTATTTATTTATTACATTTATTCATTTTAAAATACAACACAACAATCTCATATTTGAGACCTTACAATATAAAAAAATAAAAAGAGTAGCAGAATGAAGAGAAAAATCTTATATCTGCCCCCTTTTACAAAAAAGTAATTTAAAAAACTAACATGTTACAGATTAAAAAAAGTGCAACTCAGTTTTCCAACTGAAAACAAAAAAATAAACATGCGATATACTATTTTATACTATTTTATATTTTTGCAATAATTTGGTTTTGATCATATTCTTAAAAATAATCAATGATTTAGCATTTTTAATGTCAGTTTCCAGATTATTTCAGTCAATTCCTTTGATTGAGGTTGACCGACACCTCAAACTGGTTCTATATTTTGGCTTTACAAAAATCTCTGTTCTGTTCCCCTGAGATGACGACAACTATTACGTTTAACGAAATGTATTTGTATATTCAATGGTAGTTCATTTAATTTTAAATTGATCAATATGATTATCAATAGAATACTACAGCCTCACCACTTCACCAATAAAAGCTTAAAACATTTCTCATTAAACTGTAATGTGTCATGAGCCTATTTGCCATATTTGTCTGAATTGTTTGGAATTGTCCCTCTCTGTGTATATCCTGTCAAGGTTTCTTTGCAACTCGTGTGGTACATGTGATGGAACGAAATTGTGTACACAGGGTCCCATTACATCCAACTAAATTATAACTTGTAAAAGAAAAACCGTAATAAGCTCTAAGTCCTGCCCTTCACTGAGAACTGGCTGGTAATGCAAAGTTCATGCTTGGTTTGACCCCTGTTGAGATAAGGTGGTGAACTCTGCAGACGCCGAGTCCATAGAGGTGACCTCTGCCTACCTGTCATCGCTCTGCTGCACCAGATTTTGAACAGCCTTCTGTGATCTCTCGTTTTTTAATACAACAGGCGGAAAAGCTCAAACTTGTGTTCCCTCTTCAGATACCTTTCTGACGCTTCATTCTTTGTGTTAATGGGGCTTTTTGAGCGGTCTGAAGGTGTTCATCTCAACAGCTGACTGCAGGAACTGATTGTGCGTTTGCAACATGCTGCCTCTTTCCCCAACGTTTTATTCAACACATAAACCTGTCGAATACAATGAGCTACCGCTGCCATCAGTGTTGCAGTTTAGAATTTTAGCGACGGCTAAACGTTTCGCTCTTCATTATACATTATGATCTGTGCTTGAATCAAACTTTTCGTTAGTGTTTTGTAATCCAAGCAGCAATGTTTATGGTGTCTGAGTTGATGATGATGCACAAAATACATTGATTCTACAAATTTGGGTTTTTATTTGGCCAAATAATTGAAAGTTGTGCAGTTCTTTCATTATTAGGGATGCAACTAATTTGACAAGTGATGAACATCCCTTCATGCGATAGTAATTGGATAAAATCCCAAAAGCTTGGGATTGATTACACTTTGACATCCTGTGAAGAATTAGATTAATCTGCAGGCTTTCAAATGTTGCACACTCAGTCAGGTGACGTGCATACGAACATGACTGACGAGGGACCGTGCACTGTTCTGCTCCACATCACTGCATGTGATAAAGGACCTTTAATTAGACGTATATCTTTAAACTTGATACGGATGCCCTCTGATTCATAATTCATATGAATCATTCGAGTTGCAGACACTGAGGCAGCATGAACAGAGACTGTATAAAGCCGGGATGGGCAATGATTTTCTTCCAAAGAGCAATATTTTATAAATTAATCAGGAATCCTGTAATACGGAGGGAATTTTCAGCTTCCATTTTAGTCAAGTTTGCATCAGTTTGACAAATGTCATTGAACACAATACTGTCTGAGCATTTCCAGCATGCTGTCTAGAAACTGAAGTGTCAGACTAAACGTCTGCTGTGGGTAAATGATGCAACGTTTACATCAGCGTTGTATTTTTGAAACATGCATCATGAGCCTGGTTTTGTAAGAGCAAACCTCTTTCATAACTAGATTAAAAGGAATTGGAGGCTGCCTCCCCCCAAAAAATATCCTTAGATTCTAACATCAAAGCATTTCCAGTGGCCATGACATGACGTTCATTACCTTTTTTTTTTAATTTTAATGAGTTTGTATGCACTCACACAAGATGGATAGATTTGGGACTCATTTTAACTTTTGCACTCTTTGAGTGCAGCTTTCTAAAGATTTAAATACTTAAACATTTTCTCTTTGAACAACACTAAAACAAGCACATTTTCATTTTTTTAAAGCATACAGGAATGAATGATGAATTACAGCAGTGATCAGCTAAGGATTTTTGTTGGTCTATAATATATATTGTATATGACAAGGACAAATGTCTGAGAGAGGATGTTGAGTTCTAAAGTAGAAAATGTTGGCATACATTTATTTTTGCTTGATTTCTACAGGCAGGCTGGGACTGTTACCCCCACACGTCAAATTACGTGTGTTGAATTTTGGGTATTCTAAATGTGCATCAGTTTGCTCTTAATATTCAGGTGCCAATAAGATAAAACACTTTTTTTTTAATGCCCCTCAATCTTCTCTTATACTCCTTAATAATCGAAGCGTCTCTGAAGCTCTTACAAAGCTTGAACTTTGACAAAAATCGGACTTGGTTTGAATGTTTGAGGTTTAAAACAAGTCTGTCTGAGGCTCTGAGCCCCTTGTTTTCTCTGGTGATGGACCGACTAACGGATGAGGTCAGATGTGAATCCCTGTGGACTGTTTGCAGTTGACATTTTGATCTGTGGTGGGAACAGTTGGAAGATGACTTGGAGAGGTGGATATGCGCACCTGAAAGAAGAGGAATGAAAGTCAACCGTATGAGGACAGAGTACGTGTGAGTGAATGAGGGAGGCCAGTGGAACAGTGAGGCTACAAGGAGCAGAGGTCACAAAGGTGCAGGACTTCAAGTACTTGGGGTCCACTGTCCAGGAAAATGGGGAGTGTGGTAAAGAAGTGAAAAAGAGTGCAGGCAGGATGGAGTGGATGGAGAAAAGTTTAAGGAGTGATCTGTGACAAAAGGGTGTCAGCAAAGGTCAAATTTACAAGACAGTGGTGAGACCAGATATGTTGTATGGTCTGGAGACAATGGCATTGACAAAAAAACAGGAGAAAGAACTGGAAGTGGCAGAAATGAAGATGTTGAGGTTTTCCTTAGGAGAGACAATAATGTATAAGATTAGGAACCGGATCATCAGAGGTACAGCACAGGTTGAACTGGGAGATGGTTAGAGAGGCCAGACTAAAATGGTTTGGACATGTTCAGAGGCGGGTCAATGGGTATATTGATAGAAGGATGTTTAGAAATGCAGCTGCCAGGAAAAAGACAGAGGAGATATGTGGATGCAGGTAGAGGACATGGAGGTTGATGGAGTGAGGACGTAGGATGCAGAGGACAGAGTGAGATGGAGGATGACTTGCTGTGGTGAGCCCTGAAGAGGGAAAAACTGAAGTTTGAGGTGCTAATACCTTTTTTTAATCTGCTGCTTCTACACATCCTTTATAATTCACATTGCTTTAGATGAATCAAACATTTTTATATGTGCAAAACTTGGCATCACGGTTTTGTACTGTAGATGTTAAGGATCAATGCTGTTTATTGGGGTTTTTGATCCATGAGGTTGTGCGGACACCACTCCCCACAGATACTTACCGGTAGTCTTTTCAGAAGAAAGGCCAGCTTCTTGTCTTTAGCCAGGTGCTTTGTGGAGGATCTGTTTTTGAGATTTCAGTCGACTGAAAAGATCAAGCTGTGCTCCTGCAGGAGCTCTGGATGATGGATGAGGCCTCAGCAGGTCTCTTGTGCCTTGTTGCTTTAATTCAGTAGGACTTAATATAGCACAAGCTTTTACAGTTTTTTTGTTTTGAGACAAAATGATCGACTGTCCTTTTTTTTTTTTTTTTTTTTTTTAATAAACAAGCATTTAAGTGCAATGACATTCCTTTTGCAAAAACTTCCATTTTCCTTCAAAGCCAAGACTGGATCGGTTCAAAAACTTTCCACAAAAAGCTCCAAATCTTTTGCAATCTTTGCTTTAGTTTCCAGTTTAACTACATACAAAAAATAAAACTATTCAGTAGAAAAAGATAACAAAACAGCCAGTTATTCTACTGAACCAGCAGAACACCCCTGGCATGTACCCCAGACTGATCACCCATCATGAAGTCACAAGGTCCTGTGGGTACATGCATACCCCACAGTCATGCTCCTGATGCGTGGTGACTTTGACATTTCCTCTCTTCTCAGCAATCCACGAGTTCCCAGATGACCTTTTTACCAACAATGAACGAAAGAGTGGAGCCGTCCTGCTGCACATTGTGGCGGTAAGAACCTTTCAAGTGATGCCATAAGGTCTTTAAATTCTGCAAAATATCTTGATTTTTTTTTTTTTTTTTTTTTTTTGCAAATTGAGTTGAATTGTGTTAATGACGATTGTGTAGAAAATATTAAA
>JAVCKU010000065.1:6350130-6360925 GCA_032273985.1 Hypsolebias coamazonicus
TGCACATCAGAGGAAACACAAACAAAAAAAAAAAAAAAAAAAAGGGCTTTTAAATAATAAACTACTAAACCCCATCTCTCAAACAGTTCCTTAATATCGAAGAACTTTTTCCAGCTGTAATGTTTTCTGAAGGTGTCTGAAATGGAGCCGCTCGTAGAACGCTGCCCGTGTTGCTTGTGATTACTGTGTTCAAAGGCAGCACCAGTTCTTTCAGCGTTTGAGGTCCATTTTTATGTAATTGCACTGAAATAGTCTCACAGAAGGCATGGAGCAGAAGACTTGATTGTCCCCAAGAAACGTCTGGTTTTCTTTTCTGTTACAACAGAACAGCACATATAAAGCTTATTTATTTATTTTCAACCACAGATGCTGTTGAAAAGTGAGACCTAACAAAGGACTAAATTTCGAACATCTTGTTCTAACATGAAATGCCTGCTTTAAAAAAAAAAAAAAAAAAAAAAAAAAAACTTGTTTTAGCTAATTCAGACTTTGCATATATTTTCTTTAATCTTCTAGATTCAACTCCAGCATGCAGCAGTTCTTCATGGGGAAGCCAAAGAAAAACGTGGCCAACGGTAACGCTGCGACCAGCAGTGAAATGGAGGACGGTAATGATTGTTTTGACTATGTTGAGGATGATGACCCGTCATCACCTTTACTCTCAGCAGGTAAGGTTAATCAGACGGGCAGCGTTAAATGGAGAATTTGAATTCAATTCTTGGCTTGTAGATGTTTTTTGAGGGTTCTGTGGATTTCATCTTTAATCCTTTCTGCTGAATTAACCAAAACTGCTTCACCTAACAACATTTTAGGCTAAAACCTTTAAAACATAACATTTTCTCTGACTTGATATTTTGCAGCGGTATGCTGAAGTACATTTTCCTAGATTTAGATTTGGCATACCAGCCTAAATTTATTTTGTAAGTGAAAACATCTTAAAACAAGGGTGTCCAAACATTTTCACGTGTGGGCCAAAACTCTAGATGAAAGGACTCGTGGGCCACAAACATGTGAATTTAACTCTCATGAACAATATTTTAGAGAAGGGACAAAAGTTTTCTAATTTTGGTGGATAAAGTTTTAAGTTATTGTAGATCCAAAACATTAGTCTCAAAGAATAAGCTTATATTTTATTAAACAGGATTTGATTTGAAGGGTCTGTTTGTTTATTTTAGTCTGTTATTACAAATAAAAGTGAAGTTTTCATATAAGTGTCCTTTTTTAAAAAGGGGGTCGATCAGCTTTTTGGACCATGGACGGCCCAAAAGGGTGACGTTCTGAAAAATTGTCCAGATGTCAGTCGCTTCAACAGATTAATAGGTTTGATAAAGTTGATCAACTTGTATGTAGATGTTAGGCCTGTTGCGATAAATGATTAATCAATTGATCGCATGATAAATGAAAATTATCTACCTCATTTTCATGTATCGGCTTTATCGTTTCTTCGTCTGTCTTTCTACTGAAGACAATGGATGACAAAAGGCTCAACTCCGGTGTTCTTCACTGACACCCCCACCCCCCCCTTTTAAAATCCCTTTTAATCATCCAAAATCATGTTTTTTGGATTGTTAAAAGCAGCTAAACCAGGAATCTAAGCTACGAGCTAAATTAACAGGCCGACCTCAGGAGAAAAAAAAAAAAAAAAACTCTTGTCACAGCTCCAAAATTCAGTTGAAACAGATACCTTTGGCTAAAAAATTTTCTCTGCAAAAAGAAGCTGAGAATTTGTTTACTGATTTTATTTTTCATTAAAAGCTTTGTGGAAAAAGGCAATGCTAAAGAGCTCAAATCACCAAGCATTTGCCATTTTGAGAACCAAAAAACCAGAACAAGAGACAGCCCATGTCACGTCAAGGGCCCACCCTCCAATTTTTCTTAGACACACTGCTCCCTCCCTCACTATCCTGCCTTTGGTTCAAACGGTATTATACTGCCATCCAGTGGTCAAAAAAGGTACTACACAAAAAACTAACATTTCTTCTTTAATTTGACAATTACCGGTACTAATTTCAAATTTCAAACAATACTATCGTTTATTGCAATAATTTCTGAGACAATCGCCCAGCAAAATTTATTGACAGGCCTATGTAGATACCATGTTATATTCATTTAAGAATGTCCAGTTTCCCTCTTGATGATTTTATCAACTGCAAAATTTATCCAAGCTTTATGAATCATTATCCGAAAGTCTCCTTTCTGGTAGAAATCGGTAAACATTTTTTGGTGCTTTTGTACCAGGAAGTGAACATTAAAAAAATATAGCCCAAGGTTTATATTTTGCTTAAGTTTGCTCATTTTGAGAAGATTATTTTTCATCAGTTTTTTTTCCTGTTAAACCTAAATAATATAAAAAAGGATTACCAACTAATTTGCAGAAAGTCTGCATCGATCTCTTAAGCCTGTTGGCGAAAATTATATCATTCTTGCACTGCAGTTTTGGGCCGCACAATCACTCAAGGGCCGCAAATGGCCCTTGGGTTGCACTTTGGACACCCGTGTCTTAGGATAATGTTTTGACTATATTACTTTTAAGACTTTTGATCTACTAAAACTATTAAAGCCTTTGTTTTAGTGTGGATTTGGGCTTTTTTTTCCTTCTCAGCCCCCTCTTTCTGCCTCTTGGCTCTTCTAACATTTTGGAAAATCTTCTGCAAATCACAACCCTTCCCTGACTGCATTAACATGCCTGTCTGTTTAGCCTTACTAAACTTATCCTTGCTCGTTGTCAACAGTGATGTGCAGCTGTGTGCCAAATGTTTTCTGCTTGCATACTACTTTTCTTTCTGCCGGTCTCTGGAGCGTAGACCTCCTCACTCCTGAAGTGGTAATGAATTTCACAAGAGACAATGTTTCTGCTGGCTCTGTTTACTTTAGTTTATGTGCATCAGTGCATGCATAATAAATCAAATTAAGGCGGAGTTGGAACTAACAAGTGCACTATAGAACTTGTTTATTCCCTGTACACTAGTTGTTAGAACTCATTCTCACAAAAGGGCAAATGTGGCATCGCAATCAACAAAGACCCACCTCTTAATTTGGCTACTTTTTATTTTATGAGTTTATAGTTCAGAGTAGTTTACTGATTCAGGATAAAACTTTATTTTTTCCAGTCAGTTTCAGTACATAAATATTTAGCTGATGTGCAAACTTCAAAGATGCAGAAGCCAATTGGGAAATGCCATTTGAAGTTTAGTATCCTGAAATAACCCAAGCAGTTCAAAACACATTAACCAACCCTTAACATGGAGCTTTAATGGAGTAAATATGCATCCAACACTGGAGTCACAGGAGTTCACCAATTTCAGAGCTCTTCAATGATCCAAAAATTTCAGTTACATAACCACTTTGTTGCAGACTGCCACGTGAGCCACATTGAGACTTGTTCCTTTTCTGATTTCATAATTCTGTTCCAGAATATTAGAATGTGTGTTAAAACTTGATAGATTTCAAAAACTTTGACAATAACTGATAAAACATATCAACTGAAGCAGCATATAAGTCTTTGACATGTCCAAATGAACAGCTACGACTTACTGTTTGGGGACAATTTTTTAAATTTTAAAGCATTTTGTAAATTGATGACTTATACCCGTCAGGCCAAAATTGAAGTAAAATAAAATATTTAACATTTTAATTGGTGCGAGACCATAAGATCAGATTATAGCCATTGGTGACACATTGTTTATCGATTTTGCAGAGTTTAGCACTGAACAGCGCAGTGATTACATTTGCATGATTCCTTTTTATAAAATCAAATGTATCGATCTGTCCCTTCAGTCAAGCCCAGCAAACAGTACAGCCGTGGCTCTGTGGTGATGGTGGATGAGATGATGAACGCCAGCCCTTCAAAGTTCAGGTTTCCAGAAGCAGGCCTCAGAGTCATGGTCACCAGTCACTTTGGACCAAAAACCCGTCTGCGCATGGCGAGTCGGCTCATCATCACGGAGGTAAAGCAGCCGTTCTTGCTTCAGTCGGCGGCCCTTTTGGAGTTAGCAAGCCTAAAACAATTCTTGATGCGGTTTGTTTTTCATCTGTCTGCAGAAGTGAGCTCAGTTTGAAACAGATTTTTATAGCGTGCTTTGCTCCGGAGTGCTTTGACTTAGGTACTTTTTTTTTTCCTGAAAGCGCCAGAAGTTGGTGCAAGCGTCCAACGGCGTGGAGACACAAGTGACTGACGGAAAGATTGAAATAGAGAACGGGAACGTGCCAGAGGACAAACCCACTGAGGCAGAGCAAAGTGAATCCATCTCTCCGTTTCACATCCCAAGTATGTGATTTTTCTGTGTTTACTAGATGCATGTGTGGACAGATGCTAGAGAAGTGCAAAAATGAGATTTCCACATGTCTGTCATGTTTCAGAACCTGTTTTACATTCCTCTAGACGTACTAAATGGGAAAAACCTGGACTGTTCTGAGTTTTCAGTTGGTTTCCTTTTGCTTCGGTAGTTGATATCTTCTCTCTCATGAACCAAAGATGTACTAATGATCATCTCTAGCAGCCCAGAAGGGTACTGCTCTTAAAGACTGCTGTTCTGAAAAGACTCTCATTGATCAGACATGTATTGACATGGAAGAATTTCCTGTTCTATTATATGGAGCTGCTAAAGCGAAGCGGACATCTTTGAACAGTGAGTGATGTTTGGATTAAAGCGGTTTTCCTTTTGGTTGTAAATAACAAACATGTTTATCCTTTTTAAAAAATGTTTTATTATTATTATTCTTTTAGTACATACTTGAAAAGCACGTTGCTCTCAAACATTTGTGCCAAAGCTTTTTTTTTTTTTGGCTGCTTTTGCCAAGAAGGAATGAAGTTAAACCCGTCTTGGTCAAACCGTGTTAATGGCGTTGGGCTCAATCTCGTGATTTTTGTGACACCTTGTATAATATATTCTGGGAGGTAGATGGGGAGTTGGCAGCACGAGACCTTTATGCAGGTCTTCTGTTACAAAAGGGCAGGAAGTACAGCAGGTGACTGAAGTTAAATACCTCAGAACAATTGACAACAAGTTGACTTCTCAGCCCAACACTGACTTCGCAAAAGAGCTTTAATGCAAGCAAAAGCACCTTGCAATTGGTGTACAGGTCACTGGTTGAATGTGTTTCCTTGTCTCATGGTATGGGAACCTCCTAGCCAGAGACGGGAACAAGTTGTCCCAGGTAGTCAAACTAGGTGGTAGAATCATTGGTCATCAACAAATGCAACAGACATGTACAGTCAGGTTCTAGAAAAAAAAGGCAATCCAGGTTTACAATGACCCAACTTATCCACAGCAACCATTATTCAGGTTGGTACCACCTGGCAGTAAACTGGTGGTTTCTCTGGTAAAGAAAAATGGGTACAAAATAATTTATTCCTTCTGCTGTGATTGTCCTTAGTCCTTTTTAAACGTAGCCTCGCATGACAAACCATTGTCTAAGATGTTGTTTTAATGCATCACATATTTTAGGACTGGGTTAGCAATGCTTGTTAAAGTTTTATGGCATTTTTAACTTGTGGTGTTTTGGATGAAATTATGTCAAAGATGAATCTCCATCTCATGAATTGTTATAGACAGTAAAGTGAAATTGAGTGATCTAATGGTGCTCAGAGTAGATAATGCAAATGACTTTCAGGCAGCTAGCGCCACCAAACTTAAGCTGAATATCTGTAAATTTGACTGGGTTGTAGCCATTTTTGTTTAATATTCATGAGATGTGGCCTACGTCTTAAATCGCTGATTCAAAAAGTTAATCAGTTATATTTAATAGATATACACCCTGTGATTACTTTCCAAGAGGTTCATTAAAATTCCCTCAGTGATTCCTGAAATATTTAATGCAAATATAAATGACTGCACACTCATAAAGGTAAGCAAAAAACATGATTTTGCCTTTAGTGGCAGGTGAGCTGGTTTAAAAAAAAAAAAAAAAAAAAAAAAAAAAAAAAATGTAACTGTTAGTTTGGTGTAAAATGGAAATGCTGAACGTAAAATGTAAAGTGTAGGAAAAGCATTGCGGAGGTAGTCCTTCAGAAACCAGAACGAGTAGAAGTGCACCACTGTGGCGACAGGTTTCTATTCAAGAAGGGTTGTGTTCAATATTTGATCACAACTGACTTCATCAGCAGGAATTTAAAAGAAACTGAATTTGAGCAGAAGTGCTTTAAACAGTTTAGTTGCGAAGTGCTACACGAACCCAATGACCTCCTTTTTAATGGTTCTATACTGACGCTGATAAAAGCAGCTGCTCGGCTGCAGTCTTGATTTTCTGCTCCATCTGTCATTTTACGAGACGTCTTTTAATGTCCAGCAAAGTTTGACGTTTCATTTGAGAATACTTAAGAGAAAAATCTTATTTAAAAAGCTTGAATCTGAGTGAGAAACTGCTCTTCGTGCTGCAAAGATATGAGTGTGCTCATCTCGAGCTAATTGTTCTCCTGCAGGTGGAATTGGCAGCAAGGTGAAGTGGTTGATCTCATGGCCCCTGCTCCTTCTGCTCTATTTCACTGTCCCAAACTGTGCCAAGCCTCGCTGGGAGAAATACTTCATGGTCTCCTTCCTCCTCTCTACGGTCTGGATTGCGGTTTTCTCCTACCTAATGGTCTGGATGGTAAGCATGAAATGTATTTGGAAGGGATTTTTGCTTCGCTTTAACTCTTCACTTATTGCTCTTCCTCAGAATGAGTGAACATGGACACAAGCCACCAGTTTGTTTTGCTTGATTGTGGTGCAGAAATTAATATTTCAAGTGCGGGGATGAAGTTTTCCACATACATGTGAACACAAATGCTGTATGTTTTGGACTAAACCGTTTATTTATTTATTTATTTTTGTTTACTTTTATTTTTATTTGTATGGTCTATTGCTTGAAATCGATTTTTTTTTTAAATTATTATTATTTTGGTAGAAATGTACCGGTAAGTGCATTTTTTGAAGACAAAAGTATCATATATATACATATACGGGAAAACAAGCCACATGTAGTTCTCTTTAAAAATAAAAATCAAATCATAAAAATTATTTGAAGGAGTTAATGGTGCATTTTGTGTAGATAAGTTCAAAAGGGATACAAATAAAATGCATCTTACCTGCACAGGACACATTTTCAGTCAAGCCTGTTTAAAAGATTTTCCCCTTAAAGCCACGTCTTCAGTTTTTAAATGTGGTACAATTCTGTAAAAGTCTTCAGCCACTTAAAAATGCCAAAAAATGACCCAAAATGCTGCCGCCACTGTCGGGAACGTGTGTGACGCTGAAACACTGCAACAAATTTGGACCAAAAATGAGGAAATGTTCATGCTGCTGTTAAACGTGATGTTTTTGTGCTATTAGTGCTCAAGTTGGTGTATTTCTTAGTTCATATCTTAGATCTTATTACGGTTTTTCTTTTACATTTTATTGTTGGATGTAACTGGGTCCCTGTTAAGATAAATTTGTTCCATCACATGTACCACATTGGGTGCAAATGACAAAGAACCTTGAATCCTTGAAACGACGCATTTAGCATGCACCTGAAGGTTGTATGCTCCGTGCAAAATGTACGCAAAGTGGACTCCTTAGTGTTGTGGGTTAGATTTGATTGGGTTATCACATCATTTTCAAAAAATTGTTTTTTTTAAATGCAAGATTAGCAAACCCCCAAACATATCTGGAACCAGCTGCAAAAAGATGCAGCTTTGTGCTCCTAAAATACCATTTGCATCGGGATACAGGCTGAAACAAACATCAGCAAAAGTTGCTTTGACTGCCTTTTAAAACTAGTTTCTCACTCAACATAAGTTTCATTCAAACTCTCCAACTTGAGATTGCCCTTCTGTTTATTGAACATATGCAACAGATTTTTGATAACTTATGCCACAAAAATGCTGTTGGTCAATTCCCTCTTTAATAAAACAGAATAAAATATACTTTAGTGACATTTATGAGGGGACATTCTAACAGTTGTGTGCATAAGATTTTAGTCTGAGCTATAAGTAATGGATGTTTGAAAGTATTTGTCGATGTAATGACTCCCTACCTCCCAAAAAGAGTTTCCATTAAAAAGAGAACCTTTAAACGAAGACGATGGAGGAAACTGTGTAATCTTTGACTTTGGGTTTTCAGGTCACTATAATTGGCTACACTCTGGGAATCCCAGATGTCATCATGGGCATCACGTTTCTGGCAGCGGGCACAAGCGTTCCAGACTGCATAGCCAGTCTCATTGTGGCTCGGCAAGGTATAAGTTTACCACTTGAAAGGATTTTAATTATAGAAACTGTTTGGTCTGCTGGTCTTTCCAAAGGATGTTCAGAGTTTTACCCTTTTGATTCATTAAAGACAGTTTCACAAATTTATTCTGTACACTTTATATTTCCAATACATGTTAATAATTAGCAGACCTCCATAACAGTAACAATTTCATAAGTGCATAAAACAATTTGCACTGATTGAAAATGGTTCAAGTATAATCGGTTTTGTACTACTTTTTATAACTTTGTTTCAGGTCTGGGCGACATGGCAGTGTCCAATACAATTGGCAGTAACGTGTTTGACATTTTAGTTGGACTTGGGGTTCCCTGGGCGATGCAGACCATGTGCGTCAACTATGGATCGGAGGTGTGTTGACACGAGGCCAGACTGTACCATTTTTGTATTGAGAACCTGAAAAAAAAAAAAAAAAAAAACTATAGTCGGGTATATTTTGTTCAATTAAGGAGCCTCAGGTATCCCTTGGTTTCGTTTCAGGTGATGATCAACAGTCGGGGCTTGGTGTACTCTGTGGTACTCCTGCTGGGCTCTGTGGCACTCACGGTGAGTATGCACTGGTTCAAGCTAAAGTAGTACATGCTCAGTTTTTACAAGTAAAGTTTACTGCAATGTGCCGCACAGCTGAAGTAAAGACTCTAGACCTAACTTTAACATCCACAGTGTGCATCCTACCTTGAATCTGTTCTCTGCGGGTTTGAAACTGGTTTATTTTTAAACTTCTTAATGTTGGTCTATGGGGAAAAAACACATTAAACAAACTGAAATAAATTTTACTCAACAAATTAACCTTCTGCTTTGTCATAATTCAATTCAGTTTATTTATATAGCGCCAAATTACGACAAGTTGTCTCAAGGCACTGAACAGAAACATTCCCATACATACAAAAGCCATTTGGTAAAACAAACAAACAAAAAAAAGATATCTATCTATCTATCTAAGGAAGGAAGCCAGCAGGCTCAATGAATTTTCACTTCGTCACAGTCCCACACTCTGAGCAAGCACAATGGCAACAGTGGAAAGGAAAAACTCCCTTTTAACAGGAAGAAACCTCCAGCCGAACCAGGCTCAGGACAAGTGGCCATCTGCTTCGACCAGCTGGGTTTGAGAGGAACAGGAAGGAAAAAACAAACACAAAATGGCAGGGCCAGCAGGTGTAGGTGCAGGTGTACCAACTATTGGAAGAAAGACAAAAAAAAAAAAAAATGGCCAGGATAGAAATGGCCTATTACAAATACCAATCCGGCAGCAAAGTGACGAAATAGTCCGTTTGACCTCCAGCAGTCTAAGCCTATAGCAGCGTAACTAATAGATGGCTCAGGAAACCCAAGTCAATCCTAACTATAGGATTTATCAAAAAGGAAAGACTGATTTTAAAAGCAGACAATGTCAACCTCACGGACAAAAAGTGGACCTTGGTTCCACAAGAGAGGAGCCTGGTAACTGAAGGCTCTGCCTACCATTCTGCTTTTGGAAACTCTAGGAACCACAAGTAAACCTGCAGTCTGAGAGTGAACTGTTCTATTTGGCACAATTAATCCATTTCTCAAACTTGTATCCTGTATCCTCACAACAAACCATAAGCAACTATTTCATTGAGTGGGAATAAACAGTAAGTCAACAAAGAGACTATTATTATTAGTATTAGTGTTAGTAGTATTAGTATTAGTAGTATTAATAGTATTAGTAGTATTAGTAGTATTAGTATGGAAATATTCCAACTCTAAATTTTGATGCATTTTAAAATATGAGTTCCTGCACAAAAATGAACTCAAATTTGCTGCTAGATTATTACTGTACCAAGTTTCCCCCAGATTAAAAAAAATAAATAAATTGGGCACAACGTGTAATTAAAAAATAAATGAATATATTGTATACATTAAAATATTTATGAATTTTCACTTAAATGGTCCATTGTTGTGTGCAGGACCAAAAATTTTGCTTGTGTGTGCAGGTGCTGGGGATCCATCTGAACAAGTGGCAGCTGGATTTCAAATTGGGGGTGTACGTCCTCGCCCTGTACGCCGTCTTTCTCTGCTTCTCCATCATGATTGAGTACAACGTCTTCACGTTTGTCAACCTGCCCATGTGCATGGAGGAGTAGAGCGCAGCAGCATGCCTCAAATACCAAAACTTCAACGGAACCCGAAAAACAAATGCCCATCTTTTATTTTTGTCAGAAAACTCTGGACCTATTCGTTCCTTGCTTGCGATCTTTCTTTATAAATGTTTGGAAAAATTAATATAATTTTCTTAAAAGACAGTGTGCTCTAATGCTGGCATCAGCGATGTTTCTAAAACGTCCTGTTGTCTCAAAGAGCCGATCCTTTGTCCCTGTTTTTGTTTTTCAGGCATATTTAGTCACTACTTAAGTTCCTCTTTATGCCTAACTTCCTACACATCCAGCATGCCTTTTTGTGTGGGGGGGACCTCCAGAATCTTAAGTGCCCCTGTTAATTGATGTTTTCACTGTTCACATCATTAATTCTAAAGCCTTTTCAAAAACTAAATTGGTGAAGGAAAAGGCGCCCCGCAGCAAATCCCAAAAGAATAGAAAGTTAAAAATTCT
>JAVCKU010000065.1:6453759-6469273 GCA_032273985.1 Hypsolebias coamazonicus
TAAACAAGTCCCTGACTTTATACAGTAATGCAATAGATTTAGCTAATCTTGTTCTTAAATAATTTATGTGAGGTTTCCATGTTAGTTTCTCATCAATAATAACTCCCAAAAACTTTACTTCATTGACTCTACTAATCTCCACACCATCAACTCTAAACTGGACATTTACAGTTCCTTGTCTATTTGTAAATATCATATAATTAGTTTTATCTAGATTTAATGATAATTTATTTATTTTAAACCATTTTTGTATTTTTACAAATTCTGCTTGCACCTTCTCCAATATTGATTCTATGTCCCAACCTGTGCAAAAAAAAGTTGTATCATCTGCAAATAATACACATTTAAGGAGCTCTGACACATTTACCAAGTCATTCACATACAAGACAAACAACTTAGGTCCCAGTACAGAGCCCTGAGGAACTCCACATGTAATTTCACAGAGCCCAGATCTTACACCATGTACATGTACAAACTGTTTCCTATTTTCCAAATAACTAGATATCCATTTCAGTGCTTGTCCCCTAATGCCATATTTATTCAGTTTCTCAAGGAGAATGCTGTGATCAATCGTATCAAAAGCTTTTTTCAAATCAACATAAATACTAACACAACATTGCTTTTGATCAACAGCAGTAGTTATTTGCTCTATCAGTTCCATAAGAGCCATTGATGTAGAATTTTCCGCTCTAAATCCATATTGACTGCTGCTTAAAAGCTTATATTTATCGATAAATTGATCCAATCTGATAACAAATAACTTTTCCAACATTTTCGAAAACTGTGGCAACAAGGAGATTGGTCTGTAATTATTAAATATACATTTCTCAATTGCTTCCAATTGATTCAGTAACTATTTTAGAGAGCATGGCACAATGCTTGTTCACCTTTCCCACCCACTATTTGACATTGTTGGTCCAAGGAATCAAACCAGCAACCTTCTGATTCCATGCCCACCTTCTCTAACCTCTGCACCACCCTTTTTTTAAATTTACATTAAAGGTTTATTTTCTGCTTCCTTGAAATCTGTTCACTTTTGATGCAATATTTTGCTAACCAGTCAACATGGTTTGCTAGCCAGATGTGCTAACATGGTACAGACAAATGAACGGACACATTATCACGCTGCTTTTTCACTCGGTGGTGGCCATTAAGTACAAACCGCCATATCTAACCCTGAAATGGTGGCAACTTCCTGTCTTAGAAACAAGAGCACAACTGTGACTTGTGCTTTAGGGCCCAGAAGTGCACAAATGCATTTGTGTCGGCCAACACACACCGACTTGCTGACAGATTAATGTGGGCTCTTGTTATGCTGACAGTACAGGCATTTAAGGCAGGGCAGGGTTGAACATGGTGCTTTCCGTCTGAGAGCTTTGGGAAATGTGGACGCAGACGCTCAGGCTCTACTGCCTGTCGTAAAACAGCCATCAAGGATTCAGCATAAAAATGTGAAAACGGGTTTACATTCTGACTTCAAATGATTACAAAGCAAGGCGTCTCTGTGGGCTAATACTGCATATTAATGCTTATGGCCACTTAAATCCACTGGAGCCTCCGGCTACAGAACATTACCTTGTTCAGCTCGTTTCTGTTTGTGACCTGGCTTTGGCCAGAGCTCCTCGGCGAGCCGACGCTCTGTTGCAGAGCAACAATACAGTGCATGAATTAGATATGAGGTTGACACAGAGATGTAACAGATCAGTTGGCCTGTGCGCCACGTCTCTCCCCTCAAACTGTGCAGAAACACTGAGAGGGAGGCAAAGATGGGCGGGTTGATTAAAAGGGAATTGTACTCGGACAGGAGACGTTGGAGTCGTGCACATCGGGGACGGGAGTCCTCACCACTGACCAAGCCACTCCACTTGAGCTGAATGATTTCACATCATAACTGTATGCCTGGAGGGCTGCAATGGCTCCAGTATATCACCGCTATATACTCGCACCACTGCACGTTGTTTACTGCACAATTTTTAGAGTGCCAGTGTGTGTATGAAGGTTGTGGGTGAGCATATGGGAAACTGTGCTCTCTGTGTTAGGAGCAGCACCCCCCCACACACACAGCTGGTTACAGTACATGGTGACATTTGTGATAATGGCATGCCTAACATATTTGCTAGCATCCAAGACAATTAGATCCTGTTTCTATTTTATTCCTCCAGAATTCGAAGCTTTCCCCCAGTCTGTGGCAACAATACGTCATCATAGATCTATTGTTCTGTAAAGGAGTGCATGTTGCCCACCAGCGTTGATGCCAGAGAGTGAAACTACAATCATTTTATGCTGAAAACTGAGAGTTGTAGCCAGTTTGGTCAAACCTTAGAAGTAAAACCTTAGAAGGTCATCTGGATTGTTTCTTTTGTTGCTGAGACGTTTCGTCCTTCAGCTAAAGGACTTCTTCAGTCTGAGGAGACACCGAACCAAACTGAATCCCACAAACAGGACACTCCCAGGAAACAAACAGTTTGCTGGTGATAAGATGGCTTCCAGGGCCCGCCCTCTCCACCGTCCACTCCTCTAAGGCAGCCGTGTCAAAGTGGTTCAAAACACCAAAGTTTGAACCACTTTGGCATGGCTGTCTCAGAGGAGTTGACGGGGGAGAAGGTGGGCCACGAAAGCCATCGCCAGCAAACTGTTTTTTTTTTTTTTTTCACTCTGGGAGTGTCCTGTTTGTGGGATTCAGTTTGGTTCGGTGGCTCCTCAGACTGAAGAAGTCCTTCCGATGAAGGACGGAAACATCTCAGCAACAAAAGAAACAATCCAGATGAAATGAACATTGTTGGATTTATACCTGGATTACTGCGCATGAACTCTGGTAAAACCTTAAAAGCTTCCGGGTGTAATTTTGGACCACAAGTTTTGTTGGAAGCTGTTGCAACATGAGCTGCTGCAGCTAGCTGTTGCTAGCTGAGGGCCTCCAGCCTCATCTCAGACCCCAGGCCCGCCTCCCGCTCGGACTCCCTCAGAAGTAGTAACTCACACTAACTCAATAAATCAAGGAAACATAAATTCAGTTTTACTATTTATATTAAATCAAGGCAGGAGAAGATTACAGTTTTACAGAGCTAGTCTCTCCAATACAATTCGACGCGGGATCTTGGACCGGAAGGGGTGAATGACACGTATTGGGCCTAGGCTCCGCCTTCTTCCGAGAGCCTATCAAGTGGATAGGAGGGGTGGACTAAGTGTGATCTCATTGTGGTCTGACGTGTCAGGAAATATGACAGGATGCAGAAAACGCCTTTCTTCATGGTGTGGCAAGCCAATAAATTAATAACAAATAAAAAAACTCTAATCCTTGATGGATTTTGAATCCCTGGGAGACTTTTTTTTTTTAAGAGTTGCTGGCACTGTTTAGACCAGTCAGAACTGGGTCATATTCTCATTACAGTCCATTC
Organism: Hypsolebias coamazonicus; assembly: GCA_032273985.1. Lineage (NCBI taxonomy): Eukaryota > Metazoa > Chordata > Actinopteri > Cyprinodontiformes > Rivulidae > Hypsolebias > Hypsolebias coamazonicus. The sequence continues at coordinate 6,457,158 of JAVCKU010000065.1, forward strand.
CTGAGCAGATCAAAAACCCAGAGTAAGTCTAGATAAAATACTAACAAAACCCCATGTTATTGTGTTATAACATAAAATCATAGGGATATTGGGGAAAACAACACATATCTTGAACATTAAATCTTTGCACACACTTTATTACATCCTGTTTCTGCCATATTTAAACTATTGTGTTGAAGTTTGGGGTAATGCATACACAAGTTCTCTACAAAAAATGCATAATGCAAAAAAGAGCAACAAGGATGCTACACAATGTTTGGTATCGTGAACACACCAATCTTTTTTTTTTAATAACAGCTTATGAAATTTATGGACTTGGTATAATTTAAAACTGCACAGGGGATGTTCAAAGCTAAAAAAAAAAATGCTTCTAAAGAATATTCAAAACGTTTAAGAATAGAGAGGGAAGGTACGAGCTGAGATGAAAATGTAGCAACCCTGTATTCACAGAACTCTTGAACGCATGTGCACATCAGCTCGTGGAGTGATTTTTTTAATTTTTTATTTTTGGAATGGTTTAGATGAGGAGATTAAGCAAAGTAAAACTATTGTACAATTCAAGCGAAAATATAAGAAGTACAAAATGAATGTGTATGAAAAAAACGAGTCAAAATGATATTATTCCAGCTGTTAATTTATTAATTTCTTTTTGCATATTAAGCTTTGATCTGTAGGTGATATGAGAGTAAATTTATATCTGCAGATATATTTATGTAAGTGCAGGTAACATGCATGCCTGCATGTATACAGTAGTCTACTTTGTACAAGTATTCATTGGTATTTATGTATTCATGTACACAGTGGATTCAGAATTTGCATTAAAACTTAGAGACAAGACTGGATAAGTGTTTGCGTCTTCCTACGCCCTTTTCGAACATTTTTTGTTTTGTTTACAGAATATTTTGGTGGAAACAATTACCTTTTTATTTATGTTTGTGTGTGTGTTTAGTTGATATTTTAAATATTTGAAATAAAATTTTAAAAAACATGCGCAAACTTGTGTAAAGTGGAACTCACAGAATGACTCTTAGATACTGGCACAAAATTTTACCTCAAAATCTGTAGAACTGACAAAGTTATGCTCATTTTTGTTACATTTAATGTTGATTAACTGTGGAATCCATCTTGAAATGGGCTGACTCCAAAAGGTAACCAGTTGTAGATCTCTAGTGATTACTCTGTGTGAGTTTTATGAAAATCTGTTCAGTGCTTCATGAGAAGTTTTGCTAACAGACAAATGGCTTGATTTCAATAGCTATTGCTAAAGGTTTAAGCAAAGAAATATCCCACACAATGAGAAGCACTTGAAGTATGTGTTGGGAGTAACTCCCAGATACTACCATGCCAAATTTGAGAATAGTTTATGTAATATTTACAGATTTATAGCTCTTTTAATATTTTCTAAGGTTAGTTAGCTGTGGCCACCATCTTGAATTGAGTTGGCTCCAAAAGCAAATCAGCTCTAGAGGTATACTGTATTTAATAATTCTCCCCTGAAAGTATCATTAAAATTTGTTACGTGGTTCTTGAGATATTTTAACAGACGCTCGAACACACAAATGGACACAGGTAAAAAAATAGGTATATACTGTAAATAAAGGTAAAAAATATTTAAATACAAAGTGAAGAGGTTTTTGCACGACTGCTTTCATGTTCATCTCGGTGTGATTGTTCCAGACTCACTCTTCGGATTCTGTTGAGTTTGATCATCACGTTCAGATTCGATGCAGATGATGTGGAAATGTCAGGTGTGACTGTTTTAAGAGCTGCTGAGCAAATTACTATCCAAGGGGGAAAACATCTATTTCTTTTCCCAGCACATTCTAATCATATACAGTATTGACTCGTGGTGTTGAAGTGTGTGGTTCAGACTAAAAGACAAACATCTCATTTTTAATTCAGAGTAATTTTCTTCTCTGCTGGAACATCAGCAGATTCTAAGCTCCACTCGTGACCCTTCCATCGTTACCTTTGCAATTTGATGTTTTTGTACGTTATTCTCGTGTGCTGCTACATTCAAAACCTTTTAAAATGTCAAATGTGATAAAAGGATTGTTTTATCTCTGAAAAAAGTAATAAAAACAGACTTGTTTTCTTTTCTTGCTGCCTTGTTGCCTGTAAAATGGATATTTTTGAACACACGAACAGTTGCTGGATTTTTCTAGCTCCTCAGGGAAAGCCGGCAAACCATTAATTGAATGTGTGAATGCTTCTTGTTCATGCCTGATTTTGAAAACTACTAGTTAGTGTAAAAAAAAAGTTTCAAGGAGAAGATTTTTAAAGGAAAGTCCAGGGAGAGGCAAGCTAATTACATGTGTTATTGGTTTCATTCTGTTCAATATTCATGTGTTTCAATTTTGGGTCTCTCTGTGATGATTAAAAAGCAACGCAGTGGATTCTGTGTCAGCTTCTTCTCCATTTAAATAAATAAATAAAGCTGCTGTGCTTACATTAGCATAGATTACTTACCAATAACAATCTATAATGCATGGCTTGTTTCCAAGTTTGGTATTTTTAGAGCTATAAATGTGATGGTCAGCAGCCCCCACCGCCTCCCCTCATCTGCTCACGTCTCCGCTCCTCATGCCACGTTTCTGCACATCCTGCCATACTCCTGCCTTCAAGCTCTGTGTTCTCATGTCATACTTTCGGTTTCCCTGCGTTGTTTTGCCTATCACCCATCTCTCAGCTCAGACATGATCCTGTCACTCCATGTCATGCCTCCCTTGCTCCGCCACAGCAATCAGCCCTGATTCCATGCACCTGTTATCTGCGCTATCTAAGCGCCAGTCAATCACTTCCTTCTTGCTGATTTAATAAATCTTCCATGGTCCCTGATTTTGAAGCCCTCATAGTTCCTGTCTCACACCATAGCCTTGTATCCTTGCCTTGCCTTGACTGCTTGCCTGTACCACGGTTTCCTCGCCTTGCCTGCCCCTCTTTGAATTTGGATTATTTGCTCTGACCACGGTATCGACCCTGCCTTCCTCCCTCTATGACTTTGCCTCATGGATCACGATTTGGCTCTGGCTTCTGCTCTCAGTTTTCCTGTGCATGACCCCTGCTACGTTTCTCGGACACTGGATTCTGCTGCAGCTCACTCTTCATGAATGACGTCCACGGTCTGAGAAGGTTAGTGACTATCACAGCAACTCACAGAACCTCCTCGCCAAAGTTCCTAACCTCTCTATGTTAAGACTGAGCCGGACCCTGACTCCTCCACCCAGCAGCTAACAATAAGAACTGTTCTTGTTTTTGCACTCCCGTGTCTGAATTCTGTTGAATCCAAAACCCGTTTATGACGATAAATTGAGTTTTCGGGGTTAAACATGAGAAGTGCCTGCAGTTGGCTTCCCTTTTAGCCCTTCCCAGCCTGTGTTGTTGTACAGTGTGGTCGCTCATTGATTCATTGTGCCATTTGGCTATTGATCAGAGCAGATGCCATTACGTCAGAGCTACTGTAGCCCTCCAGAGCACAGTGAGCCTGAAATGGAAAACTGGTGTCTGGGAACCAATCAGATACAACAGCAGCCACGTTCAAACGTACTCATAGCAAAGTATGAAATCAAACAAAGTTTATCCTGAACTATATGAAATGGTTCAGGCAGGTTGAAAGAGTTTATGCCAGTAGTTTTTCGGATGTACTGATCTGCAGTTCTTTAAAATGCTGAGAAGTAATACACTTTTATCTGCATACTTTACTCAACAAATTCAAGGGTGTACATCATTACATCTACTTTGTAATTTGTCCAACTTTTTGACCCTAAATGGCTCTACTATGGATGTCGTTGACCTATTTTCAGTAGCTTCAGTTGTTTCGGTGAATGAACAAACACACGTGCATGGAAATCAGCATCCAGTCGCAAATTCTGTTTACAATCTTTTACTTTAAGTAACCTGAGAAAGATGTTGTGCATATTTTGCATTTTAATTTGTTAACCTTTAGGCTGGTCTTTATGACTTTGCAATGAGCACTTTTAAGTGAATGACGCAAAGTAAAGCAAAGAAGCACATAGCTTCAGACAGAATGCCACAGCATCAGTGAGAACGGAGCACTCCCATTATTCTATTTTGTACCTCTGCCAAAGGGAGTAATGGAAACTCTGACTGTCACAGAAATGCATCTTTTTTGTTATTTGTATGCCTCACTGCAGCCTAATATTACCTGTGACACCCACTGCCTTCTGTTGATCATTCAAATTGACCACAATTCACTACACAGTGGAGGGAAATGTGGGAGGGGGGGGGGGGTTGACTGAGCTATGATTGGGAAATGGTGTGACGAGAGTGAGTAGGCGTTCACTGCCTCTGCCCACTCTCCAGCCTTTCAGCCCAGCCCGTCATGTATTTATAGCAATACTGAATTTAATTGCGTTCCTCGCAAGGGGTTCTGATTTTTAAGAGACCCATTAAAGGAGTTCCAGCCATGCAGGAACACGATTCCCTGTTGCAATGAGCATGCAAAGTGCACAGTCATGGAAAAGGAACCGCAATCAGTGCAATGCAAAATACAAAATAAAAAATATATAACTGAAGCAAAGCCACATCAGCCTGCTGGTGTCCTACCAATGTAAGCTGGTAAGTGCTGACCCCGGGGCTGTGCACTGTGCTGTGTTTCTCAATGAGGTGTTCAGAGAGACACCGCAGCGATGAAGAGGGAACTCTCCGGGTGGCAAATGACTCTAAAACCAGCTCGTCTTTAGGGCTACAAGTGATTCTGAGAGTTCCCTGAGCAGGTCACATTCTCTCCATCCAACCTTCACTCGTTTTAGTTCCCAACAAGACACAAAAAATAACAAGCTAGTTGTGTGGCCTGCCACATGTAGGGACACTATTCACATTTAAATTCATTGCCTGTTTATAGGATAATAAATTGAGCATGAACGATTAATTTGCACTTAGTTCATCATTTCAGTCATAAAGAGGAGCAATTTCTATACAGTATTTCTCAGAGTCTAATAGCCCAGAGGGGGGAAAGACATATCAATATGTGATTTCTTTTATTCAAGGACACTAGAGTAGAAGCCTGTAGCAACATCTGCGCTATGATTCAGACGTCGTGCTTCCTCCCACTTAATTCTTGTCACTCACAGTCTGAGCCAACGTATCAGGCACACTTAACGCCATGCACAGTTATTTAATATTAAGTGTAATCAAAATTCTAATGAACATCATTAAAATGAGGGCTTTAAATAAACTGGGTTATCTGTGCGTTAACAGTCTGGATGGGAACGTGTGTGTCTGAGCGTGTATTTAGGGTTTTCAGAGCCTGTTAGAGAGCCTCTGGCAAAAACACACGGGGGGTCACCTCGTGTTCAAAGCAAGCCTGACACGGACAATTTTCGTCTTCCGTTTTCATTTGCAGTGTTATTTGGTTTTTCTTTCATTCTTGCAACCAGCAGCTGCATGACAGCTGAGTGCTCCTTATTAAAGAAAGGGAGAAATAAATAGAAGTCTGGGTGGCCCCTTCGATTTCAAATAGCTTGGACACCAAAAGGTCACATGTTTAATCCAAACTACAGTTAATGCGTTGCTGGGATTACAGAAACACAAAATGGATAAACCCCAGAGTTTGACAGCATTTGCTAACACGTAACAAAAAGCTAGCTCCACTTTATGACCCTCTTTCCCATAAAAATGCTCATCATGTTGTGAACAAAATGACATAAGTGTCGGGATTATTATTTCAACTGGTCCCTTTGGTGGTCACCCAGTTGTTTTACAGCAGATTCCCTGCCTGGCACAACCTGGGTTTGAACCTACAACCTCATTATAAAAAGAGTGTGGCACTGACCACCAAGCTACCACAGCTTCAAATAAGTGTTTGTGTGGGAAAAGACTCAAACGGACAACTCATGGGAACTTTGATGGAATATGATGCAAAACAACTCTAAGGAAGCACTTTTCTGGAAAAAAATATACAGTGTGAATGGTTTTTCTGAAGGTGCTGAAGAAATTGAAAGTAAGATAAAAGCTAAAACACCTAATTGTAGCTAAAGACTAAAATAAGCAAAAACACTAGCCTAAAGGAAAAAGTCTGTTAGCTTAAAGTAGCAAAACTCTTAAAACCCAAAGTAGTTTAATGCCAGCCAAAATAGCAGCGCACTAACTACAAGTAGCTAAAAGCTCAAAGTAGAAAAATGCAAACTGATAGCTAAATTATTGAATGGCTAAAAGCTTAAAGCAGCAAAGCTCTAACTAAATGGTTAAAAAAAATAAAAAAGGCAAAAGGCTAGCTAAAAGTTAAATTTAGCAAAACGTTTGCATTAAAAAGAAGCACAACAAAACAGGTGAAGTATGCTGACGATTTCCACAAGAATATTTTGAACGAGTTATAAATCTTCCCATTATTTAACGATCCTTTCAATATAAACATGAGAAAAACACACGTCACTTGAATGAGCAGAACATTTTGACACATGAATGGTTATAAAGTGCAAAGTATGCAGAAGGATGGTAAATAAAAAGATGGAAAAATTAAAAAAAAGATGGAAAAACAGTGTCATTTAAATGAATATTCTCACAATCAAGAAAGATTTAAAATGGAAATCACTTTTTGTTTCGTTTTGAAACACTTAACACACAAAACGGACACGCACAGCTCTCCAGCGAGTCATTGGAAAGATTTTATGTCTCGTAGTTATAATTATGTGGTCCATCATCTCCTGCTTATTAACCTTTGGATGGACTCGGTTTAGGACATGGCAGGTGTCGAGCAAACCTCATAAATGGGTGGAGGATATGAAGCTTGTAAAAAAAAAAAAAAAAAAACACGAGTAAAAATGAAACGTGCAGAGCTCCGGGGTGGAGGAGCGTCTGCTCCGCTTCAAATAGGTAATCTGGAATATGCTGTGGTGAGAACCGCGGGGGTCACGAGGATTATGAACGGTCGTGTGCGTGCAATAAGGCTAGGTTTTTTTTTTTTTTTTCTTCCTCTTGCAGATGAGGCTCGAGCCGCGGCTGCTCAGGCACGCGCTGACTCTCTCCTTTTAAATAAAGCTGACGGAAGCGCTCCGTTCATCGGACTGAAACGATAATAGCGAATATTTTAACATCTGAACAAACGTTTAACCACGAATTTAACTCGTTTTCCTCCCGTCGCCTCGACATTCTGGCTTTACTGAGTGAAATGAACAAGATTTAACACTCGGAGATGCGTCTGGAAGCTGAAAAAAAAAAAAAAAAAAAGTGGGAGAACTGGTTCAAAACGTCCACTGCTTAACGTTTAAACTTCTCAGATACTGTGCTAGATGCGGATTCGTTAAAACTTAGTTTTTTATATCACGTCTTTTCGCCCGAAGTCACTCCATGTCCAATATGCTACACGCGTGATACAATTACTGTATTTCTATACCGCCCCTTCCCATAAACCCGACGAGAAAAAGATGTTTAAACTCTGGACTCACCTCCGGACGGCCAGGCTCTGTCCATGGTGCTGAAATCCTCAGTCTCTGTCCATGGCGCTGAAATCCTCAGTCTCTGTCCAGGGCGCTGAAAGCTTCAGTCTCTGTCCATGGTGCTGAAATCCTCAGTCTCTGTCCAGGGTGCTGAAATCCTCAGGCTCTGTCCAGAGCGCTGAAAGCCTCAGTCTCTATCCATGGTGCTGAAATCCTCAGTCTCTGTCCTGGGTGCTGAACATGATCGCAGGCTCTCGTTTTTTCTAAATCCGCTGCGAGGACAAGAGGTGCTAAAATAAAAATTGATGCCGCCGTCAAGTTTAAAGGGAATTCTATTATTTGAGCAAGAAAAATTAATGAATGTGTCTTTACATTCAGAAAGGGAAGCCTGCTGGCTCAGCGAAGCCGCTTTGCCAAGTGTGATTGCTGAGGCTTCTTGGCCGGTTGCTGCTTCCTCTGATAGGTTTAACCCACCCCCCCCCCCCACTCACTCTCTCTCCCTCGCTCTCCGTTTGTCTCCCCCTCCACACACACACACACACACACACACCTCCCTCCTGTTCTCTGTCTCTATCAATCATCCATCCATCATTCATCCATCCATTTTTTTTTTTTACCTGCTTCTCATTTCTTGGTTGCAGGGAGCTGGAGCCTATCTCCAGCAGTCACTGCGTGAGAGGCAGGGGACTCCCTGGACAGGTCCATCACAGGACCACACAAACAATCATTCACACTCACCCACACCAAGAAGCAATTTAGAGTTTCCAAATAATCCAGCATGCATGTTTTTGGTATGTGGAAGCATACTGGAGTAAAATATCATGGAAAGAACATGCAGACTGTACTCATAAAGGCTTGGAGGCAAACCTCTAACCTCCCAGCTCATCATCACTTTTCCATTTTGCTGCCTCCCCCTATCTATCAGTTTGACTCAAATATGTTGGCATAATGAAGGGAGAGTCCACTATTTTATGAAAGAAATGAGATAATTGTCAATACCGGAACAGGAATCATTAGAAGCCACAGAACAATCAAAGCATATTAATATATTAGAATAGACCAAAGTTCAGGCTGAAATCCAACTGAGAATCTGAGAAAAGAGTTGAAAACAGCTGTTTACACACACCCCCCTTTCAATATGAATGAGCTTGAGCTATTTTACAAAGAACAATGAGCAAAGGTTTCAGTCTGTACATGGGCAAAGCTGTAAAGAATTGTTGATGTAATTGGAGCAAAAGTTTTCTCTGACTCAGGGGGTCTGATTACAAAAGCACACTTTTCAAACTTTTATTTGTAAAAACAATTTTGCATATACTCTATCATTTCCCTTACACCTCACAATTACTGCATGTGTTGTTTTTTTTGTACTGATTTATCACATTACATTCCCAGTAAAATAATTTGTAGCTGTAACATGACAAAATGTGATCAAAGGGAGTTGAATACTTTTTTTTAGGCAATATAGCTAAAAATTAGTAATGTTATTTTAAAAAAAGCTAGGGTACTGTGTGACTGCAGAATATAAAAATAATGATGTTCTGTATTTTTAACAAACATTGAAAGAACAGGAACTCAAAGAATAAATACAGTATGTGTAAAATGTGTGTAACTCTTTAAGAGCTTGCACAGGTTTTTTTCGGGTTGCTCTGGTTTCTTCAGACATTTACTGTAGTAATTGGAAACCAATTGTAGGTACCAGTGTTGTCTTTTTCAATGCTAGACCACTGATAGATCTCTGAGGGGGGTACTCCAACTCTCACCCAGTGACAGCTGGGAAGGACTCCAGCAGCCTGAAACCCTGAACAGGATAAAGCATGTGCGAACTCTGAATAGATGGACTTTGCTCTCACAACTTTTTTTTTTTTGTCTCTATGGAAACCAAAACTTTGCAGCCTCAGAATGTTTCCACTTCAGGTCTCTACAAGCGAGACTTCTGCATGTTGTTTGCATTTTCTTCTTATGCTGAATGATACTCTTGGTTCCACTTGCAAATCACTGATTTGCAATATATTAAAATTACTTTAAGCGTGACAGTGGTGGTGATGAGGTTGCTCATATCTATCAAGGCAATGTGATTGGTTCCAATCCTCTTGTAATCCTGAATGGGATAAATCAAGCAGAGTAAGTGAATATTTCAGCAAAATTGGTGATTGTAAAGGCAGAAGATGATTTTGCCTATTTCTGTTTGTGAATGCATGTGTTTGTGTGTTGGACACAGTGTGTAAACCACATATCTCACAAACTAATGGGCAAAATTTACTAAAGCACACAAAACTATATATGCACACCTATGGATGAGTCATACAGCTGTCACAGCTAATGGACATTAGCATCACAAAAATGTCTAACTTTCACATGAGAGTAACATGTTGCAATATTGCAAAAGAATGCCAGACTTTTCCAAAGTCTCAAAATGGCAAGTTTTTTTTTTTTTTTTTGGGATGTAATACGATCTGAGGATATAATACTGCTGAGTCTCTATAACCTCAGTGAGTCTGTTTGGCAGCATCAGTAAAATGCATGCCCTGTGACCTGACAGACATCGTATATTATTGAATGCAGTTAAATACTTGGTGAAGTTGGAGCCTTGTTATAATCAGACTCAGTGCAGAACAGGAGATGATATTGTCTGTACAACTAGGAAAGTTGCGCCAGTCAACTGCATGATCAGACTAAGACTGTGATATGTAATCTTAAATTTAAGAAAATATTCAAAGTAAGAATGTCAGGTTTTGTTTTATTTTAAAATGATCTTGTTCTATGTTTTTTGTTTGTTTGTTTTTTTCAAGTTGTAGTCATTGTGGTTTGCTTCATGCCCTTTTGAGACTTGTTTCAAGTTTTAAAAACACTTGTTAAGTCTGCCTCTGGATGTGTGAGGTTTTGTTTCTTTCACAAGCATTCTTCACTGTTTGGGCTTTTTAAAAGTTTTCCTCAAACTTTTACAGCAACTTTTATTTCACTGTGAGGATTTTTTATTTTTTTGTGTCTGGCTTTGACTTCTATGTCTGTTCAGCTCACCTGTGGCTGCGCTTGGACTGTATGTAATGAGCAACTCGCAACCCTATATGTCACTGTCAGTGTAGTGTTTTGTGAAATGCTATGTGGATTCATCTCCTGAATATTTCAGGAGATGAAAAAAAATTGGCCTTTTTAGTCTGAATTACATTTGTACTAAATAAACTGCTAAATGGCAGAAAAAATGTACATCTAACATGATATCTCCAAATATTAAAATGCTACATTGGGCGAGGTCATGTGTTTTCATCTGAATTATTTGAATGAATATGCTAATAGAGCAGAAACAGAAGAAAAATATCCAGGATCCTTGCACAGTAAATTTATATTTGAAACAGTTCACTTTGCTTTTTGTTTACAGCTCTCTCATTTTGTCAAAGTTGGGAGGTTGTGTAAAATATAAATAAAAATAAAATGCGGTGATTGCAAATCTCAGAAATGTACATTTTATTCTCTGTGCTCTAGCTGCTTCTTCGTGACCCGACTTCAAAACAAGTGGAAAATAATGGTCAATGGGTCAGAATGGGAAACCTAACTTTGTTTACGGCCCGGTACTGCAGTGGTTAATCTTCTCGAGAAATGATGGGCTCTCCAAGCTACAGTACGTCTCCACCTGTATGACAGCATCCACTGGAACACTGCTCATTGATGCAGATGCTTGCACATGTGTGAGCTCCTCAAATACACTGCCCAGAGTCAGATCACTGCTGGCCTCTGCCTTGTTGATCTTTTTAAATGGTGGTTCCCCCCGATCTCGTTGCATCTCAGACTCTCCTACTCTCCCCCTCTCTCCAGTGCCTCCAGCCTCTGCAGCTCCGTGGTCACCATGTTCTTAGTTTCTGTAGCAGTGATGTTGAGTAAAAACAATTGTTGTACAAAGTACCTAAAGCAGAGAAAGTTCATTCATTCATTCAACCTTTATTTAAACAGATAAGTCACATTGAGCACGGCGCCGAGGACGACCCAATACGAATCCAGAGTCCTGAAATGCTGACAGAATGTTTATTCAGCTGGGCTCCTCTGAAAAGTCCATGGAAATTCCTCAGTAGATGGGCTGGGACAGGGAGAGCATCAGGTTTACAAAACTTTCCAGGTGTGTTGAGATAAGACGGCCTGTCAAAGCCAGTCAGGGAGCCAAATTCAGATAAACACGATTGTTTTGGGGACAGGCAGAACTTTACGGACATCTACCTTCAGTAAAGTAAGTTTGTGACAGAAGAACAAATATATTTCCTTTACAGTATGAATCAGTTCGAGTAAATTATGTACAAGTTTTAACAGTTATGTTTTTGTGATCGTCATAAATACAATCTAACAAGGTTGAGTCAGGTCCTCTGAATGGATTATTCTTTGAAACATTTAATAATTTAAAAGACCTCCTCACTCTGAGGAGCTGCAAGTAAACTCAGTCTTATAAAAAGCAACTTCTCATAGTGGATCAACCAGTTTGCTAATGACAGTCACAACTAGTTGTTCCCATGTAGAAGGAGGACCTTCCTACTAACCACTGATCGTTAGCACCCTGGTGGTTGCTTGCTCCTCACTGAAGACTAAGTGACAGTATTGTAAGAGGGGGAGAGTTGAACCCGGAGGCCTCCACCTCTAATGATGGACAGTTTCTTTTCACAAATGCTGCTGCACGTCTTTTAACTGGAACACGCAAAACAGAGCACATCACACCTGTCCTGGCTTCTCTCCACTGGC
>JAVCKU010000065.1:6489894-6513215 GCA_032273985.1 Hypsolebias coamazonicus
ACTCTCAATCAGGTCATCTGGACAGATTCTTTTTAGTAGAAACGTTTCACCCTCACTCCAGAGGGCTTCATCAGTCAAACTTCAAAAATAAAACAGTTAATATGAACAGAGCCATGTAAGAAGGTTTATAGAAAACCACAGATGTGTAGCAACTACGAAAGAAAACAAAACATATACCGTATTTTCCGTATTTTATAAGATGCACTTAAAATCCTTTAATTTTCTCAAAAATCAATAGTGAGCCTTATAATCCAACCAATATATATATTGATTCTGGTTGTGCTTACTAACCTCGAACAGATTTTATGTAGTTATTGTGAATGAGTTGAATAAAGTATGATTTTTCTGACTGTTTTCTTTCGCTTAATGCACCTTATAATCCAACAAATATGGTACTTTATGTTGTTACTTAGCACCACACTGTACACTCATTAATGTATCTCCATTTGACTAAACTAAATCATGTTTCAGAGTATTTGCATGTGTTCCCTCAACAACCAACATTAACACTCATAATAAAGCTTAAAATATGCCTGTTTGAAGTGAGCTGCATTGCTCCGCCTCTAGTCCACTCCAACCCATTCTGTATTGGACCATGTCAAACCCTGAGCCTAATGGTGTTTTAATTGATTTCTCACTTTGCTGGTGGATGGCATGGAGAGTCCCACTGAGCCAGCATGATTCTCTTTAACACGCTAAATGACTATTGACAAGCTCCCCCTTAACATGAAGATGTTAGCACCCAGAACTCATCTCTCTCTCTCACACGCTCAGGCCTGTGATGCAGAGGCATCTGCAGTCAGGCGTTCACAGCAGCCACACACATCTAATGTATTAACAATCAAAGGTGAACCCGCATGGGACGAAATCGGCACATCGTCTATTGATGTTGCTTTTCTTTTGTTTTGGCAAGGCTTAGACAAAATAAAAAAAATAAAAAATGGCAGAACAGAGTTGAATCAGAGCAGAAATATTCACATATTGAAGCCATAAAAGGACAGGCAAGTTTTAGTTTTATGTCTATGCAAACATTATTGTCACTAATCTGTAAATATACTATTTAGTGAACTTGACTTTTTTTTTTTTTTTTTTTTTCATATATACTTTTAATAAAATAACATAGTGGCAAATGGTTGTCATGAAACATTGATTGTTCTGTAAGAAAATGTTCATTTGTAAAGTTACAAGAAGTCGGGAACAGTTTCTTACATTAATGAAGACAGCTGTCATGGATGAACAGCAAACAGATCATCCTCATCACTTTTATTTAACCAGATAAAAACCCTTTGAGTTCAAGAACTCTTAACCAGGCCGTGAGGTTAGCAGCACACTTCATAAAAGAATATTCAGAATAAATAACATTACAGTAGCCCCTTGTTTATCATGGGGCCTCTGTACCCTGAAGCCCTGTGATAAGTGAAAAACCGCAAAGTAGGAGTAGTAGTACAAGTAGTAAGTAGTAGTTTATTTTATTATATGTGTATGTATAAAGGCGTGTTAAACTCTTCCCACACTCTTGCGATATTCTAAACGATGTTTCTAAACTCCAAATGCTCTAAAAGAGCACAGAATGTTATGAAATCAGCTCCCTGCCTCCGGCTGCTCTTTGCTATCTGCCAGCGCTCATGGCCACGCCCACTTCTCCACTCCAGAGCGGAGATCTGACGCGATGCAGGATAAAGCTTCTCCTGCAGCTGTGGGCTGCACACAGGTACTAAATAATTAAAAAAATAATTTATTTTAAATAACAATTTCATGCTGTGCAGCTCATCCATCAATCAGCCAATTGTGCGTCATGTCCTATCTTATTTCAAAAAACCGCAATAGAACGAGTCAGCGAAAAACAAACTGCTAAGTAGTGAGGGACTCCTGTACAGGATAAAAGTTATACCCACAAATTGTTTTTGCCCTTAAAGTGCAAGGGCACAGCGTAACAACGATCCTAACAGTGACTAAAAACAATAGTTGAGAAAACACACGTACCAGTTAACAACAGACATCGCTCAAAGCTCTTACTATCACCATCTACTGGTGTGTGTACTCTATACTAATCTGTATTTAACACACACTCCAAAAGTTGCAAAGTCAATGCATGTAAAACATAAGGTTACTAAAATAAAGATTTGTTACAACGACAAGTTGAATTATTTTTTAAAGCTTGCTTGCACAAGTGCCAGCCTCAACCTCCCAGTAGCTTGGATTACAGGCGCACACCACCACATCCGGCAAACCCTTTTGTTGTAGCAACTGAGTGCGGTCATGAGCACATGACATCTATAGCTGATTAAATGTTAACATTTAGAAACATTAAATTAATTTTGCTTGACAAAAATAAATAAAAAAATAACCTCCCAAATCATCATCTTTGTATTCTTTTATATGGGATTTTGAATAAGTTCCAAAAAATGTGTTTGCATTGTGTTTTATCTCAAAACAGTCACACAGTCGTTGCAAACCCTTCTCAGTTTAGTTCTTTTAACTGTAGAGCACCTGTGATGCATTTTAACACGTGCACTAGAGCTCTCCTTATGACCAAAAACATATAAAGTCACTGCTTTGGGGGTAAAAAAAATAAATAAAATAAAATAAAATGCTAAAAGCAATGAATAATCACCTGGTTTAACTTTGCCTATTTCCTAAGTGTACTCCAGTAGATTGAATCAAACATTGGGGCCACATAGTAAAGGTGGGTACAAAATGGACCAAGGTGTGTATGATGTGGACGGAGGTGGGCAACAAGATTATGTGCACTGTCAAGAATGCAGTGCACACGAGCACTGGTAACTTGGTAGCAAATGCTCCAGATTTATCAGTAGTGGGACTTCAACTGAAAACTTTCATATGTTTTTGAAAATTTTGAGTCATCGACTTGTCTCCAACACTCAAAGACCAATGAGATATTTTGACAGTTCAATCTGAATAAAACAGTCCAAACTGAGATATACGAACGAACAGGGCTTGACTCTAAACCCAGTGATTATCACATCATTTATCCTATTGTTTTGCTCCAAATCGGCTACTCGGTTCTCCAAGACCACAATCCTTTTGTCCTTTTCCTCATTAAGAAGTCTCAATGACTTCACTTCTTTTACCAAGTCCAGAATGTTTTTTTGATGGAGCCGTATGGCTGCCACTTCCTCAGAAAGAAAGTCCAAGGATTTCTTAATGTCCTCAAGATCCTCCAACGCCTGAATCTTCTTAGGTCCCATTCTTTTACAATTATTCTATAGTCTTGATATTTGCTAGCTTAGTTTCTCTTTAAATCATATTTACAAGAAAAAGGTACACACTAAACCAGCCAAAATAAGCCACATCATCACAAGTAAAATTCCTTCCAGTTAAGTTAAACAAGAAAGTCCTACCAGTCACTTTGACTATCCAGTCTGGGCCTTGTGTATCCTACAAGGTCCCCTGTGTCTGGTGAGGCCTGGTGGAGTCTAGGCCCGATGAAACCAAGGCCAGATGGAACCTGGGCCAGATAGGGCCTGGTGGTGGCTGGGCTTGGTGGTGGCTTGGACTCATACAACTATTTAAATGTATCAGTGATCTATTGAATTTGAGTCATAGATACATTGTGCTGATTGTGTGGATAGGATTTTGGTTTGTTATTTTAATTTAAGGGCTCTGCTCAAATTTCTTTTTCATGGTGTCTTTACTTGAGAAGAAATGAAACATGGTTTGGAGCGCATTCTGTCAAGGACTTGACTGACATAAAGACTCTGACACAAAAAAACACTTCAGGAAGCAAAACTCTGCCAAACTGCTGTAAATTGAAGAAACTCACAGATTTGCCAAATTGCCATTACAGCTTAGTTCTGCTATTAAAGCATGCAAATTTAGGATAAAGCACTGATGACGTCTAATGATGTGAAACTGTGCTTTCAGATGGTGAACAAATAACAAAAGAGAAATATTTTCTGTTTTGGTTAAACAAGTCTTAACTATATCGATTGTTCCCCTTTAATAAAGCAACGTGCTGAGTAAATCATCTTTGCTAAGCAGCCCAGACAGGCTCCAGTTTAAATTTATCAACAGAATTAGCAGAATGATGTGCAGAAGACACAGACCAGACATGAGTGCACAGCAGAGTATTTGACCGTTAGTGGATGTTAGCCTCTTTCAGCAATTAGCAACTTTGTCAAATCAGCAAAGGAACAAAGTAAAAGGGGTGTGTTGTGGAAACATGATTATCTCCCAGATAGAAACTAGACCGGTCAATGAAAACTGATAGATCAGTGAAGACAACTGGGGACGGAGCACCCAGACTAATTTAGGGCATTAGTTTAATGATCAGAAATGCTGAAACAGGCTTTGATTGAGGTTAGCTACGACTTCCAGCTGAACATCTAATGTTTGTAGAATGGGTTTCTTCCTCTCACATACTCTCTCCGTGTGGGTGTCTATTTTGCTGTCTGTAACTCGTTCTGTCATGTTTGTCCCTTGGTGTCTTGTGTTTTTGTGGCTTCCAGGCTTTGCTGTGATTGACAGACTTAGAAAAGGGAGGCAGAAAGGTTATCAGCCCATCTGACAATCAGAGCCCACAATAAAGCAGAAGCACAGGGCTTGCACAGGAAATGGGGCCCAGTAGTTACAAGAAAAAGATGGAGTGAACTTTAACAGAATATATATATACAGTATTTTTATTATTTTTACACATAATACTGTGCAAATTTTTAGTCGGTCATAAGAAAACCATTGAATACCCTTCAGAAACTCTTAATTCAGTTCAATTCAATTTATTTATGTGTGCGTATTCACAACAAAACTCATCTCTGGGCACAGTAACAAAAAGAAAGTCCAAATTGTGAATTCAATTCAAATCTTGATTCAAGTATAGCTAGAAAAATAGCATTTTCTGAAAAAAGAAAAAAAAAAATAGTTAGAGTACTGGTGCAGAATGACTTTGATGAAATTTGTTGAAAAAGATCTGAGACTTAAAGATAAAAGTAGCAGCTCTTGCCAAAAATTAGCAGAAGGAAGCTAAAAATTAAAAGTAGCAAAAAGCTAGTAAAGTCTCAGAAGTTTAGCTATGAGCTGAATGTGGCTAAATACGAACTTTAGGTTAAAAAAGTAACATGATCGTTAAATAGAAAAAAACTAGCAAAATGCCAGCTAAAAGTAGCAAAAGACTAACTAGAAGCTAAAAGTAGCAAAAACTTAGATACTGTAGTTCTAAATGTATCAGTGGCTAGCTAAAAGCATCAAAGAGTTAGCTTAATACTAAAAATAGCATGAAAAAATAAAACTGAAGCAAGTTTGCTGAAGCATATTTTTAAAGAGAACAACGGTATTTAATAAATTAAAAAAAATCTCAATGTATTTACACTAGGTACAATTTTTAAGTTAAATATTTTAAATAGTATAAAAGTCACAAACATTAAACGTCACAGCATCCATCCCCTAAATAAGCGACACTTTTTTTTATACATTACCAAAAGTAGCACAGTGTGCAGAAGTAGTTGTATTTCAAAAATACATATGAAAAAAATAACAAGATAAGAAAGAACTTTATTGATCCCACAGGAAATTGTTGAAATAAACATGGAAACAATAATGTAGTGTGAATGCTGAATCAGCATTCACACAGTCAATTCATTCCTGTTATAGTACCACACATCCCCACACAGTGCATTATGAAATGCAAGTTAGTAAAAAGTTATCTATCTGAAGAAGACAATATCCTGGAATCCTGGAAACAAACTAGTAGTTTAAAGGTTTAGCGCAGTAGCGCACTTGCACATGCTGCGAAAAATCCATGGACTCTGAATATTTTCTAGTCTCAACCAAATGGCAGAAGAATTGAGAACTTAATGTAACCCATGTTATTCAAATATAATGTCCTGGCTTATGTGGAGGGCATCGAGAAAGATAAACCTGCTGCTTTATGTTCACTTAACGTCGGGCATGTGTCCAAGCAGCTGTGTTGGCTGAACTTAGAAATATATCCTGCTGAGCATGAAGGGAACTGTGCGGGGGGTTGTGGCCGAGCAATATGTTTACCTCCTTTAAAATCACCTTCAGAAATCCTTTACAAATTAACTCCTTTGAGATGCGAGATCTGCTGCAACTTCTCCTCAACCCTTATTTATTTTTCTCATTTCCCTCCATTGTCTGCCTACTTTTTCTGCACAACTCTGAGCAGGATATTTGGCAAGCTTTTCTGGTTATGTGGATGGTTTCTGTGGATAAGCATGCAGGACTGATGGTTTTCCAGATGGCGGTGCAGTAGGAAGGTAACAAATTGTTCTCTCCTCAGTCTGTGCACTAGTACAAAGTATAAACAAGATGAATGTGACATTTCTTAGCCCTTTATGAAAATTTAAATGACATTGATAGCTGTGTAACTTTGACGGTCTTTGAGTGATGTGGCAATTGAAAGAACATGATCCATAAAATGTGAACTCACTCCAGATATTCCTGGTCTATGGATGAAACATGTTGTTCAGCTTTTTATTTGTTGAATATGGTTTATTTTGATCTGCTGTGGTGTCAGTGGGTTTTGATAGGAATACATGTACTGTTAATCTAATTTAGACACAGTTGTAAACATTAATTTTATAGTGTTGATGGGAAATAATCCTGGGACCAGAAATGCAGTGCAATAGTCTTGTAAGAGCATGATTACAAGTTTATGTATAATGTGTAGTTGTGCCAGTTTACAGTGCTAATTTAGTCATGTTTTGTGAAAGATACCAAAACCCCTGGCTGTGCTAACATACAGCGTTGAGCTTTTGCAGTGATCTGAGTTACAGCCAAATGTGGCGAACCAACTGTATGGCAGGCAATTTACTGAAAATTACTAGCTCTGAGTGATTTCTTTTCTCGTATCAAACTTAAAGCCATAAAGCTTTACAGGATTGCGGTTTTGTTTTTGGGATTGAAACTAGTTTTGCAAGAGGAACATTTTACTTTACACATACAAGTCCACCAATCCCCCAAAACAGAATTTTTTTTAAAGACTGATGGATTTGTGGTACATGCAAATCCAGTGATGGCTGGTCTTGCATGTTTGCCATGGTTGTTAATAGTCAAAGACCATTTACAATCATGGGAAACATTCCAGTATCTATCTATAAAACATATTTTTATGTAAGAAAACAACATTCATATGCTTTTGTCCCATAAGAATAAGGCAAAGATTTTAGGCTATAAAACAAAGTACGGTACTTGCCATGTTTTTGCATTGAGGCTAAAAACTTCAAAAAGCAGGATGATTTAAGGAGTCACACATATTACTGCATGACCCATGTAAGTCCTAACCGTGTTTTAAATTGTGACTTGTTTGAGGAAAGTTTTTACTTCAGAGAAATTGGATGTTGTGTGACAGTAATGCTGTCATCACTTATCCTTGGCATTAACCATTAGCAACATATACTTCACAAGACCTGGCTCTGTGTTCAACTAAATCACATTAGTTTCATTTTGTAAAGAATTTGTTATGAACAGTACAACCTTTTCCCACTGATTCATTCAGCCTCAAAACATTGCTGAATAAAGTGATACTAGTGAAACACTGAGCATTCTGATAAAAGAGGACCTGAGGTAAAGTTCACTGATAAAATCCAACATGATGATGGATTAAATTATCATATTTTAGAAGACTGATAAAGACACAGACTCTGAGATAATAAGTACCGGTAAGCGAGTTTATTTACAAAGTGCTTGAAGAAATCTTGGCTGTAAGGATAAGGAATAGGGGAAGAAGGTGAGTATGGGCAGTTTTCAAAGTACTTGGTGGGAAGTTGTTTGTAGCCTTATAGTTGTTTTGCAGGTTTCGTTGGTGAGAAATGAGATCCTAGGATTCCAAAAGGCAGATGGAGGCATGATCCAGAAAAGGTGATAATGTTGGAGAGTGTGACAAGTTGAAGGTGCTCGGTGTGTGGTCCAGGCTGATGTTTGGCGAGTGCAGAAACAGAAAATAATTAGTTCTTTAGATCACATTCATGCACCGATGGGATACACAACGAAGGCAGTGAGGGGTTCACTGTCTTGCTCAGGAACACTTTGGCATGTGACTGCTGGTGGAATCGAACCCCCAACTCTTGCATTGGAGGACAACTGCTCTAACCACTCAGCCACAGCTGCCCACAATAAAACTTTTTAAAAGAATTTAATGGACTGCAATCGGGAGTTGAAACAGCTACAAAATGCTTGCTCAGCCAAAACTCTAATTCTAACCGAATGTGCATTCACCAATTGCAAACCTAATTCTACAATTAGTGTATTCAGGCCCAACAATGACTTAAAAGGTATAATTAATTAATCATCTATCATAATCTGTTCAGGTGTCACAGGTTGAGACGTGAGGTACAAGTTGCAATCCATCACAGGGCTATTACGAAGGCAAAATGAGCAAAGCGTCGCACAAACTTGTCCTCATCCTACAGGCAATTTAGAATCCAAAACTTTTATTTTTAGCATGTATGAATAAAACAAACAAGCACAGAAACAAGAACAGCCCCAGACAAGGACTGAACCAGGTGACAGTGTTAATTCCTTTCCATCAGTCTGAGAGCAAACTTCCTGACTGATCAACATCTTTTGACACATCTGACTTCATTAGATCAGCCCCCTGCCACTGTTTAGAGGGGAAAAACAAATAATTGTATGCATAATCTCTGCTAATGAGTCTGGAAGTTTAATAAAAGCTACTGTATTGTTCATTTAATTTGTACTGGTAATGTCTTGCTGGGACTGCCAGGTCTAAAATACCTTTTCCAATAATCACCCACCACAAGGAGTTATACCAACGTTAATCCTCTTGCTGTCTATGGAGAACAATGTTTGTTAGCGCTCTGAAACATATTACATTTTGAAACAATCTATACAGTACATCCTCAAGGCACAAATGATGTCTCTGAGGCTCAGAGGGTTTTGGTCACACGCCATGCTGTCTGTAAACACGAGCAGATGGTAGCGACATCAAATGATGGATTTCTGAACCACAAAATCCTGTTCCAGAAGACTTTCTGTGGCATTTCACTGAACCTCTCTGTTCCACCCCACTGTCCTCTGTAAGCCCCAGCCTCATTTGTAAAAGTAAAACACCTCCCTCTGCACGCAGTGTTCCTCTGTAAAGGGATAGGAAAAGACATGGGAGAGATCATCGGAGCTTGCTCAATTTGATGCTGTGAGGAGATTGTGCATTTATGGTTCATTACATTATTCCCAATCGTGTCTTCTCCTTCGTGGGTGTGCGTACTTCTTTTGTGTGCGTGCGCTTTTAAACCTTGTGCTCGTGCCACACTGTTCTTTATGAGAATGAGAATTAGATTGTGGTGTGTGGCCTTGCGTTTTGTCTGTGTATGCGTTTCTAGTGTATCTGAATGCCAATGTTTTACTGTGAGTGTACGTGCATGTGTTCACGCTCAAGCCCAAAAAGACAAAGAGCCCATTGAGCCACTGCATTAGATTCCTATCACAAGAAATTGCTGCTATTTTCAGAACTCCCTCACTCTCATTATGGGCTTGCATAAAAATATTGGTGACATTTAACCGTTCTGCTCTGCCACTGTCCTACCCTGTCTCCTCAGCCATAATGGGCTATGTAAATGAGCAGGTTAAAAACTGTGGTACACTCTAGTATAGACCAGAAGTAAAGGAAAACTTTGCATAATGAGAGAGTAAAAGAGAATGAGGCTTGAGCCAGAAAATCATAGATTGTCTAATAGCTTGGATTATAGATGTGCTTGGCGATGATCTGAGAAGGGTTTGAAGGGGTGCTGAACCCTATAAAAGTCACCAAGTCCATGGCAAAGCATTTAACACAAATGAGTATGATGACCTAAGCATGAAAAACAGGGGAGCATAAAGCAGCGTGACATTTGTGCCTGAGACACGCAACTGCCCTACTCTGCTACTGAACATGATAATTTCTCTTGTCAGGATGTGATTATCTGCTCCAGGCTCACTCATACTCCCCCCTCTTTCCTCCCCCAATTATGCTGCTCTGAGGGGAGAAAAAAAAGCTATCAGCATATAAAGGCATGATGCCAGAGTCAGTGCTGCCTTTCTTGGAAATGCTTCCTCTCATTAGAAATGTTCTGTCATTGCATGCTAACGATAGACAGACTTTGAGTGTGTGACGGCGTTAAACCATGACCCTTTTGTTGGACAGTCCCACCACTGTAATATAACGCTGTCCAGCGGTATGAGACAAAGTTACCAGGAGCTAAAGAAGTGATGGAAAAAGAACTGTGAGAGGGGGTGGCTATGCAGACTTTGCCCAGTCACCATGGCAACTCCTTTAACATGCAGCTGCTATACCTGCTGTCAGTATTTGAGCTTCACCTACTTTTTGTGTCTATGTGAACATACGCACGGTCTTACGGATAAAATAGTATTTGTATTTGTGGTGTGAGCATGGATCTTTTCAGTCAGCCAGTCATAATCTTCCTTGAGTGCTCATAGTAATGATATTTGAGTGATTAAATTTCATTTTTGGCCTGAAAGAGAAGCTCTAAAGGGAGTATTCAGACACCTTTCTTTAGTAATAATTTTGCTTTATCATATTTTAAACTGAAATGTTTTGGTGTTTTTCGATGGTGTGTTTTTCTGTGTTCTAGTGTAGTTGGGAAAAAGGGTACGAGGTCGCAAGAGATACGGAAATTATTTTGGCTCTCGTTTTACAAACTGTTCCCCCGGTGTAGTGGTGCATGATACTGAGTTTGTAGCCACTAACAAAGAAGGTCTGTCAGCTCTGAGTTGTGCAGAATGACCAATGGCTACAGCCTGAGGAAGAACGAACGGTGTGACATCTGTGCAGCCTGACAAATTGTGACGAAACACCTGAGGTTAGTTTCATTTGACAGATGGTAAATAAGCCTGCAGATTTGGAGACTTTATTGTGAGCAGCATTCTCTTGCAGTTACCAAATGTATGTGCCACAATGTTGATTTTTTAAAAAATATTCTACTAAAATGCTCCTCTTTGTCACAATTATGCAGGAACATCATTAGTGCTACCAGGGCTTAGTACCCATTGTTACTCATTTGAAGAAATGCAATAAAAAAGGCCAGATAATGCAGCTCAATTTATTTCTGATTATTGAATCCTATTATTTCATGTTGTACTAATACCAGACTGAATGCCTCAATCACAATCCAATAGGTTCTTCTGACGTATGCTCAAATCCACTGGTGTGGGTTAGCGCTACATAGGTTACATACTGAATTATTGAAATAATTGCAAAGTATTGTGTATACAGTACTGTATGTCTGTCAAAACATCAAAGCTGTGTTTTTTTTTCTTTCTTAAGCTGGCAATATATTTGACTCATATTTTAGTTAAGGCATCACCAGATTGCCATTTGGTGCTAATGTTCACCTGTATTTATTTTGAGAATAAGTTTGCTTTCTTCTCTTATGTTTGTTCCACCACTCTGTCTCAGAAATTTTCAGTCTTTCCACCAGCCAAATGAGCCATGATGCAGGTTAGTCCACCGTGTTTTACCTACCCAAAGAGGAAAAGAAACATCCATGTATAATTCCAATTATGCCAAAGAAAGGCCATTGTGTAAAATGTAAATAAAACTGAAATATCATGAACCCACATCTTAGTCGTGGTAGAACAAAGTGTACAATTTTGAGATAAAAAAAAATTAAGAAATATGAATTTTATGGCAGCAACACGTTGCCCAAAAAAGTTAGAGGGGCAACAAAAGTACCGGTAAGCATAAATGGTAATGAACAGAATAAGCTGCAGGGTAATTCTACAACTAATTATAGGCTTATTGGCAAAACTGTTTCTTCTTTCTATATTGGAAACTATTTCTACAAAAGAAGTCTAATGCCCAACTGCTTGTTTTGTGAATCTGATCATTTTTGAGCCTTATGGTGCTGCACACAGTGCTTCTTACTTTTACTGCGGTATTCTACTTGTATATGTTTACTTGAGCACAGAGGTCTCTACACTTCGACATCAATGTGAGCATGTAAACCTACATGTTTTGAATTGTGCTCAGCAGGCCCTGAACACCTTGACCAACATGGGCAGCGATGCAGTTCTCTCCCAGGTTCTACAGTGCTGCTCTGTGTTTTAGTCCAAGAGTTGCTTGGGCCTCAAGGGATACCAAAAGGCCAAAATACACACACAAGCACATGCACACAGTTAAACTCACAAATAAACTCTGTGTAAAGTTACACTTGTCAGAAGCCCAGCTCAAATAGTTTTTTTCTGAGCTCTAAAAATTCTGCAATAAAAATCATAAACACACCAATGAATTAATAATGATGCTGTCTTGCCACTGTATCCAGGCAAAACTCTCCTCACATGACACCTTCCTGTCTTTCGCTCTTCTCACATAGGGATTGGGACACAGATAGTCATGCAAAGCAAGAAGAAAAATATCATTTTGCTTTTATCTCCTCTTCACTCCCAGGCAAACCCCGTTTCAACAATGACAGCGTCAGTAATTCCTTTCATTCTTTAGGCAATATCCTTATCTTTGGTTCTAGTTGCAGTGAATATTCTGAGTCCTGTGAGAGGACTGTCAGCAAACTGTATTCAGGGTAAACAAAAATTATAGTTCTTGGCATGTGATTATTTTTCTTAGACGTTTGTGAAACAAAGATATAATGTAAAGGATCAAAGTGGTGTTTTGTTAATGTTAATGTGCAATATATCACATACAAATATTTATGCCTGTTGCCAATATGCAAAGGCGGGCAAGTGCCTCTATGTCTGTGTGTCTTTTCGAAAGATATATTTCATGAACCACTGGACATGTTTTAATAAAACATTCAGAAAGTAATCATTTGTTGTTCTTCTACAATTGTATAACAGTTAAAGTCAAGCCACAGCCCATCTGAGAAAAATTATGAAAAAAAAAAACTATGAAGTGCTACATCTCAATTACCGTAATTTTATAAATATTGACGTAAATCTGCTTTGATTGTAGCTGAAAGTCATTCATGAGCATGATATCTTGCAGTATTGCACAAGATTACACGTAAAATTACCTTCAAGTTTTGACCAGAAAAGCTACTACTATTACAACGGCAGGATGTTTGGACCCAGAATACAGACAGGACATGAATAGTTTCTAAAAACAAATCTTACTTTATTAAAAAGTGAAGGAAAAAACTTTCCCAAGGTATGAAGGTCTACTAGTAAAGAAATTCACAGGGAGGCACAAGGAGATTAATGTGGAGGGGAACAAGAGTACTGTACTGGACTGTGCATAAAACCAACAATGCACCAATGGTGGAAACAAACTGACAATAAATAGGGTTGGGCTGATGAAAAATGTAGATGATAATTTAGAAAATTGCTACTGTAGCTTCAGTCAGCTAATATCTAATGAATCGTCATCTCCTCTTTACCTTTTTGATTCATTTTGCTTTGATTAACACCAACGCCAGAGCATTGACCACAAAACACATGAACCAAAAACAAATTGTCACATAATAACATAATTGAATAATTATTTAGCCTGCTGGTTTATATCCCTTTGAATTTCAGCTACATTTCATTAAAGATTTTAATTTTTGATTTATTCACATCTTTCATTCAATATAAAATATACAAGACATTTATGTGAAATGTCAGTTTTGTTTTCATTCAACATGACATGTATATTCATCTGTTTGAACAGGATGTTCCACAAATGATCCTGAACAAAGTGGCGTTATCTTTTTTAAATAAAAGGCAAAACTATACATGTATAAGAAAATGAATAAAGGCTCTTTAAGGTTTGCATGAACTCATCAACAAACAAAACACCACATTCATCTTCCACAGCACATCTGCAATGTTCTCAATTTGCTCACATCAAACAGAAATAAAGAGGTTACAATTGGTGATGTCAACCTGGACAAATTGACAAACTGCTGCTGCTTCAGATGTTTCTTTTGTAAAACAGAAGGAAGTTTAAAAAAAATGCATTTAAAAGTAGCATTATTTGAAGACATGACTATCACTCTGCCTTGTATGATGGTTTAAAACAAAAATATTGTGCTGTTCATTAATGCTTAGTGTTTTTTGAGAATACATTTTAGCTAGTATTACATCAAATTACACCTCAACATCTATAAAAGTACAATTTATAGTCATTTGTGCGTTTCCTGGGGTTGAGTTGCTGTAGTAGCCATCTCAAATTGGGTTGGCTCCAAAATCAGTAGATGCACATCAAATGATTACTTTCTGACAGTTTCATACACATTTGTCTGGTGATTTAAGAGATATTTTCTAACAGTCAAAAATGTCTTTTCCAATAGTTTTTACTGTAAATGAAAAATGAAATAACATTTCATGTAATCTGTTATTGCTTAGTTGCTTAGTTTGTGTTGCGCAAACTTGCCAGCAACTATCACATCAGGTTTTAGCTCAAAATAAGTAAAATCTTCTGATTTATTGTAATTTTTGTGGGCGGCAGTAGTTTACTTACACCTGTTATAGTTTTAAGTTTTCCAAAACCTCGGCTGCATCACAACTTTATGTCCCCAGGTCCATTCCGTTGTAGGAGAGCTCAAATTTCCTACAAATAACTAGAGGAAAACAGCCGTTACTGTTCATAATTCGGTAATTTTAAACTATTATTCTCACTTCTTTTAACGATTACACTACCATTAGTTTTGCGTCACACATTTGTTTTTCCTATGGTTATTTGTACGTGCAAATGGCATCAGCTGGATGTAGCTTTCTTCCGTTTGAGGCATTTGAGGGGCTGAGATGATGTAGAGGTAGAGCAGATGACCTGGGACCATAAAGTCACAGGTTTAAACCCTCGCCATGCCCACATGTTGTGGTGTCCTTGAGCAAGAACCTAATCCTTAATAGCTCCTCGGGTGCCTACATAGCTGCCCACCACGCCACCTGGGTGTATCTCACGTGTGCTGCGTTAAATGCAGAGCACAAATTTCATCATTGTATGAGAATATATGATGACAATATTTAGCACTTTACTTTGCTTCTGGTATAAATATATTATTTTTCCCGGAATATCCACACAATTCAAAACTGATAGCAATGTAAAGTTGTATATAATAGATTTTACATGATCTGGAAAAATTATTTGGCGTTACATTTGTTTTAGGATGGCAGCAATCCACTTTGGTCTTGCTCCTGCTCAGACTATCTGTTAGCTTGTCTATTTAAGACATTATTTGTTCAGAACTTTTCTTTTAGGTCGTTTATATTTTGTTTGCAACTATTAAAAGTCATGACTATAATACTGAACATGGATATTCCCTTTAAAACTCCCATAGACCAAAAACATGCATGTTAGTCTGCCTTCAGGTTCAGGCCTCCCTTGCTAAATAGATCTGTGATCTCAATGGGATTTGCCTGGTTAAATAAAGGGTAATAAATTAATAAAATAAACTGTGTGCTAGCGCACTCCAAACCCTAAAGACTGACACTTTCAGCAGCCTACCGTTTTTGCTGTTGAAGCGATACGATAACGGAGATGGAGGGTTTTGTTTCAGCTCATTGCCAAATGTCAATAGACAATTAAGCATTTGCTGGATTCTACCCGCGAGCTAATTAGAGTTATGTAATTAGCAGAAGGAAGAGTCCTAAATGTTCCCAAAAGGAGTACCAGATAGCCACTTATGAAGTGCTGCGCTGTACTTTGACTTGACAATCCAATCACTACTCGGTAACAACACCAAGAAGAGCACTAAAGGTGTTTGGAAAGGCTTAGCCTGGCGGTAAGACTGGATAAGCAATGCTTGCACTAATTTTTTTGCTGAAAAACATTTTTTTGAGTTCTGACTGTACAGAAATCACTTCGGATGAACGTCTAGTCTTTGGAAAGTTTCTCTATGGATACGCCTTACCTTGCAGGGCGGTGTTCATGTAAGCACCTTGGTAACATCTGCCTAAACAACTTTTAACTCAACTTATTTTACTCACATGTTCCTGTGCTGCCCCTTTTCTTTACTTCAACTGATCTTGCGAATAATGCGTTTTTATATTGCCTCCCTTTTTCTGTCTCACTTGTGTTTCAGAATTGCCTTCACTCTTTTCCTCTGACAGACATTAAACTGTGATGCAAGACTTTTTCTGTCTTCTTTAAGTCTCTTTGCATCTCTCCTTCCTTCACATCTCTCCATCCACAACAACTCCTCCTTGTGAAGTGAACAAATCAGGAATTCAGTCACATCTATCCCTCTCTTTGTGTCCTGCCTATCAGTTGGGCGCCCCAGATGGCAAATTCAGGTCAGCCTGGCTGGCAGGCTTCCATCAAACATCACTTTTGTGACAACTGTGGATGAATGGAGCATGTGAGTAGAATGGCAAGTCTCAGATCGACCTGTAAGCAACAATTACTTTGATTGCCACAGGTATTCTGCGGTTAGCCTCTGGCTTTATAAAACGCTAATCAGTATAGATTTTGTAAAAATTTCAGAATACAGTAAAAGAAATAACATTTTATTTAGTTCAGCAGTGGAAAGAAGGCCTGCGCAAAAATAAGACAAACCAGCAGCTGAAAGAGCTGAAAAGGGCAGAGCTGCATCATCAGAAGCAGCTGTCTGAAGCGATGGTTTTCTTAGAGCTTTTTATCCTTGAAGTCTTCCCAACTTATTTAAAATGACCTTGCTGAAAGACGCAGCCATAACCTTTGTTACAAACAGATTCAATTTCCTGCTTTGGCTTCATGGAAAAATGTCTAAGATCGGTCCTTGATAAGGTTAAAACATCAGTCAGCTGCAAAAAAGGCAACTGTTGTGAATTAGTTGGAATATATTACAAATTACTTTGGTTTAGCTAATCACCTCATGCGGTTTCCAAAAATGATTGGTTTCTGTATATTCATACGAAAGTGTAATTTAAAAATTGGTGCAAGTTTATGGCGGAAAATACGGTAATATATCAAAAATGTATTATAGGCTGATTTTTCTCTGAATATAAAGAAAAGCCCATTCACAAATTGTTACACTTCAAGATTCATCTCTAACCCTTAGAGAATTTTTTTAAAGTCATGACTCCAACAGTTTTTTAAAGCATTAAACACCAATGTGGATTTAATCAATCTATCAATGAAAGATGGTTTTAATTTTGCAAAAGGCAATCATTGGCTTCAAGGTATCTGTTTTAAAACATCATTATTTAAAAACCTTTATCATTTTCAGTCATACTATTCTTATTCTCTTAGCAGTTTATTTAATGAAACAGCTTTTCCTTTTTCTACAGAATAGCAAAGGTTGTTGCCAATTTAGTTTTAAAATGTGCTTTTGCCGTCAGTTTTCATTTGGTAACAGTTCTTTGAGAAATGAGTGCATTTCACTCAAAGTCACAGACACATGCTTGCTAATAGTTATGGGATGAATTCATGACTCTAATATTTTGGATATAATTAAGTTGCTGACAAGAGGGAACACAGTGTGGAAGCGTGATTAATGAGCTGATGTAAAGAATGAGTAATTTATTAGCTGCTGGCTGTCGGACTCAGCTGCTATCAGTAAGCCTACAATCATTTATTACCTGTTTGTTTTTGCAGATAGCCAAATATGTGTCTTATTTGAGATGTAGTTAATGGCTGTATGTCTCTGCTCACATTTTAACGATAGGAGAATTGGACATGTCTCATAAAGGGCAAAGGAATCAGAGAAATATTAGATATGTCAAGATGTGATGTTGGATCCAAATCTTTTAACAGGCTCTTTTATAAAGGAACATTAGGAACTGAGTTGCAGACAGTTGCAAGCTGTTCTTTTCTTAATGTCCTTGTATGTAACAGATGTAGACACATATGCTCCTATTTTGCTATTTTAATGTAATGGTGAAGAACATACAAAGGGGAGGCGTTACCATAGCAGTATGGCTGAACATAACGTGTGTTGTACATAACATCCTACATGTGTACAAAGCAATGTGCATCTGCAATATGTCATTATCTCAGGATTATCAATTCAAAAGACTGACTTTTTTTGAACAGCTCTTTGAAAGGAAAATCAAGATATGACTCCCTGCAGAGTGTCAAAAATCCCATGTCTACACATACACTATATTAGGATGCTGCTGAATGTTATTAGATTGCTGTTAAATTGGATGCTTTTTTTCTGATGAGCACCTCTGATAGTGGTAGTGTTAAAGATGAGCGTGCCTAATTTATTGTTATGGTTTTGGATTTAATTTATTGATCTATTTTTACAAGTTTTTGTCTAATAATTTATACTAAATCCCTCAAATAAGTGGGGAGAGTTCATCCTTCTTGGTTGTTTCTCAAGATCAGGAAGTCAGAGTGTCCTTCGTTTATAGTTATTTACATTTACCTCTGATCAGTCACTTCACTGGCTAGTGAAGTTACTAGACTTGATTGTCTGCTTGGCAGTTGGAGATGCAATGTTATTCTGCATCTTTATTAGTAACTAAAATGTTTTAAGAATGTATTCTCATTAAAAAATGTTCAGAAAAAATAAAAATACACACAGAAATGCAGTACACACGGAACTATTACAACATTGGGTGGAAATAAAAAGTCATATGTTCAAACCTTTACCACTGATCAGTCACTTTACTGGCTAGTGAAGTTACTAGACTTGATTGTCTGCTTGGCAGTTGGAGATACAATGTTATTCTGCATCTTTATTAGTAACTAAAAATGTTTTAAGAATGTGTTCTCATTAAAAAAATGTTCAGAAAAAATAAAAATACACACAGAAATGCAGTACACATGGAACTATTACAACATTGGTTGGGAATAAAAAGTCATATTTTCAAACCTCTACTGTTATTACAACATCACAGTTCTGCAGATTTTGCTTTTCTGTGTGAATGTTGAGAGCTGAATGACTGATGAAATGTTCTGAAGAAGAAACAATTTTTTTTTTTTTTTTGGCTGCTTGTGGGACTGATCTTCTTTGGATCAAGGACAAAAAGTCTCAACAAAAAAAGGAAGGAAAAAAGAAACCATCCAGATGACCTGACTGAACTTTGTTGGATTTTTTTTTAACCTGGATTATTAAGCATGAACATTGATGTTTAATCAAGTCAAATATTTGAATTTGTAAAATAGTACCGTAGTATAAAGTTAATGCAATAATTTTAGATCCCAGTATGCGTTGCATTTTACATCAATTCAGCCTTTATTGCGATTACTATAAAATGAACATTCTGCAGCAAAACAGTTTTAAAATAATTGAGAAAGAAAAGAACACATTTAGTCACATTTTTGTTAGATTATTTTTGATCCAAAGCTTGTTACAATGCAGCACTAAACCTTGGAAAACTTTTTTCCTAATCAAATAAACCCTTATATGTATTTTAGCAACCACTCAGTGAGATAATGCAACATCACAATAAAATGCTTAGGAATGCCTTAAAAATCATTAAAAAAATTAATAAATGCATACTGAAAGGAGACCCCTTGTTGACAAGAAAATTGAGCAGTACATGTCCTGAGTGGGAAACATCAAATGAGAACATATGGAGGATTTGTTTGAGCTAAAGAGATTCATAATCCCCAATCACGATTTTAATATTTTGGCTGATTTGTAGGCCTGTCACAATAACACATTTTGCTGGACGATTGATTGTCTCAGAAATTATTGTGATAAACCATAATATTGTTTGAAATTTGACAACAATTAGTAATTGTCAAATGTAAGAAGAAATGTTGGCTAATTTTTGTTTGCAGTACCTTTTTTGACCACTGGATGGAGTATAAAACGTTTTGAATCAAAGGATGGATAGTGAGGGAGCAAGCAGTCTGTCTCCTTAAGAAAAATAGGAGGGAGGCCCCTTGATGTGACATGGACTATCTCTCGTTCCTGTTTTTCAGTTCTCAAAATGGCGGACGCTCAGTGTGGTTTGAGCTATTTAGCATAGCATAGCACTGAGCATGCATCAGGATCTTTAGCATAGCATTTGTCACACAAAACTTTTAATAAATACCAATAAACAAGTCCTCAGCGTGTTTTTGAAGAGAAAAGCAACTTTTTATACGAAGGCACAGGTTTCAACTGTGACTTTTTGAGCTTTAACAAGACAAAAGTTTTTCCCAGAGGTCGGCCTGCTAGCTTAGCCGGTAGTTTAGCTTCTCAGCTTATGATCCAAAAACGCGATTTTGGACAGTTACAACTGATTTTAAAGAGAAAAGAGAAAGAGAGGGATCAGTGAAGAGCACCTGAGTTGAGCCTTTTGTCGTCCTGTGTCTTCAGTTGAAAGAGAGAAACACAAAGAAATGATAAAGCTGATAAATGAAAATGAGGTCGATAATTTTCATTTATCATGTGATTGATTTATTGTTTATTGCGACAGGTCTAAGGAAGAACATTAGATTCTTGAATTTTTAAGAAATCATCTCATACCTAGATCATACTGACATCATGAACAGTTCCCGAGATATTGATCGATTAGTTTTGCTAAAAAGGATAATCCCACAAGAATAGGCCTGAATCCTATTTTTTTTCCTTATTTTATGAGTATTTCTTGATCTTTGAAAGAAAAAAATCTCAATCCAAATTTGTAAAATGAGATTTTCAAGCTGGAAAGTCTTTAATTTTTGCAATAGTGGAAGGAATTTAGAAAAAAAAAAAAAAAAAAAGGCTTTTCTGCTCTAAATTATCATTATTTGTGGGCACTGCTCAGAAAAGAGCTTAAAACGTTTGTTAGGCTTATATCTTGGACATTTCATTCAAGGCACCCAAAGCTATATTCATTCATTACAAAATGCAAATATTGTACATTTTTCTACCAGTCCACTATTGCTGTCTATATCTCTACAACCATTTTGCAACCTGATCCTCAGTTCGAGAGGAGCCAATTGAGGTGGTTCAAGCATCTGGTAAGGACGCTGCCTGGGCAGCTCCCTTGTGAGGTGCTTCCAGGATGTTCAACTGGGAGGAGACCCAGGGGAAGACCCAGGACATGCTGGAGAGACTACCAGTACGTCTCTTGGTTGGCCTGGGAATGGCTTGGGAGTCCTTCCAGAAGAGCTGGAAGAGAGGTCTGTGTGAAGCGATGTCTGGGCCTCCCTGCTTAATGCCCCCCGCCCCCCACACGATTTGACTCCAGAACAAATGGAAGATAATGGATCATCAGTTCAATCTGATGGGTCACATATTTAAAGTTATGATCACTTTTTTGGCAAAAAGAAAACTTCCAGCCACCCAGCAATGTCAAGAAGCCCTGTTAAATCAGTGGCTACTGGAAAGTGTCTCATTAATTCAGGTTTGATACTCTTGTTTTAAATTTAAAATGTGGTAAACGGTTTAAACTCCACCTGAGAGCAGACATAGCATTTCAGAGACAAATTACAGAAAACATCAAGGTCTCAGTTGTCTTTTGTGCCATACAGTATTTTGACTGTGGGTGTTTCCAGTGCATACAAGCTTCCAGCAGGAACTTTTCATGCCTGAAACGGGTTATTACCTAAGTTTAAAGTTTCTTTGATCAACCATAGAGTGGTATGAATAACTGGTGTCTGTAGATGATGTTTGAACCCACCTATTTGGCCAACAAACTCAATCTTGATGCCGTGGTGCTCCAGCCTCTTGCCTGGGTTCTTCAGGGTGACATTCACCTTCCCACTGACCGTCTCGCCGTCGTAGAAAAGAAAGTATTTGTCTTTCTTTCCATCTTCGCTCTTGTGTTCAGCCTTCTTCCTCGTTTCAGCGTCACTGAGGACTACATCAATTTCTGCACTTTGACCAAAACTGAAGAAACTCATTATAACGCTACAGTTAAAAAAAAAAATATGAACGAAAACTCTTATCGTTAATCTGGGTCCTCTGTCTGTTAGAAACTAAAGACCCTGTTTCAAACGAAAAAAATAATAAACACACGAAGGCCTACAGGCTGCGAGCGCCCTGTCGGAGCAGATATTAGTCTGGAAAAGTCGTTATATTTAACAAAAAAGAAGAAAAAATACTTTAGCTACATGTCCATTCAACGACAAAACGAGCACAACGATGGTAAAACGAAAACGCGCATGAAAATGTCTGTTAGCAAAATTAGCCGTTTCCTCTTTTCTCTCTCTTTTGAACTTACTGTCAGCATTGAAGTTTCTGTGACAATAACTGACGGAAAGCGCGACTGTGTCAAGGTTAATTTATCTTACATTTTTAAACACGGACAGAGAGAGACGGCAATGCTTTTCTAACGACCAAAACGTAGCGTTAGCTTGTACTACTTGTAATTGCGTAACTACATCCGGGTGGAAGTTTTCAAAATAAAACCGGAAGTGACGTGTAGTGGAACCAACTGAGAATTTCCCCTTTTTCATGGCTACAAAAGCAGATTACGTATTCGACCCATTCATTAATTTTTGAGAGTCAAGTTATTTTTTTGCTGCTCTCTTCTTCAGGGTTTGCCACAGTGAACGGGCTCACACGAAGATTTGGCAATTTGTTTTGACGCCGGATGCCCTTCCTGATGTAACCACGAGCTACCACAGTGTGGAGCAGAGAGCTGCCATCTAGGGTACCTGGGGGAATATATGGTAGGGGTTAAGGGCCTTGCTCAAGGGCCCAGAGTGGGCAAATGTGGATGGAGACAGGCATGGTTGCTTCACCTTTTCCACCCGCATTTTAATGTTGTCTGTCCGGGGAATCGAACCGGCAACCTTCCAATCACCAGCACACCCTTTCAAAAATAGGGAGTATGGATTGTAAAGAAATACGCACAAAACATACTTCTTCACTTTATTTTCAAAAGAAATACAGTATACCTAGAGTTATGGATCTAAGTCCTATTCAAGGTGTACCGCCTCTTGCACAGTGGTGCTGGACATGTACACCAACCCCGCCACCCGAAAAAGAAGAACCGGGTAAAGATAATGGATGAATGAATATACCTATGAGTTGTCCCGATACTAGTTTTTCTCAGACCAAGTACAAATACTTCAGTTGAAGTACTTACCAAGTACCACTATCATCTAGTTAATGGGTTAGTACTTAAAAATTACCCAATGCTCAGTAATCCAGGTAGAAAAATCTAAGTCAGTTCCTCTGCACAGTTTCCTTTTGTTGAAACGTTTCATCTTTCATCCAAACTACTTCATCAGTCCAAGGAGCCACGACTAACTCAGTCTTGTAAATAGCTCCTTCACATAGTGAGTCAACCAGTTATGATGCTCTGGTGGTTTCTGTAGTCCAGAGGACATTTGTTATTTTTCTACCTGGATCATTGAGCATGAATCAGGATATTTTGAACCACTTTGGCCATGACTGCCTCAAAAAAATCATCGGGGGAGAGGGTGAACTTCAGAAACCACTTTTATTATGAACATGGACATTTTTCCTCATTTGACTACTTGCACAGTTAAAGAGGAAATTATATCACCAAGCATAAAAGTGGTATTGGTCCAATGTATTGGGGTGTTTTTATGGCTATTGTTGGCCTTTGAACAGTTACTGAAACGAACACGTCAAATT